>JAJHSJ010000008.1:35282152-35882152 GCA_021015155.1 Magnolia officinalis
GTTATAGGTTTTGGTTTACGTTACAGGTTTTGGGATTTGGGAATGGGTTTGGGTTTAGGTTATAGGTTTTGGTTTTGGTTTAGGTTAACGGTGTAGGTTAAGGTTTAGGTTTAGGTTATAGGTTTTTGGATTTGAGAATGGGTTCGGGTTTAGGCTATAGCTTTTGGTTTTGGTTTTGGTTTTGATTTAGGTTATAGGTTATAGGTTTAGGTTTTGGTTTTGATTTAGGTTATAGATTGTAGGTTTAGGTTAAGGTTTAGGTTTATGTTATAGGTTTTTGGATTTGAGAATGGGTTCGGGTTTAGGTTATAGGTTTTGGGATTTGATAATGGGTTCGGATTTAGGTTATAGGTTTTGGTTTTGGTTTAGGTTATAGGTTTTGATTTAGGTTATAGGTTATAGGTTAACGGTTTAGGTTTAGGTTTAGGTTATTGGTTTTTGGATTTGAGAATGAGTTCGGGTTTAGGCTATAGGTTTTGGTTTTGGTTTAGGTTATAGGTTTTGGTTTAGGTTATAGGTTTTAGGTTTAGGTTTAGGTTTTGATTTAGGTTATAGGTTTAGGTTAAGGTTTAGGTTTAGGTTATAGGTTTTGATTTAAGTTATAGGTTATAGGTTTTGGTTTTGGTTTTGGTTTTGATTTAGGTTATAGGTTATAGGTTTAGGTTAAGGTTTAGGTTTATGTTATAAGTTTTTGGATTTGAGAATGGGTTCGGGTTTAGGTTATAGGTTTTGGTTTCGGTTTAGGTTATAGCTAGGTTTTGGGATTTGAGAATGGGTTCGGGTTTAGGTTATAAGTTATGGTTTTGGTTTAGGTTTAGGTTATAGGTTTTTGGATTTGAGAATGGGTTCGAGTTTAGGTTATAGGTTTGGTTTTGGTTTTGGTTTAGGTTAAGGTATATGTTTAGGTTTAGGTTATAGGTTTTGGGATTTGACAATGGGTTCAGGTTTAGGTTAAGGGTGTGGTCCCTGCAAATACAGATATAAAAATGGCCTGTCCAAATGGCCAGGCCCTTCCAATGCTGTCCATAGGAAATTGACAGCTTCATCATGGTCATAACAGCGGTTCCCACCTTCCAGAGACCCCCGCTCATCCGGATAGCTCTGACGCACATCCGGGTCTGCTCCATTAATTTCGAGCAAATTCACAAACACGGCCTGTCCAAATGGCCAGGCCCCTCCAATGCTGTCCATAGGAAATGGACAGCTTCATCATGGTCATAGCAGCGGTTCCCACCTTCCACGGACCCCCGCTCCACATCCGGATAGCTCCGACGCACATCGGGGTCTGCTCCATCAATTTCGAGCAAATACACAAACACGGCCTGTCCAAATGGCCAGGCCCCTCCAATGCTGTCCATAGGAAATGGACAGCTTCATCATGGTCATAACAGTGGTTCCCACCTTCCAGGGACCCCCGCTCCACATCCGGATAGCTCCGACGCACATCCGGGTCTGCTCCATCAATTTCAAGCAAATATACATAAATACGGCCTGTCCAAATGGCCAGGCCACTCCAATCATGTGCATTCTTGACAAGAGACGTACCAGATACTTGAGTCTGAAATATGCAGCTCCAATCCTACCACATGCAACATCCACCTGAAAGAATGCGCATAACTGTCATGCTTGAGTAATCAATACAGGAATCTACAAGTAAGGAGTGATGAAAACTAAATGCAAGGAAACTATAAAACTCCCCTGATGTAAACTGTATTTAAATTGACCTTGAGTCGATTGGATACTCATAGAATAGAAACATGGACTGAATATGAAAAAGTTGCTCCATATTCCACTGCAATTGAACATGACACTAACACTTGCACGCCGTAACATGAAGCAAAGTTTAAAAGGAAAAAAAAACAAAAGGTTTAGAAACTTGAGAGATTATTCTACTTTCGACTTGAGTTGACACAGTCTCAATCAAGAGTCAATTATACTGAGGTTTTTAGAGTTTTCATTTATTTCAAGAAAATCTCAGGCCTTCTTGAGTCAAAAGCATTCAGAAAAGAAGAAGAAAATATAAAGTGTATGACAATCAAGGAGAAGAGAGATGAAAAGCATTCAGACTGTTCATCTAGTAGGCCTCTTGTGAATGGGACCTATGGAAATATTTAAAATGTTTTTTTCCCATTTGTTCAAATGCATTGAAATGCATATCATGGTTTATAACTGTCTTTTGTATGTATTCTTATAACTGTTTCCCATTCTCTCTCTCTCTCTCTCTCTCTCTCTCTCTCTCTCTCTCATTATCAATCTTGCTATTTACAAGGTTTTTTCTTTTTTCTGCAGGAGCGACTTCATTATCAACTAGCAACAACACCAGCTCTTGTTTTGAAACTTTTGGAGGTATTTTTTTTTATTTTTAATTTTTAATTTGTTCTTGCTGAATTCGTGGTTTTGAGTTAAGAAATGTAATTGTGGATTTTTCCTATTTGGGGATTTACACTATTTAGAATTTTTCTCTAATTTAAATCCTTAATGGGAGAATTTGGTTAAAATTTGGGAATATTGATATGTTAAATCCCTATACGAGCTATTTAAAATTCCTAATTGAAGTTTTTGCCTACTAGGGGATTTTGATATTTCAACTCCATAATTGCATAATTGACGTCGAAAATCCCAGCCATCAATTTCAGGCCTTTCTCAGTTGAATATAGACCACTGTCATATTGTTGACCTGTTTGCAGGCCAAAAATTGATAGGCAATGTTGGTCGGTGGAGACTTGAAATTTCTTATTAGTATATATGGAAATTTGTAATTGTCCCTATATATGGATTCTTCAATGAATTAAAAGATTATGAAACAAATTCAAATCCTAATTAAGAAAAAGAAAATGAAAAAAAAAAAGAAACCGGATTTAAATCAGCTTAATTTGCATACAATCATTCGAAATGACAAAAATCTTTAGCATGTATAGCAAATTGATTGAAATGCTTTCCATAATGTGATGTTTGCTGAAGTTAAATTATTTAAGTTAAAAGATTTAGGACATAATTGTATTTGAGAATGTGGTCATGAAGTGTGAATTATAGAATTTCTTGCTCTGCTGAAGAAATTTCAATTTTGAAAATAAATGCATTTTGAATGGGACTGACGATTTCTCTTGTTCCAGGTGATTTGATGATAAGCAGCCAATGCTTGTTCAAAATTTGGAATCTAATGTAAGCTATGACTGTATAATCACTGATTGTTTTGGTTTACAAGTTTCAGGTCATGAATTGCAGGGATTTGGCTGGTTGTCGAGCTAAGACAAAGCACTCTCAAAACAGATCTCTTCGTACTTGTATTCAGACATCTAGTCTTCTTTATAGTTGTTGTGTGGGTTCTTGTTTGGTTAGATGGAAAATTTTCCTATTTGTACAATAAGGAGATAATTTAATTTGTCTCCTTTGTTTTCAAAAGATTGTATGTGAAGATCCCTATTTGGAGATGTTGGTGTAATTTGTTTTTCTAGATTCTGCAAAAGTTTCTTGATGTTGTGCAGTGAGAAGAGTTTTATTACAGATGATTGTGTAAAGACCAGCTTTTGATGTCTTCCTGTTGCAAAATGGTATGCTTCATGGTTGGTCTGAGTTGGCGGTTTGGATGGTTGTTGTTATGCTTATGACACCCAATATGCAAGCCCTCATTACATGAGGCATACATTAACTCAAATTAAACCGTCTAGATTGTGGAACCTACTGCCATTAAGTCATAGGCCCAAAGTCAAAGTGTTTGAACGATCCAAAACTGATTTGTGGACACTTTTTTGTTGAAATTGAACCATTGGATATTTTTCAGTTTTAACTGTCCATTAAGTACCAACCAATCTGAGGTATTGGACAAAATTTAAAAGAGCCCAAGTTGCAATTTCTTGCAGCTTAAGGGGGAACTGTTTGGTATTTTATTTTGCCAAAATTCTTTGATGTTTCCGAAGATCTAAATCAAAATATACAGCAACTTAGGGCTGTTTGCATGCCCAGTACATGCTTACTCTCATTTGGAGTTGCACTGCGAGTAAGCATGAATTTACTAGCTGATGATGCTGCAACCACTGCTGATGATGCTGCACTGCGAGTAAGCATGAACCCCCGATCACTCACACACACTACACTGTGCGCATTAGCATCAAGTATCTTTTATTTTATTGTCCAAAAGAAATATCTGCAGACTCTGATACCAAACCCATAGGATAGATAACAAAAGGTTTCCTTAGATGTTAGGCAATCCATTGTATACATGATACATATGAGACCCAGACCTGTCAACCTGTGGACCCAATTGCGGGTGGACCCAAAAATCAAGCTGATTAGATGATCTTAATCATCTGATTAAATGAATTTTGAGGATTACAAATGGATGGTTAAATAAAGATGACAAGCATCCTTGTGCAGTGGGCAAAAGTCATTTGAATGAGTGGTTAGGATTGTCTGGCTGGTGTTATTTTTCTCAGTTTTATCAGTTTTCCACTGTTGTGAAAGGACTATGAGTTCTTGGCCAAAGAAACTGGTTAGAGAGCATCAGTTTTATCAGTTAATCCTAACCATATCCTCCATGGCTTCAGAAGTGGAGAGCTATAAAGAGTGATAAATAGTGCTCTGAGAGCACCTGATCATGTCTCCCTAGTTGTGCTACCTCTGTTCATTGTCCCATAGCTGATGGTTTCTTTTTCTGTTCACACACAAATAATCTTCTTGGTTATAGGTTTTAGTTTTGTTCCTGAATAGATCTGTTTTCACAACAAATTCATTCCTTGACTAAAATTTCATGGGCATTTGTCAAGTAGTAACTTATTTCGGGTCCCCATTTGCCTATGGGGGATGTAAATGGGTTTTGAAAGCTAGTTTTGTTGTTGGCCCCATCTGTCTTCAGCTGTTGATATTAATGAAACCATTAACATGAAACTTCGATGGAGAGGGTCAACTTCGAAATATTGGAACTAAAGTAGGAGGAGATCAAGCATTCGTTGAAGTTTAAATATGTCAAAAGTAACTATTTGAATCAGAATTGGATTAAATGTAAGAATGCAGTTACAATATTCTTTGAAATTTTTGGTTTCCCCATATCATCAAAACTAAGAAAAAGGATGAATGCTAGTAAAGTACTTCCAACCATAGTTCAGAAGCCCAAAAATTTCACTTGAAATGAACTTTACTTGAAATGATGTCCAGCCAGGATGTGTCAACTAAAAGACTCAGACACCTTCACTTGACTCGACTCAATATTTTTATAAATAAAGGATCTCAATCATGTGCAGCTGGTTAGATGTTTCTCCTCAGTGGAACCTTACTTCACCCACTCTCTCTGTCTATCTGTCTATCTGTTTGTCTTTAAGAACAGCACAGGCAAGTGATATTGTCCATATATTTCACCATTGTTTTATTAGTTAAATGTTGAAAGCATAGTTCTAAAACTTGGTGACAAGACCCAAGGCTCAGTTAACTAGAAAAGATTTCGAGCGAGGCCACTGGCAAAATTGATCCTCAATGAGACTCGAGTTGACTCAATGTGACTCACAACAGACCACATGCGCATGCAATTCTTAAAAACAGAGGGAGGGTTTCCTAAACCTAAACCATAGGATTGACAAATGCCCATGAAATTTACTAGTTTTGTTCTTTTTCTTTTTCTGTTCACACACAAATAATCTTCTTGTCAGTTTATCCATCAACGGGAATGTCTTCATGTTAAGTTGTTATCCATTGTTGAACTGATTGATGCTGGAACTTATGAAGAACAGGAGCATGTAGTTTCTGTTCTGCTTTCACTATGTTAAGGTTATAGGTTTTAGTTTAGGTTTAGGTTTAAGTTTTAGGTTTAGGTTATAGATTTAGGGAATTGAGAATACATTTGGACAAGCATGGATCTTCACATAATCAAGACCCAACTTTGTAATGATCTTCTTCGCTTGGTAGGTATTAGTAGGGGCCTTGTTACCAGAAGGTAACACCTTCTTTAGTAGTTGAAGGAGCTCTGTAAAGCTTTTTTCGCTCCATCCATGGTTCACCTTTAATTTGAAAAGTTGTACAATAAAAGTCAGCACAGTGAAATCTTGGGCCCCTGGGTATAGCTCAGTCATTGCGTCTCGTAGATTTTCTTCAAACTCATCAGTTTCATTTTCCCCAAAGACGCCTTCGACTACAGGGGTCACATTCGGCTCATCCTGTACAACTTCATCTAGGTTATTACCACCAAGTTCTTGAACAATCACGTTGTGAACCTCATTTAAGTTTAGGATATTGTGGTACTGTTGGGAACTTGATGCACATTCAGTACGCTTAGGTGATACATGCTCGCCATGCATGTCCCAAACCCTATAGCTTGAGTCAAATCCATTTTTCATGAGATGTATTTCCAAATCATCATAAGAAACCGGTAATCGTAAACATCTACAAGTGGCACATGGACAAAGAATGGTTTCTCTACCAGGAAGGTGTTCTGGTGCAAATTTCGCAAAGCTTTTGATTCCAGAAATAAAAAGAGGGTTCGGAAAACTTAGTGTCATCCACTCCCTATCTGTTATAGCCGGATCCTGATTAACCACGGGGTTCATTTTAAACCTGCACCTTACAAAAAAAAAAAATATTATTATTATTTTTCACTCATTCACGAATCTAATTCTAAACACATGCATCTATGACTATCATTGGAGTTTATTCTTTGAATAGCTTCAACTTTTCATGGGCATATCACGTGGGACCGGGATTGCCTACTCACCGGTGCTGTGTGGGGAACCGCTCATATGTTGGACATAAATGCCATTTTGACACATGTGGGGTCGACCTCTAGCATGGCATGTTCATGGGTTTGTATCAAGCATATCATGCATGACTTAATGGAAAGAATTAAGAATGAGTTACATTGGGGATAAAGACTCCAAGGATCCTTACTACCTAAGGTCAAGAAGGCTATACAACTATCTTCAATTATAACCACAACACCACTACATGGCTAAAAGAGATCACTAACGCCCAACAATAAAAACATGCTTGAAGTCATGAGAAGACACCGGAACATCCTTAGAAACTCCTAGGTAATAAACACCTATCTTGCATCAAACTACAACAAACAATAATCGAAACACAAATTTACCTCAAACAAAATTAATGACTTGACTGGAGACAACAATACACCTCAACTTTTCCTCAAGTCCCAATCATGGATTGTTTAATCTATGTAAGATTTCGGGTTTAGGTTTAGGTATAGGTTTAGGTTATAGGTTTAGGATGCATGGAAATATGCTCCAATCCTCAAGTCCCAATCCTTGGGAACTAAATTTCAATTTCACTATGTCTTTGGTTGGCTTCACCAAAGGTTTTATCTGCACTAGCAGGACAGATTAATAAACAACACCAAATGAAGTACACTTCTATTAATGCAATTAGCATTTCTAAAGGAAATTTAAAAATAAATAAATAAATAAAATTTAAATCTGCCTTCTAAATTGTACTTACCGATAGTTGGAATTGTGGTAACAATGTCTCCCAACTTGAGCTTGAGTCTGTTTTCTATTACAATTAGCGAAATCAATACGAACTTTCAATGATGGCCTACTGCTTCTGATAATCACTACAGGGGTAAGAAAATTACAAATAGTAAGAATCATGAGATAACATTTGTACAAATATTGACAAGACTAGCTGGTAATGACAGGATACTAAGACATCAAATTATTTATGAAGAATAGGAAAAAACAAAGATAAAATAAATAGTTAAAAACTTTACCATTTCAATATTGAACCTTGTAGTGGCAACATTGATCTGTGGGGCTAAAAATACATCAGCCTGCATATCAAGATTGACATTCCAAGAATACCCAAGAAGAATACCCAAAAAAGGGCATGTGATGCGAGGTCAAATGAATTTCAAGAGGCTTTCGCTGATAGATATCAAGATTAACATTCCAAGAATACCCAAGAAGAAGTCACTTGTTGCTGCCATGGAAGCTGCAGGTAAACTAGTTTCCCCGGAAACTAAAAAGAACAAAAGAATGCACACACACACACACACACACACACACACACACACACACACACACACATATGCATTCTTTTGTTCACATGACCAATAAGTTGGCCTTATCATAAGCATCACCTTGTAAAAAAATAAAAAATATCTACTCATTAAGTGTGCCACACTTATTTTTGCAATTTATTAATGGCTAGAAATTGTTTCATATGGTGCGGCCCACTTGATAAATAGATAGGTATAATTTTTGCACTAGTCGATCCTCATGGTGGAACCAACTATTGGAAAGGTTGGATGTCACGTGCACTTAATAGGGTGAATGTTATCCGCAGGTCGGATTGTTCTTTGTCGTCCAACCGGTTGGACTTGAAACCTGTGTGTGTGTGTGTGTGTGTGTGTGCGTGTATTCCTTTTTTCTTGCTTCCTTGCTTTCTTCTCCATTAAAAGGTTATCGGTGGTGGCAGATGTGAAGAACAAGTGGGGGAACAGCTCGTGGGGCCAAAAGCTGATTGTGCAAAAGAGAAGAGCGCTCTTCCCTCAATGACTTTGATAGGTTCAAGGTCATGTTGGCAAAGATCAAGGTTTGTAACAAATCCTTTATCCACCAAGCCTAGTGGAGTCTAGGGCTGCAAACTCAGGCAGGTTGGGCCAGGTTGAGGATCAACACTGGTCCAACTGAACCCAAATTCCAACCCAAGGTGCCCAACCCGAATTGAACTTGACATCCTCTATACTCAACCCTTACCTGACCCAACCTAACCCAAATTTGTGTGCTTATTCCCAACAAGATTTCAAATGAGATTTGAGTTTTCCAACCTAACCTGACCTGAGGACCCTGACAACCAGACCCAACTTGGGTTGTAGCTCTAGTGGAGTCCCTGTTTAGAAACTTTGATCTTCTAGTACTCGAAAGGTTTGCATAGTAAACTGAACTAGATTCAATGCTTGGGTTCAAGGTGGCAGCTCTAGTTTCTTAGGAGCCTTGGTGTGGTTGCTCAGGAGCTTGAGTCCTGCACTCCTCACTAGTATGCATCATGTGTGCTCGGATACTGTCTGTTCTTCTGAGGATTCTCCCCATTGACCGCTGTGACCCATGGGTTTAAAATAAGGCTGGTCCTTTGCATTAAATATGGATCTATGGGCCTTTTTTAGTCCAGATTTTTCATGTATTTTGGCCCATATGATGAATGGATCAGATGCACATACACTACCCACAGCTGATGAATGGGGAAAAATAAATAGATAAATGAGCCCAAACTATCTTAATGAGGATATCAGGGCAAAAGGTTCAGCTGGGTATCTTAAACCTGATAAATTGTTGATATTACAGGCACTTTGAACTTTGAATCTAGAATGGGTCCTGAAATGGATTGACTTGGGCTGTCCTTGGTTCTTTGTTTTATTCAATGGCTTTTGAATTTTAATTTTGAACTCTTTCCCCAAAGCTAATAGGGTCAATGGCTGTTTGTGTATGTGCGTGCGCAGAGGGGAGGTGTGATCAGGCAAGAGCTCGCCCAGTTGAGAAAGCAAGCTGTTGCTGCTTGAGATTCTATTTTGGCACAGTGGTTGGTGATTTGGGGTGCTGTTATTTTCAATCTGCTTTTCACTTTAGTTTTACTGAGTAAGATTAGTAGTTAATGGTCCCTTCTTATTGTGAGTTCTGTTATAGATAAGTTTCATTTAGAGTTGCATTTGAGGAAGAATGCACTGAAGCTTTACTGGTTTCTTGTTGTTTTTTTATTATTTTGCAATGTCAAGAACTGCATTCTTATCCTCACATATAGCAGGTCTTCCTACCCCAAAAAAGGGCATGTGATGCCTTTGACACTGTTTTGATCCAAAAAATTTATAAAAGAAAGGAGAGATTTTAACGCCAGCTCAAAGCCAAACAGACAGGCTGTAAATCATTTACAGCTTAAACCATTTACAGGCATCCAAAACGAATTTCAGTTTTGAATATCTAATCTGCAAATCCCTAATTAGGGATTCGAATATCCCTGATACTAATTACGGATTGAAATTTGCAAATCCCTAATTAGGGATTCGAATATCCCTGATACTAATTACGGATTGAAATTTGCAAATCCCTAATTAGGGATTCGAATATCCCTGATACTAATTACGGATTGAAATTTGCAATTCCCTAATTAGGAATTCGAATATCCCCAACTACATTCACCATCGCACAACCCTACTTATGGATTCGAAAATTACAAAACAAAAGAAAAAAAAATCTCCGTAATTAGTAGCCAGATAGAGAGAGATACCTGAGACGATTTGAGAGGGCTGGTCGTTGTCGCAACTAGCTAGGGACGAAGTGGAACTGGCTGCCTCGTGGTTGAGGGTCAAGAGATTGAGAGAGAGAGAGAGAGAGAGAGAGAGAGAGATGATGCGTGAGAGAGCTGTTGGAGAGAGAGAGAGAGCTGTTGGATAGAGAGAGAGAGCTGTTGGAGAGAGAGAGAGCCGATGCGTGGGGTTTTGGAGAGAGGGGGGTGAAAACGCTGTCGTTCGCGCGCGCCCAAATTTCGCGCGCGGGGTTTATTGACGAACGGACGTGGCATCATCAAGCGATCCGTGGGGCCCACCATGATGTATTTCGTTAATCCATTCCGTTCCATAATTTTAATAAATTATTTTAGTGTATGAAACCAAATTTGAAGTATATTACACATCCAAGTGGACCACACCATAGGAAGCAACTGTAATTTAATATCAATGTTTCCTACCATGTGGTCCACTTCAGCTTTCGATCAAACTAATTTTTTCTCCCATCCTCTAAAGTAATATTTAAAAATATATAGACGGCTTAGATAGAACATATAGTTTTTTTTTAGGCCTCTGGAAGCCTCTTACAACACTATCAAGGAGGAGTGGTGCATGAACCTTTTCGCTACGGATTAAAACTGTAGCAATAGTAGCTACGGTTTATATCCGTAGCAAAAAACAAACGTGGTCTGAATCCTTTGCCCCTTTTTTTGGTAGTGGGAGTAGGCAAGTAGCTGAACCACTATAAACGACTATGTTTGGGATTGTTATTTGCATATTCTTTTATTGTGTATACTTGAATGATCACATGATACATGATTATTTAGAACTGATAAGTATCACATCTCACACACAGTCACTCTGTCCATCCATCATAGACTAAATTTATGTATTGCTTAGATATTGAATAGTCTTGTGATTGGATCCTCTATTTGGCTTGGAAGTCATTAGAGTTAAGATAAAGATATCTTGATAAATTGTTATATTAGATCAAGATAATGATGATAGGATTTTAAACTGTCATAAAATTTTATAAAGTCCTATTCACCCCCCCCCCCCCCCCCCCCCCCCCCTCTAGGACACTTTGACCTATTCATACTTCTACTAGAGCAGTCATTACCGCAATTTCAATTGGTATCAAAGCGGGTCTCTTTTAAGGGTTTCACCGCCTAAAGAGTGATCTTGACTGAAGTTGGAATCATGGCCAAAGGAGAGGGCTCATCTGTTGATAAAGAAAAAGCAAACCTCTAAAGTTAAATCAATGATGCTATTTATTGTGTTGTGTCTCAAGAAGTATTTAATCAAATTAGTATGTGCGGCACATCAAAACAAGCATGGGATTTGTTGGAAACAACTCATGAGGGAACCAGCACAGTAAAAATGTCCAAATTGTAACTCCTAACATCACAGTTTGAAAGTCTCAGAATAGAAGAGCATGAGACCTTCATGGAGTTCTTCACAAAACTGAACATCATTTACAACTCCATGGGTGGATTAGAAGAAAAAGTTCCAGTCCCAAAAATCTGTAGGAAAATTCTGAGATCCCTACCAGAACGGTTCAATTCGAAAGTTACAACCATTAAAGAATGTAGAAACATCGTGAAATGAAAGTAGAAGAACTAGTAGGATCCCTACAAACATTTGAACTACACTTAAGCAATCTCCTAAACCCAAAAATATTGTCCTCAAAACTTTAAAGCACACTACTAATGAGGAAGAGGATAGTGAAAAGGATAATGAGGGTGAGGAAGTAGCTATCTTGGCTCAGAGGTTCAAAAGATTCTTCAACAAAAATCGTGGCCGGCCATACAGAGGCAAACAGATGGACAACAAGTACAATATAGGCAAACCTTCCAAAAAGTCCAGAGAACCTCAATGTTACAACTGTAGGAAATTTGGACATTTGTCCACTGAATGCCCCAACAGAAAAACCAAAGGAAAGGCCATGCTGCAACCTGGGATGACACTGAAGATTCAAACTCTGACCTCAGTGATTCAGAAAGTGATGGAAACCAAAAGTCCTTGAAAATACTCATGGCCTCCACATCTACAAACATTTCAGTGATCTTGAAGAAATTAATGAACCTCGGATTGAAGAGACATTTCCATCAGATGATGAGAAAGAAGAAAAAGAGTAAGAGAAGGATAAATTACAGGATGCCTATAATCAACTTTATATACATAGTGTCCATATCCTTAAAAGACTTGGGATGACTGAAACTAAAAATAAATTGCTGCAAATGGATCTGGAAAAACTTCAGAAATCAATACTCACCTGATCAATGATCTTCAGCAATACCACTCTGAAAATGATAAGCTGAAAAGAATCAATTTATCCCTCAAATCTAAATCCTTAAAACTGACTAAACAAATTGAACTATTGGAAGATGAAAATATGCATCTTAAGAATGAGAACCGCACACTTAGGTTTGATGCAGAACAATCTAGGAAGTCTGTTGAACTGAATTACAAATTCTCCCAGAGTAGTAAAAAATTAGAAAAACTCTTAGGGATGGGAAGACCTGGGAAAGACAAGAGTGGATTGGGATATGAAAAATTCAAACCAAGTTCCAAAAATGCAGCACCAATGAGTGAGAAATTAGCTGCATCAGGAAGTAAAATAAAAGCTATTTCTATCTGTCATTCATGTAGAGACTCAGGCCATTTTAAATTTGAATGTATTACTCTTAAGTGGACTCAATTTAATTCTGGTCCGAATCATATAGGTAAATACAGACAAACTGGAAAAATAGTACAAAATGCCAAGAGACCACTAAACAATGTGGCAAGAGGTAAAATGTAACGCCCTGATAATCGGGGGTCGAGTAGCAACTCAACACCCGAGTTCCAAAACATCACTTATGCAACATAAATGCTTATGACTGAATGTTGTCTGTGTTAGTGCACTAATCCTGAGTGGGATTATACCAAAACAGTAATTCATACTCCAGATCAAGTTATAAAACGCAAGCGGAAGACTGAAAGATGTATATAAATGTATATAAAGCCAGAAACGGTCACAATCGGTCTCAAGAGTATGAACACCTTACTGAGTCACCATATACATGTATTAGTTTCAAAATCAAAATGCCAAAAAAAGTGGTACAACTATAATGGTAAACCCTGTAGCCCCGTCATCTGAATGGCCTAAGCGAAGCCTCCAGAGAACTGCATGTAGGAGAACTCATCCTGATCATCACAGTAATCAGGCTCAGCCTCCTATGTCTCGTCGATACCTGCATCTAAGACAGAATCTGGTGGGTGTCCAGAACACCGTCCCTTAACGTTGGAGTGAGTAGTTAACTCAATGGAACGATAAAGCATAGGTTAACATGTTATCAATTCAGTCAAGTAGTAATGATAAAGCAGTACAATCAAACACTCCTAAATACTTTTATTAATGCAAGTATGAAATGCAGTCATGATGCATGCCCTCGCCAATGCTCCCTCGTGCGACACCATCTTACGTCCGTGGCATGTGTTCATCCCTCAGTGCTCCACAACGCCAGGCACATGCAGTGCTATGTTATGAGTGTGATTACCGAGTTGTTATTAGTCCTTTTCATACAGCAGTATTGGAAAACTAAGGTACCTCCCTTATATCATTCCCAAACAATGATCCATTCTAGGGTCGTCAGTCCTAGGTAATCTCATACGATGGTGTGGTTCTAAGTCGCTGTAAAGGGTTGTCAGGGCTGTTGCACGCACTCGTTGCACCGCTCCCCCATCACCTTATCAATACAGGCATAGTTTATACTCTGTTTACTACAGGAAGACTCGTCGCCTCACCGTAAATTAAAAGTATGCTCGAGGTCACTACAAAGGGCTGTCAGGGCTGTTGCACGCAATCGTTACACCGCTCCCCCATCACCTTATCAGTGTAGGCCGATAGCTCAAATATAGTGTCCCATACCACCGTATTCAGCTTACGAGTCTAGGTTGCTCACTGGTCACTACGGGGAGGCACATCGCCCCAGCATAGGCCGATAGCTCCACCACGGTATCCCATACCACCATGCCCGGCTCATGAGTCTTAGCGGATCAAGGTACCAAGGTTAAGCAGGATTCACTGGTGAGTTGGGTACCTTAGGTTCAAACAGCGGCGTCCATACATGGTGAACACACATCGGCAGATCAGGTTACTTGACGAGCTTGACTAATACGAGCGTACATTGCATCGTTCGACATGAAGTGCATAAGCACTTCGTGTGGCCTAACCACTGCCGACGACCAACACACGACTCGGGTTCGTCAATCACATCATACGTGGTGAGTGAATCTCAACCACGACTTCAAGCCTGTTACCGATTGCCTGGACTATAACTTAGCCCCAATCACATTCAATCCATAACCAGAAAGCATGTATAGTAGTCAAAGCATAATTAACAAGTAATTCAAACATGTTAACAAGCATGTTATAAAGAACAATGTAACCACGAAATACAACACATACATTTCATAAGTAAGCAATTAAATTAAACAACTTTCATGGAGGATATCATACTGTAACATCCCGAATTTTTTTCAACCTGGGATTAGACGTCCTTAGGCGATGGGACAATCCTAACTCCTGTTTAACTTCACAAACACTCAACTCGAGGGTCTTAAGTCCCTTTTCAAACCATTTTCTTCACAAATCTCACCTTTCATTACCTCGTTCCTTAAATCCTTCTAAGTACTTTCACATTAGACACTACCTTAAAGTTTAGGTGATGAAGAACAATACTTACACTAAACATTTCAACAAAGGTCTAAGTACCACCTCAGACCGAAATCACTCAAGACTAAATCCTTTAGAAATTAGGCGAGATTTAGCTAGTGTTAAACTAGAGTGCCCGTGAAATTAGTACCAATCACTTTAAATATGATCTGCAAGACCCAAAACTTGTAGAATCATTGATGCTGGGTTACCCTAAAATCTAGGATCAATCTCATTACCCGGCTACTCTCGGGAGCATCTCGAAACTCCGTATCAGATCTGGACTGCACGTCGGAAGTCCGATTAACACGAAGTTAAGGAACTAGGCCCGCCTCTCTGGGCTTGACAACCATCTCGGAAATCAAATCCAGATAGTGTCCCAGCGCTATTCGCTTGAGCTCGGAGTGAAGAGTGTGAGAAATGTGAAATTAATTCAAAATAAAATATCTTGAATAGTAATCTGGCACCTCTCACTTGCGGATCAGTTTTAAGCAACCAGACCGTCAGAATCAGACCAAATTACACCCTCGGATCAGGAGAAATTTCATACGCATTTACATGTACTCGGAATCTCCGATCGAGATCCGCTGACCGTTGAACTGAAAATGGTCCGCCACACATGATCTGGAATCCCGACCGAAACGAAAACTTAATAGAACGTAGATCCGGTGTCCGTGAGCTTAAATCCGACCTTTGGCTCAAGGAGGCCCGCCAGAAGTCCTCCGTTGAGCTGAAACAGATGCCTTTTGGACAAAACCCAAGTATACCTTGTTCCCAAGCCTATTTCGGTGAGTTTTTAGACTATATAAGGACCTTAGAACCCTCTCTCTCACAGCCATGCGAATTTGAGATTTGAGAGAGAGAAAAGAGAGAGAAAGTGTGGGAGCAGTGGGAGAATCTCCCTGCCACTCTTCCCTGCCGCTCCACGAGCTCCACCGCTCCGTTCTCATTGTTTTCCCGGCGATTTCAGCCCCGTTTTTAGGTAAGAAACCCTAACCCTAATCTGATTTGGGGCTTAGGTGGTAGTAGGTTATGAAATAGCAAACCTATTCCGTTCTTTAGGTCGCCAAACTGTCGTATACGAAGGCTTAGCAAACCTAGCTAATTTGTTATGATTCTACGACAAAAGGTGCGGACTTTAGGTGTATAGGTTATGGTTTTCAACGCTTTCAATGTCAGATAATGATAGATTCATGATCTGCATGCAATTGCACATGTACAAAGTGTTGTCTGTTTTCCGTTTCGATTAAAGATGAAAAATATGGAATTCTACATACTCTAGGTATTCGTAGAAAGTACCGTATACGTATAAATTTTGGAAATGTGTATGACATGATTATTTGTCGTATGAATATATTATATGTGGATAAATTACCTGTTTGGCGAAAGGACTCGCCCTAATACATGTTTTGCTTATATACACCATGTATGTTGAAATTGTGTATTCTAGAAAATACCGTATACGTATAAATTTTAGAGATGTATTTGTCATGATTATTTACTGTATGAATATATTATACATGGATAAAATACTCGCTTGGCGAAAGGATAGCCCTAATACATGTTTTGCTAACATACGTCATGTATGTTGAAATAGTTATGCTAAGTGTTTGTGAAAATGACTGAATGAGTATAGAATTCTCATTCGTGCTCACCACGACTAATTGTCATGGATATATGATTGTTGTATTGGTGATCCCCCTTTGACGAAAGGATTTTCCCTAAATCACGCCACGGCCAATATTCACTACTTATATTAAAATGTGTGGCCCAAGTGTTTGTGGAAATAACTGAATGAATATGGAACTTGGATTCCTGCTTGCCATGACTATCCATCGTGGGTGTATGCGTGTTATGATTGGGGCAACTCCCTAGTGAAAGGATTCGGCCTAATGCCTATGTGATCAACATATGTCATGTACGTTGATGTATGTATTTTAAAGTGTTTGTTGAAATGTCTGAATGGGTAGTAATTAGAAAATTGTAATGTTTAAGGGTGTTGAGATATGATTCTCAACTTTTTTAACTATGTGTATGATTTCTTTAGATATCTGTGTGATTAGAAATTGAATATGTACAAACACATGCTTATGTTGTACTTCATAACATGCTAAATTGATTGTATGATTTTATCTATGTAATGCATATGTTTAAATTTATGTTTACGCTGTATGATCCGTCATGGGTGATGGGGGAGTGGTGTGACGATTCCGTGCAACAGCCCTGGCAGCCCTAAACGCATAATACCAAACTTTGATTATATGATTTGAATCTTGATCCATTATTGCTTTATCTATCTGAAATTGATTGTGTTTGGGGCTATGATTATAGTCCAGACAATCGGTACCAGAATTGAATTCGTGGCTGTGATTCATTTGCCACGTGAGATGTGTTCGACGAACCCGAGTCGTACTTCAGTTGGCGATAGTGGTTGGCCACACGAAGTGCTTATGTACTTCATATCGCTCAACTTGTTGTGCGCTCGAGCTAGCCGAGCTCGTCAAGCAACCCGATCTGTCTTATGTATGTTCACCATATTTGGACGCTACTACTTGAACCTAGGGTACCAAACTTACCAGTGAAATCCCTTTTAACCATGGTACGTCGATCCGCTAAGACTCATGAGTCAGGCATGGTGGTATGGGACACCGTGGTCGAGCTGTCGACCTACGCTGGGGCCACGTGCCTCCCCATAGTGACCAGTGAGCAACCAGACTCGTGAGCCAATTATGGTGGTATGGGACACTATATTCGGGTTATCGGCCTACGCTGTCACAGCCTGGCTGTGGTCCCCAGTCGGGCTGCATCCGGGTTCCATTCTCAATAAGCGGACTGGTTGGGCTTCGAAAATAGACTGCCAGTTAGTAGGGTGTCAGTGGAGTGACCTCGAGCATACTCTAAATCTGCGGTGAGGCGATGAGCCTTCCCGTAGTAACAGAGTATAAACTAGGCCTGTTTCTGTATAGTGATGAATCGTTAAAGAGGTGATGGGGGAGTGGTGTAAGCTTTGTGCGTAACAGCCCTGACATCCTTTGCAGTGACCTAGAAAACACACCATCGTATGAGATTAACTAGGACTGACGACCCTAGAATGGATCATGTTTGGGAATGATACAAGGGAGGTACCTTAGTTTTCCAATCCTGCTGTTTGAAATGGACTAATAATAACTCGGTAATCATGCTCATCATGCATTGCATGTGCCTGGAAGATGTGGAGCACTGAGGGATGAAAGCATGCCGCGAACGTGAGATGGTGTCGCACGAGGGAGGGTGTGGTGAGGGCATACATCATGTCATTCATACTTGCATTAATAAGAGTAGTTAGAATTGTTTGATTGTACTGCTTTATCATTACTGCTTGACTGAGTTGATAACATGTTAACCTATGCTTTATTGTTCCACTGAGTTGGCCACTCATTCTCACGTTACGGGATGGTGTTTTAAAACACCCATCAGACCCTGTATCAGATGCAGGTATCACTGGAGCACAGGAGACTGAGCCCGACTTCTATGACGATCAGGTGGAGTTCTCCTACATGCAGTTCGTTGGAGGCTTCGCATAGGCTGTCCAGTGCTACGGGGCTACAGGGTTGATAATTTCAGTTGTACTATTTTGATATTTTGATTCAGAACCAACATGTATATATTCGGTGACTCAGTTAGTGTTCATACTCTGGAGATCGAGAATGTTTTCTTTCATATATATCGGTATACACCTTTCAGTCTTCCGCTTATGTTTTATACATGGATCTGGAGTATGAATTACTGTTTTGGTTGAATCTCGCTCATGTTTATTGTACTAACACAGACAACATTTAATCATCATTATCTATGTTGCATAAGTAATGTTCTGGAACTCGAGTGTTGAGTTACTACTCGACCCTCGATTTTTTGAGATGTTACAGTTGGTATCAGAGCATGATTTGGATTAAACCGGACCTGGGTTATGGTCACACGACGCACTCTGACGCACTCTGACTTAGGAGGGAGCGACGGAACATAGAAACAATTATAGGTATCCCGATTTCACCAATTGGCGAAGTTCACTGAAAACGAACGCCGAAATCGAGTCCGTATTCAACCATGGTCGCACCGGTCGACCTTAAAACATTCCCAGGCCGTCTATAGATGATTCTAGATTACAATCCACCTCATCCCAACCATTGAAAATCGATAGAATATGGAATAAGAGTGATGTTGATAACTACTCCGAATCCCCGGAGCTTCTCTGGACTCCTTACAGAGACTTCTCAAATCCACGAGGAAAGAAAGCAGAAAGTAGAAATAAATTCTAATAAATTTGAAATTGATTAATGAATGAGAAAAGGAAAATGAGTTCATAACCCTTTAAATAGGGATACCAAGTAATGAGAAGGAAATCAGAAACAAACTACAACTAAAACTCATAGAATTCACGACTTACTATAAGGTCACGATGTCTATTAGTGAACAAGGTTTTCGGCCAAAAATAGTAAGTGTCCTATTTGGCTTCACTAGACCGTTCTCCTAATTATTCTAAGTCCTTTGCATGATGGGCGTAACTCCTAAAGCTCGACCAATGAAGAGTAATTAAACCAAAACTACTATTTTTAGTAAAACGAAATTGAAACAGGGAAATGACCGTCAATCGGAGAGTTTTTTCACAATTTCGGGCTGCGCAACCCAACATAGCAGGGTTGGTTGGCTTCATTAGCTCGTTCTACCCCAAATTCATATATTTTACATCAGATAACTCATTCCGGAATCCAAGATACGTCTGATTTGACCCGAAACGACTCGAAACAGAGTCGGGGGGCCACACGCGACAATCCGGGGGGAAATCAAGTGGACCTAGGGTGCATTTGGCACCTTGGGGGGTTGGAGAACATCACCCAACAGCGACGGCAGCGCACCGGGCAAAGCGGACCGCGGTGGAACCGCGGTCAGGTTGGGCCGGGCTGGTCGGGCTGGGTCTGGTCATGGTCGACCCGACCCCTAGGCACGTGTGGTGCGTGCGGAATTGTTGGGGGATCCCTATTTTAGGTCTGTTTGCCCCCCTTTTTCTCATTTCACCCTTTAAAGCCCTCTTTCCCTTTTCAACTTGTTGTTTTCCCTCTCAAACCTTCTCTCTAATCACTCATTTCATCATTTCTTGCCCAACTCATCCTCCTCCAACGTTTACAACGTAACCTACTCCCTACCCTCTCCATTCTCTCTCATATGGGCACTTACATGCCCCATTTGAAGCTCTAAAACGTGTAAGCTCCCTAAGCCATCCTACCTCTCCATTTTCCTTCTCCATTCGTTATCATTTGGGCCCCTACAACGTCTGTTAGAACCCAAGTCAGTGGAGAACCAAGCCTCTAGCCCTCTTTCTTTCCATTCCTTCCCGTTCCATGGCCTTTCTCGCAATTGTTTCAGTCATTTTCTCCATCTCCACCATCCTCTCTTTTATGGGTAAGAGAAAGAGCACTGCTGTTGAGGCTGGGCCTAGTCGCCCTACACGTTCAAGGCGACCTAGAGGCGCCCCGGCGAACATGCACATTGAGCGGGAGTTGCAAACGAAGTGGGATCTCGATCCACAAAATCCTACTGTGAGAGCTCAGTTGGCGGCACTACCTCATGGAGTGTATGAGGATCGAAGAGTGCTGTTTGAAGCTGAGGTAGATAGGCGACTCTTAGGCGAATACTTTTTGCTCAAGCAATTGGAGGCGGCCCATTGGGGTCTGCTGTTTGAGGCCAGAGGTCGCGCCAATACTGGTACTGTCCGAGCCTTCTACGCCAACATTCATGAGCCTACACTGAAACCATTGCAGTTCCGGCTCTTAGTTGGGGTGGATCTGTTTGCCACTATTGATGTGAGGGTGATTGCGCGGCTTATGAATATGCCTCTTGGTGACGTACATGCTAGCGAAATGAATCTGGGGACTGCTCGTGAAAGGGATCGTCGCACTCGGTTCCTTTGTTCCCAGCTGGTTCCGTGGCAGCCAAACAAGAGTCTGCTAGCGTCCCATATGATAGACGAATTCCGTCTACTACATCACATCTTCACATATAACCTCTACCCCGATACAGTTACCGCATTAGGCGGCTTATGTTTTCTTGTTGATGGATGTAGTAGTAGATGGTAGTATCTTTTAAGTATTTGAAGCTTGGTTGTAATTAGCTCACATGCATCTTTAGTCATGATTCATGTAATTTTGTTTTCCATGTATTGTGACAATTTGGGTTAATGAAAAGCTTACAATTTCTTTTGTTATGGAGCGTGTAGAATGCTTAGGTGCTTGTGTATTGGGTTGAATTGCTTCATCTCACATGCGTTGCACCCTATGCTGTATAGGGCCTGCCGCGGAAATATACGCGGAGCACAGCACACTTCCCACTCACTGGTACGATGGACCAAGCTCCTTCTCGGGGTGATGGTCGCAGAGACCCTAGTTTGGACCCTGATTGCAGGACTATACCTGAGTCTCTACCTCCCACTGGCCCTACAGTTGGACTACCCCCTTATGCACCATCGGTTCGTGAGCAGAACCAGGCATCCTCTTCGACGCCATATGAGCCGCAGGCCGCTCCACCTACTGATAGGTTTGAGCAGTTGTTGTTGATGATGCATCAGCAGCAGATGCAGCAGCACCAGCAACTTATGGCCACTATTTCTGAGGCCTTGTCCCAGCGTGGCAGTGCGACTCCACATTCACCACCTGCATGTCCTGCTGAGACGCAGAGCAGGCCTATCCTCGGCAAGAGGCCACCTGAAGATTTGCCTCCCAGGCTTGAGGCTCTGCTGACCCAGCAAAGGCGAACGAAACGTCGGTGTACGTATTGCAACAGGGGGGACACAATGACACCTTTTGTTTTACCAAGATGAAAGACAACGGGATTACGCCACCTCAGAATACCGACCGTCTACCGCCACGTGATACATCGGCTCCACCCTTACGACCTGCACCACCAGTGCAGCCATTTTACCGCTCGTCTATACCTCAGAGTAGGCCACCTCTACGAACTATGGCAACGCAACCAAATCATCCTCAACGAGCCCATGTGCATGTGTTTATCGCTGAGACACCTGAATCCGCAACTGCAGCGCCTTTGGCCTTTGAGGTCACTGCCCACACTCAAGGTACACCTGTTTTTCCTAATGGTACACATTGAGTCTATTAAACCAATTCATATGAAAGAAAAAGGCCTAACACTGGATTATTACAAAAGTAATACGGTAACTAGAGGTGACACTTATGTTATAAATAATAGGAGGGTTGAAATGAAGAATTTTTACGACTTCATGTTGCCAATAGGGTAGGTCACTAGATGGTCACTAGCTAGAGGTTAAACCTTCCTTAGATCGTTAACGTTGAAATTAGTGGAATAAAGACAATTAGGGTTCAAGTATTACATTAATTCGTAGTACTAGACTTATCAATAGTTACGGGTTAGGTCACAATAAATAGAGTTAGTGTATTCACAAATGTTAATAGAAACCTTAGCCAATTCTATAATACTCTTGGAAACCTCTTTAGGATGATCTATTAGGACATGGATTTACCTTGTCCTTGAATATAGATTATATTAAGGACTCTCTTAAACCAAGACCTACAGGGCAACCTTAAAAAGAGGATATTTGAACCTTTTAGCGATGGTCATTCCCTAATCTTTTAGAGTGATCAGACTACGGAGTTACTGAAATATACAACTACGAAGCATTCGCGACTTGACCCAATTCTCAATCCTGGGCGACTGCCAACGGACTCACTGCTTAGCCGAGCAGAAGACCAGGATCCATCAGGATTAGGAAGGGATACGATGAGCCTTCTACCCTGGCAAGGTAGATGATCAATGTATCGGGATCAAGCCCACTATAACCGTCTCTCCATGTTGGTCAAACAATGAAAACACCTATCTTACTCTAGATAATTGGGATTTGTCGTCGAGACTCCAAATAGGTAAAGAAATAAATTGTAGCGAACCATCAGGGTATGAGAAATGGATAAAGAAATAAGTTTTAAGGGGGGTAGACTAAAATAAACTAGGCTTGTATATACCCTACCACGCGTAGAAACTCGAAATCAATAAAACTTCGGCAAAAGAAATAATTAAATCTTCCCTTATTACCCTTAGCCAATTTCGGGGACGAAATTTTATTTTAAGGGGGGTAGATTGTAACATCCCAGATTTTTGCCAACCTGGGATTAGACGTCCGTAGGCGATGGGACAATCCTAACTCCTGTTTAACTTCACAAACACTCAACTCGAGGGTCTTAAGTCCCTTTTCAAACCATTTTCTTCACAAATCTCACCTTTCATTGCCTCGTTCCTTAAATCCTTCTAAGTACTTTCACATTAGACACTACCTTAAAGTTTAGGTGATGAAGAACAATACTTAAACTAAACATTTCAACAAAGGTCTAAGTACCACCTCAGACCGAAATCACTCAGGACTAAATCCTTTAGAAATTAGGCGAGATTTAGCTAGTGTTAAACTAGAGTGCCTGTGAAATTAGCACCAATCACTTTAAATATGATCTGTAAGACCCAAAACTTGTAGAATCATTGACGCTGGGTTACCCTAAAATCTAGGATCAATCTCATTACCCGGCTACTCTCGGGAGCATCTCGAAACTCCATATCAGATCTGGACCGCACGACGGAAGTCCGATTAACACGAAGTTAAGGAACTAGGCCGCCTCGTGGGGCTTGACAACCATCTCGGAAATCAAATCCCGATAGTGTCCCAGCGCTATTCGCTTGAGCTCGGAGTGAAGAGTGTGAGAAATGTGAAATTAATTCAAAATAAAATATCTTAAATAGTAATCTGGCACCTCTCGCTTGCGGATCAGTTTTAAGCAACCAGATCGTCAGAATCAGACCAAATTACACCCTCGGATCAGGAGAAATTTCATACGCATTTACATGTACTCGGAATCTCCGATCGAGATCCGCTGACTGTTAAACTGAAACTAGTCCGCCACGCGTGATCTGGAATCCCAACCGAAATGAAAACTTAATAGAACGTAGATCCGGTGTCTGTGAGCTTAAGTCCGACCTTTGGCTCAAGGAGGCCCGCCAGAAGTCCTCCGTTGAGCTGAAACAGATGCCTTTTGGACAAAACCCAAGTATACCTTGTTCCCAAGTCTATTTCGGAGATTTTTTAAACTATATAAGGACCTTAGAACCCTCTCTCTCACAGCCATACGAATTTGAGATTTGAGAGAGAGAAAAGAGAGAGAAAGTGTGGGAGTAGTGGAAGAATCTCCATGCCACTCTTCCCTGCCGCTCCACGATCTCCACCGCTCCGTTCTCATTGTTTTCCCGGCGATTCCAGCCCCGTTTTTAGGTAAGAAACCCTAACCCTAATCTGATTTTGGGCTTGGGTGGTAGTAGGTTATGAAATAGCAAACCTATTCCGTTCTATAGGTCGCCAAACTGCCTTATACGAAGGCTTAGTAAACCTAGCTGATTTGTTACGATTCTACGACAAAAGGTGCGGACTTCAGGTGTATAGGTTATGGTTTTCAACGCTTTCAATGTCAGATAATGATAGATTCATGATCTGCATGCAATTGCACATGTACAAAGTGTTGTCTGTTTTCTGTTTCGATTAAAGATGAAAAATATGGAATTCTACATACTCTAGGTATTCGTAGAAAGTACCGTATACGTATAAATTTTGGAAATGTGTATGACATGATTATTTGTCGTATGAATATATTATATGTGGATAAATTACCTGTTTGGCGAAAGGACTCGCCCTAATACATGTTTTGCTTATAAACACTATGTATGTTGAAATTGTGTATTCTAGAAAATACCGTATACGTATAAATTTTAGAGATGTATTTGTCATGATTATTTACTGTATGAATATATTATACATGGAAAAAATACTCGCTTGGCGAAAGGATAGCCCTAATACATGTTTTGCTAACATACGTCATGTATGTTGAAATAGTGTATGCTAAGTGTTTGTGAAAATGACTGAATGAGTATAGAATTCTCATTCGTGCTCACCACGACTAATTGTCATGGATATATGATTGTTGTATTGGCGATCCCCCTTTGACGAAAGGATTTTTCCTAAATCACGCCACGGCCAATATTCACTACTTATATTAAAATGTGTGGCCCAAGTGTTTGTGGAAATAACTGAATGAATATGGAACTTGGATTCCTGCTTGCCATGACTATCCATCGTGGGTGTATGCGTGTTATGATTGGGGCAACTCCCTAGTGAAAGGATTCGGCCTAATGCCTATGTGATCAACATATGTCATGTATGTTGATGTATGTATTTTAAAGTGTTTGTTGAAATGTCTGAATGGGTAGTAATTAGTAAATTGTAATGTTTAAGGGTGTTGAGATATGATTCTCAACTTCTTTAACTATGTGTATGATTTCTTTAGATATCTGTGTGATTAGAAATTGAATATGTACAAACACATGCTTATGTTGTACTTCATAACATGCTCAATTGATTGTATGATTTTATCTATGTAATGCATATGTTTAAATTTATGTTTACGTTGTATGATCCGTCATGGGTGATGGGGGAGTGGAGTGACGATTCCGTGCAACAGCCCTGGCAGCCGTAAACGGATAATACCAAACTTTGAATGTATGATTTGAATCTTGATCCATTATTGCTTTATCTATCTGAAATTGATTGTGTTTGGGGCTATGATTATAGTCCAGACAATCGGTACCAGAATTGAATTCGTGGCTGTGATTCATTTGCCACATGAGATGTGTTCGATGAACCCGAGTCGTACTTCGGTTAGCGATAGTGGTTGGCCACACGAAGTGCTTATGCGCTTCATATCGCTCAACTTGTTGTGCGCTCGAGCTAGCCGAGCTCGTCAAGCAACCCGATCTGTCTTTTGTATGTTCACCATGTTTGGACGCTACTACTTGAACCTAGGGTACCAAACTTACCAGTGAAATCCCTTTTAACCATGGTACCTCGATCCACTAAGACTCATGAGCCGAGCATGGTGGTATGGGATACCGTGGTCGAGCTGTCGGCCTACGCTGGGGCTACGTACCTCCCCGTAGTGACCAGTGACCAACCAGACTCGTGAGCCGATTATGGTGGTATGGGACACTATATTCGTGCTGTCGGCCTACGCTGGCACAGCCTGGGTGTGGTCCACAATCGGGTTGCATCCGGGTTCCATTCTCAATAAGCGGACTGATCGGGCTTCGAAAATAGACTGCCAGTTGGTAGGGTGTCAGTGGAGTGACCTCGAGCATACTCTAAATCTGCGGTGAGGCGATGAGCCTTCCCGTAGTAACAGAGTATAAACTAGGCTTGTTTCTGTATAGTGATGAATCATTAAAGAGGTGATGGGGGAGTGGTGTAACCTTTGTGCGTAATAGCCCTGGCAGCCTTTGCAGTGACCTAGAAAATATACCATCGTATGAGATTAACTAGGACTAACGACCCTAGAATGGATCATGTTTGGGAATGATACAAGGGAGGTACCTTAGTTTCCCAATCCTGCTATTTGAAATGGACTAATAATAACTCGGTAATCTTGCTCATCATGCATTGCATATGCCTGGAAGATGTGGAGCACTGAGGGATGAAAGCATGCCGCGAACGTGAGATGGTGTCGCACGAGGGAGGGTGTGGTGAGGGCATACATCATGTCATTCCTACTTGCATTAATAAGAGTAGTTAGAATTGTTTGATTGTACTGCTTTATCATTACTGCTTGACTGAGTTGATAACATGTTAACCTATGCTTTATTGTTCCACTGAGTTGGCCACTCATTCCCATGTTACGGGACGGTGTTTTAAAACACCCACTAGACCCTGTATCAGATGCAGGTATCACTGGAGCACAGGAGACTGAGCCCGACTTCTATGACGATCAGGAGGAGTTCTCCTACATGCAGTTCGCTGGAGGCTTCGCATAATCTGTCCAGTGCTACGAGGCTACAGGGTTGATAATTTCAGTTGTACTATTTTGACATTTTGATTCAGAACCAACATGTATATATTCGGTGACTCAGTTAGTGTTCATACTCTGGAGATCGAGAATGTTTTGTTTCATATATATCGGTATACACCTTTCAGTCTTCCGCTTATGTTTTATACATGGATCTGGAGTATTAATTACTGTTTTGGTTGAATCTCGCTCATGTTTATTGTACTAACACAGACAACATTTATTCATCATTATCTATGTTGCATAAGTGATGTTCTGGAACTCAAGTGTTGAGTTACTACTCGACCCTCGATTTTTCAGGATGTTACACATACACATCTCTAAGGTAATTGAGAATCCTATCTCAACACCTACCTAAAGCACTATCTCCTAAGTACTTACTCATATAAGCATTTTCGCAAACACTTGGACTACACTTATTTAACATACATAACGTATATTAGCCAAAACATGTATTAGGGCTAATCCTTTCACCGTGAAAGTGTTACACACATATATAGCATATACACATAGTAATTAACCATGGAAAACACACTTTCATATATTGTACGTATACGGTATTTTCTACAATTATACCGAATACACTAAACGCCATAATTTACATACGTAACTGAATCGCAAAACGAACAGCGCATTTTGCATGTAAAATAACATCCAGATCATGAATCTATCATTATCTGACATCGAAAGCTTTGAAAACCATAACCTATACGTTTATAGTCCGCACCTTACGCCGTAGAAGCGTAACAAAGTTGACAGAAGTGCTAAGTCTTCGTTGAGGTTGATATGATGACCTAAATCATGAGTTGAGTCAGCTATTTCGTTACTTGCAACATTAAAAACCTTAGAACAGATTAGGGTTAGGTTTTTCTTACCTAGGAACAAGCCGGAATCACCGAAAAAGCGATTAGATCGTGATGGTTAAGCACGTAGGATAGCAAGGTAGAGTATCAGGAAGAATCTCTCACTCTTCTCACACTTTCTCTCTCTTTTCTCTCTTCTCTCTCCTAGGGTTTCTCTTAAATTCATATGGGCTAAATGAGAGAGGGTTTAAGGTCCTTATATAGGCTTAAAACTCACTAAATTAGACCCAGGGTCATGGTATACCTAGGTTATAGCCAAAGTGAGGTTGTTCCGTCTCAACGGAGCACTTCTGGAGCCCCCACTTGAGCCAAAGGTCGGACTTAAGCTCATTGACCTTGGATCTAGGTCGAGTTAAGTTTTCGTTCTAGTCGGGTTCCCAGATCACACGTGGCGGACCAGTTTCAGTTCAACGGTCACTGAAACTTGATCAGGGTTACAAGTACACGGACATGTATGGGAAATGTTCCCTGATCCGAGGGTGTATTTGGGTCAGATTTCGATGGTCTGATTGCTTATATTTGGCCCGCAAGCGGCAAGTCTCAGATTACTTCAATTAGATTTAATTTCTAAAGAAAACCATGTTTTCTCACACTCCTCGCTCCGGGCTCAAGCGAATAGCCTAGGGACACTATCTGATTTTAATTTCCGAGATAGTTGTCAAGCCCAGCAAGGCGGTCCTAATTCTCTAACTTCGTATTATTCGGACTTTCGATGTGCGGTCCAGATCTGATACGGAGTTTCGTGATGCTCCCGAGAGCAACCGGGTAATGACATTGATCCTAGATTTTTGGGTAATGTAGCATTAACAATTCCACAAGTTTTGGGTCTTGTAGATTGTATTTAAAGTGATTAGTACGGATTTCGTATGTAATCTAGTTTAACACTAGTTAATCCTCATCTAATTTCTAAAGGATTTGGTCCTGAGTGATTTCTGCTTGAGGTGGTACTCGGGTCTTTGTACGGGATTTTTCGAGTCGTTACATAAAACAATCCATCTCCACACAGAATGACTAAGAGAATGGAAGAGCTGTTGAATCAAGTGGCTAACCTGAATCAGAAAATAAATGATCTAATGAAACAAGGAAAAATGATTCAGTTACCTAATGTACCCAGACATGTTCCTAATAAAGTAAAGGGAACATCCTCAAGAAAAACTATCACAACATGGGTAATGAAAGAAAAGAAAATTTGTCTTGTTACTCACTCAAATCATATAACAAGCAATAGTACTAAGTGGTACCTATACAGCGGGTGCTCAAGACATGTTCCGGGTGATAAATCTCTTCTTTCAAATTACTCAAATCTTGATAATGGGATAGTCACTTATGGTGATGGAAGCACCGCTGAGGTAGTAGGGCCTGGAACCATAAAAGGAATGGAGACGCTAAAAAATGAGAATGCTTTTTACATGAAAGGACTAACTCACAATCTTTTAAGCATCTCTCAAATATGTGACAACAAGCATGTGGTTACTTTCGATAAGCTAAAGTGCAAGATCCTAGACTTATCAGGAAAACTTGTTATGGAGGGTCTTCGCACCAGTAACCATTGTTATGTCTAAAAAGGCCGAGCTAAAAGTCCTAGAGGGGGGGTGAATAGGACTATGCCAAATTAAAATTTAAATACGGAATTAAGGAAGAACTAGAACAAGATAGCACTTATCAATCCCAAATAGCACAAATAAATAGCAACCTCAAATGCACAAGTATCGAGAGGTTGATACAGATGTTGTTCTAAGGACAACCTTACACCAAAAACCAATGGCTTATGGTAGGACAACCTGATTTATAGAACGGTCTGTGTATTAAAGTTCCAAACCAATACAGAGGAATAAAGAATAAAATAAAAATAAATATCTACTGCTATTACAACATTCACCACATGTGTAGAAAATAAATTACAATCATTCATCACAAATGCACAATAATAAACATTCACCACAACTTCAACAATTATAGTGGTTCACTTGTGTGTACACCAACTGTTAGAAAATAGCCACACAACTACTCCACTCTCAATATCCTCACCCACTAGATATTGGCTTTCACTATGAAATAGGTTTTCCAAGGTTCACCCAAAACCTTCACAATTGTGTTTTCAAAGGGCTTCCACAATTAAAAACCCCACTCACTGAGATTTTCTGGCTATCTCAGTCAAAACCAAAAATGAAAGATTTTCTAGCAATCTTACAAACCAAATACAGAAAACTGAGATGTACTTATCTGAAGATTCTTCTTCTGATGAAGCCCGGTAGAACCAGTTCGATGTAGATGTTCAATGTAGATGTTCAATGTCCAAACTCACATATGAAAGGGTTCTTAAGTCTAAATGATTTTTTGATTAAATTAACCTGGGCTAGCTTGATTTGATTTTAATTTCAAAAAGGGTAAAATTAATATTCCCTTTTTAAAAGAAATAGAATTGAATAGAGATCACAAAATCAAATATAAAAAAGTTATTAAAAGAATCTTAAATACTAACCAATTAGCTTCTCGAATGTGGGGACAAGTTTTCTCAGAGTTGCGATTGAATATCTTGGAATGAATTGAAAAACTCTGAAAATCGTCCTCAATTTATAGGCAAAAATATTATTCACTCGACTGGCCTTGTGGTCGGTTTGACTGGTCGAAGGACCAACCGCATTTCAAAAATTCTGGCGCGATAAGATAAGATCGCTACTCAACTGGTCGAGTGGCTTACTCGACTGGTAGAGTGGCCTGCTTGACTGGTCGAGCCCTGCACTCGACTGGTCGAGTGAGACCCAGAAATGTTGTTGGACTTTGAGTCGAGCCTGCTCGACTGGTCGAGCAATCTCCAGGACTGGTCGAGGATCCACTAGAAATTCTAAAAATTCACAACAAACCTTGGACTGGTCGAGAAAGATCTTAGACTGGTAGAGCCAGTACTTGGACTAGTCGAACCATGACTAGGACTAGTCGATAAATGACCTATAAAATTATTAAATGACTTATGATACAAATGCAAATTGTATGACTTATTGTAACGCCCTGAAAATCGGGGGTCGAGCATAAACTCAACTCCTGAGTTCCAACGCATCACTTATGCAACAAAATGAATGATGATTGAATGTTGTCTGCATTAATGTAGTGAACATGAGTGAGATTAAGCCAAAACAGCATATCATACTCCAGAGATAGTTAAATTGCAAGCGGAAGACTGTGATAGGTATATAAAATAAAAAACTGTTGTGAGTCTCCAGAGTGTGATAAGGTTACCAGGTTAATGAATTACAAGTGCAGTTCAAATTATACCAAATGTGTAGTGTCATCTAGTCAACATCCCTGTAATCCCGTCGATCAAGACACGGCTCACGTGAAGCCGTCAGCATAGCATATACGAACAAGCATCATCGTCATCATACAGGTCCGGCTCCGCCTCAAGTGTAGCGTCGCCATCTGCAATCAGACAAAGTTTGGTGGGTGTTCGGAACACCGTCCCGTAACGTGGGAGTGAGTAGCTAACTCAGTGGAACAATAAAGCATAGGTTAACATGTTATCAATTCAGTCAAGCAGTAATGATAAAGCAGTAAAATCAAACACTTCTAAATACTCTTGTTAATGCAAGTATGGAATGCAGTCATGATGTATGCCCTCACCGACATACTCCCTCATGCGACACCATCTTACGTTCGCGGCATGCTTTCTTTCCTTAGTGCTCCACATCTTCCAGGCACATGCAATGCATGATGAGCATGATTACCGAGTTGTTATTAGTCCATTTCAAACAGCAGGATTGGGAAACTAAGGTACCTCCCTTGTATCATTCCCAAACATGATCCATTCTAGGGTCGTCAGTCCTAGACAATCTTATACGATGGTGTGTTTCTAGGTCGCTGCAAGGGCTATCAAGGCTGTTACACGGAATCGTTGCACCACTCCCCCATCACCTTATCAATACAGGCCTAGTTTATACTCTGTTACTACGGGAAGGCTCATCGCCTCACCGCAGATTTAGAGTATGCTCGAGGTCACTACACCGGGTACGGTCAGGGCTGCTAGGGCTGTTACACGGAATCGTTGCGCCACTCCCCCATCACCCATCAAGCAGTGTAGGCCGACAGCTCGAATATAGTATCCCATACCACCATAATCGGCTCACGAGTCTGGTTGCTCACTGGTCACTACGGGGAGGCACGTGGCCCCAGCATAGGCCGACAGCTCGACCACGGTGTCCCATACCACCATGCCCGGCTCATGAGTCTTAGCGAATCGAGGTGCCATGGTTGATGGGATTCCACTGGTAAGTTTGGTACCCTAGGTTTAAGCAGTGGTGACCAAACATGGTGAACATACATTAGACATATTGGGTTATTTGACAGGCCTGACTGCTCGAGCGCACAATCAACTGAACGACATGAAGTGCATAAGCACTTCGCGTGGCCTAACCACTGCCGTCTACTGAAGTACGACTTGGGTTCGTCAAACACATCTTACGTGGCGAAATGAATCTCAACCACGATCTCAAATCTGGTAACGATTGCCTGGACTATAGACATAGTCCCAAACTCAATCAATCCTTATTTAGAACATGTAGAGTAAAGAATAATAGACAAAGTAAATCAAGCATGTTAACAAGCATATCATAAAGCATGTTATAAAGCATGTTATAAAGCATGTTGTAAAACACTATATAAACAAGAATACAAACACATATGTTTTACAAGTAAGCGGTTAAAGTAAACAACCACATGGAGGAAATCATGCAAGTCTCGAAGGTAGTTGAGAATCCCATCTCAACACCTATCCAAGCACCATTATCCAAGCACTTACTCTCACAAGCATTTTCACAAACACTTAGAATACGTTATTTCAACATACATAGTGTATGTTAGTAAAACATGTATTAAGGCGAATCCTTTCGCCAAGCAAGTATTTTACGCATATATAACATGTTCATACAGCAAATAGTCATAGCAAACACATCTCCAAAATATATACATATACGGTACTTTCTACAATACACTATTTCTACATACATAGTATATATTAGCAAAGATGTATTATGGCGAATCTTTTCGCCAAATAAGTATTTTATCCATATACCATATATTCATACAACAAATAATCATGGCAAACACATTTCTAAAATTTATACGTATACGGTATTTCTACGAATACCTAGAATATGTAAAATTTCATATTCTACATCTTTAATCGAAATAGAAAACAAACAGCACTTTGTACATGTACAATTGCATGCAGATCATGAATCTATCATTATCTGACATCGAAAGCGTTGAAAACCATAACCTATACATCTAAAGTCCGCACCTTATACCGTAGAATCGCAACAGATCAGGTGGGTTTGTTAGGCTTCCGTATTCGGCAGTTTTATAGCCTAAAGAATGAAACTGGTTACCTATTTCATAACCTATAACCTTCACACCCCAAAACAGATTAGGGTTAGGGTTTCTTACCTAGAAACGAAGTCGGTATCGCCGGAAAAGTGATGAGAATCAGGTGGTGCAGCTTGTGTATCGGCAGGGAATGGTAGTAGGGAGATTCTCCCACTTCTCTCACTCTTTCTCTCTCTTTTCTCACTTCTCTCTCTAGGGTTTCTCTCAAATTCGTATGGCTATGAGAGAGAGGGTTCTAAGGTCCTTATATAGCCTAAAAACTCTCTGAAATAGACTTAAGGTCAAGGTATACTTGGGTTATAACCAAAGTGACACTGTTTCAGCTCAACGAAGGATTTCTGGCGGGCCTCCTTGAGCCAAAGGTCGGACTTAAGCTCATCAACCTTGGATCTAGGTGGAGTTAAGTTTTCATTTCAGTGGGATTCCCAGATCAAGCGTGGCAGACCAGTTTCAGTTCAACGGACAGCGGATCTCGATCGGAGATTCCAAGTACATGGATATGTGTATGAAATTTCTTCTGATCCGAGGGTGTAATTTGGTCTGATTCTGACGGTCTGGTTGCTTAAAACTGATCCGCAAGTGAGAGGTGCCAGCTTACAATTTGAGATATTTTATTTTGAATTAATTTTACATTTCTCACACTCTTCACTCCGAGCTCAAGCGAATAGCGCTGGAACACTATCTGGATTTGATTTCCGAGATGGTTGTCAAGCCTAGCAAGTCGGTCCTAATTCTTTAACTTCGTGTTAATCAGACTTCTGACGTGCGGTACGGAGTTTCGAGATGCTCCCGAGAGCAGGGTAATGAGATTGATCCTAGATTTTAGGGTAACCTAGCGTCAATGATTCTACAAGTTTTGGGTCTTGCAGATCGTATTTAAAGTGATTGGTGCTAATTTCACAGGTACTCTAGTTTCACACTGGCTAATCCTCGCCTAATTTCTAAAGGATTTAGTCCTGGGTGATTTCGGTCTGAGGTGGTACTTAGTCCTTTGTAGCAATGTTTAGTTTAAGTATTGTACTTCATTACCTAAACTTTAAGATAGTGTGTAATGTGAAAGTGCTTAGAAAATTTAAAGAACAAGGTGGTGAAAGGTGAGATTTGTGAAGGAAATGGGTTCAAAAGCGGGTTTAGACTTTGGGATTCAGTTCTGACAGGTTAATAAGGTGTTGGGAGCGACTCATCGCCTAAGGACGTCTAATCCCAGGTTGGCAAAAATCCGGGATGTTACACTTATCCTAAGGTCAATCTAAGGTCAAACAAACCTTATTTGTGAGATGGAATCATCACATATCATTGTCTTGATGTAGTTGAAGCTTGAAGACTTGATCTAGTACTTGAACTTCTTGATATTGTTCTTGAGTCTCTTGATCTTGTACTTGAACTTCTTGAACTTGAATTTGAACTTCTTGCACTTGTATTTGAACTTCTTGATCTTGTACTTGTACGTAGGCAAGGATGACATGAAGTAGATCTTACAGTAACAGCTACATAAGATACAAATTCCAAGAGGTTTTGGCACTACAAAATTTGACAAATCTAAGAACTAGATAAGATAGCATTTACAACGTCATCAAAGGCAATGGAAAGATTGATCCATATGCTTAGTAACAATTGAACATGGAAAACAAGTCCAGGTCATGGCATGTAGACCTGGATGGATGTGTGAAATGATGCATCCTTGGTAACTATAATGATATATCTGAGGGTCCTATACCTCAAAACTCTTTTTCTGTATAAGCATGACTGATGTTTGTAATTTTGGTGTCATAATTTTTATTGTACAAATTTTCTGGGTATACAAGCTTATAAGAATATACTGTGATATACATGTATATCTGACTATCGAAATTTAGAGATAAAATGTCATACTCTTCTCCTTGATAAATTAGTTGTCAAATCGAATGACCCGTCGATATCATCAACCATACATCGATATCATCGGCGACTTCTCAGAATCAGAAATGTTGGACTAAGTGATCTGTTATTGAACTCCTATTTCGATAACATCGAATGAGGCATATCGATGTTAGCGAAACAATACTCGATGATATCGAAGGTCACCGCCCGATAAATAGTACGCGAGCGGGAAAAATCTTTTTTTATGTCTTCTAACTGTTCATCTTTTCTGGCTGTTTTTTCCCTCTTTTGTTGACTGCAAGCAGTCTAGGGTAGCTCCAATCAGGTAATTTCTTACACATCCCTCTTGATCCTTCAAGGTCTACTCTAGTATTTTGGGTCATGCTAGATTGATTGACTGATTTCAGTTTGGAAATTTCTTGGTGGAGTTCATGGCCTTCAGTCTCTTATCAAAATCCTTCCCTTTGTCATTTTCTTTTATTGTCTTTGTTTAAATGAGTAAAGACAAAGGGAAAGCACCTGTTATTGCGGAATCCTCCATATCGACCAAGTAAAAAACTCTAGCCCCAAAGAATAGGGCTAAGGCACCAGTGTAGAGGTCCTGAACACGCCAATGGAGCAGACAAACGACGTGTGATGAGGCTCCTACTGCTGCACAATCATCCACACATGCTGTTGTAGGCCCTCCTCCTCATATTCTGGAAAAATATATTAGGAGGAGTCTAGTACATGAACGGCGGATTGATAGGGAGTGCATTCAAACATACAATCTGGAATCTCTTTTAGATGCAGTCGATTGGTTACCCATTTTGGACTTTGGTGGTATATGTCATGATGAAAGGACCTATCGCTTTCTTGCGTACTGTCATTCTCCGGTCCTTGATCCTCCATCAATAACTGTCACTGTCGGGGAAGACAATGTTGAAATCATGACCGAATCCATTGCCAACATATTTGGTCTTACCTTGTCTCCTATCAGTCTATCTAGTCTTGACCTCGAGAACCCAACAAACCGATCTAAGGTCACCAAATTCCTTTGTCAAGGTAGAGATATCCCATGGTATCAAGGGAACGCTCTTAAAGCAAAATACATGTCTCCTAAATACAGAGTTTTGCATGGGATTTTCTCCACAAATGTATACCCCAGAGGGACAAATCAAGCTGATCTCACCTCCTTCATGGTCTTGGTTCTATACAGCATCGCGTCTGGTATTAAGCTATGTCTGCCCACTTTAATTCTCCACCAATTAGCCTGTGTCATTTTCACCTCCAGAGCCACTCAACTACCTTTTCCTCATATCATCCATGTGTTGTGTGATCAAATTGGACTGCCCATAACAAATGATCCTGAGCGTCCAATGCAACATTTCAACAAGGTCAATATACGGAATATGGATCTTAAATTTCATTCATATACAGAAGGACAACCCAAGGAAGAGATACATGAAGAAGTAGAGATGGAAGAAGGAGCAGCACCTACTGAAGGAGAACTTAAGGAGACACGACCCATTCCGACTACACCTGAATCTGCACCGACTCATCGTCATAAATTACATCAGGATCGGGTTGGGACAACGATGCAAGGAATGGCACGGATTGAAGATAATCTTGATAAGCACGGTGAGCGACTTTCAGCCTTGGAAAGGATGGTTGCTGGACTGCAACATACAGCACAACAAATCATCGACCTACTGACCTGTTGAAGAGATGACACAGCACCATCTAGCTGAGCCCCTAATTTTATTTTACTCATCACATACACCTGCTCATCACTCATACTGAGGATATGGATATCTATTTTATTATCCTAGGTACTTATGAGTGTATGTGATGATCTACTGACTTGTACAGTCTGTTAGTTTGTGTGCTTGACGGTCGTTGGAAGGACCACAATGGTTTACCACACTAGAATATTTTGGAGTGATAGTCCTCTGGATGAGGAGAATATTTTTTGATATGCCCATGGATGGGCTGAATATTTTGTGTTGATACAGTAAAGGCTGCCAAACTTAGGTAGCTATTTTGGAATGACTCATTGAATGAGTGCTACTATTTCTGAGTTATTCCTCTGGATTCTTTTAGTTTCACATGCATATACGCTGGTTATATCTCGTATGAATTTCTATATCTTCTTCTATCCATATATGCATTTTCAATACTCACTGCCAAGCATAGGCATTTTTTAGTTTGGATATGTTTCATGGCTGAATATTAATAGATATATATATATATATATATATATATATATATATATATATATATATATATATATATATATATATATATTACTTGCTGTCATTTCTATATGTTCTCAACTATTCACTGATCTTTATGGATTGCGAGTATAAATTATGATTGTCTTCTACTGAATATCCATTAAAATTGAGAACTGGATTGTGATTTCTGACGTTTAAAGATATACTGCTATCTGTTTTTACAAAATCACCACTCTCTTTTGCCTTGATTCTCCCATGTCTTTATGCTTCAACTTCAGTCAACTAACATTGATATATTGCCCTTTCCCAATGACTGACAAAAAGGGGGATAACAAATCCTACAATGGAGAAAATTATGTGTATCTATGTATGTATGGTGGTACAGGTGTTAGGGGGAGCAGCTACAAGAAGATAGGGGGAGCAACTACTACTGAATGTTACAATCGTGTGTGTGAACTCAAATAGTATATTTGTAAAATTGTGTAAAATTCTTGTACACACAATTTAGAGTGTTGGTCTAAGTGTTGTTCTAGGATTTCAGGTGTTTTGTCACGTAATTGACAAAGGGGGAGATTGAAAGTGCCTTGGTTTGTCAATTAACGTGAGTGTTGAGTCAGCAAGTCAAGTGAGCCTCATAGGAAGATCATTCAAGCGTCTACCTCAACTAGATGTGTGCTCTGAACTCGTCAAAGGTAAACTTAGCCTCACATCCCATGTCCCAAAACACACAAGTACATAAAATCGTTAAAATGGATAGAACAACATAGGGTTTAAAGTATGAAAACTATTTTGAAAATCAGGAAAATCTCTAAGTTTTCAGCTTTTATCGATATATCAAGACCACCTCGATGAGATCGAACACCAGCTATCGATGTCCTTGGAATACAATCAATATCATCAAATTGAGGACTACTTGTGTCCAACAACCAACTTGATCTCTGGATAAAATTATTGATGAATCTATTGATATCATCGACATTAAAATTTTGAGATCGTCGAGACGGCTCGATATAATCGAATTCTGGTCTGTTTGTGTCCAGCAAGCTTCTAAGGAAAATCATGCATTTATCGATGACTCGAAGGATGCCTCGATATCCTCGAAATTCAAAATCCGATGATATTGATGGACCTTCGATGTTATCGATTTCGGACCAAACTGTCCAGCAAGCTTTTTAGGTAAATCCTCTTTAAATGATTCGTGGAATCGAGACTCCTGCAATAATATCGATATTCAAATATCGATCATATCGAATATAGGTCGATATCATCGAATTATGACAATGGAGTGTCCAGCGAGCTTATAGGAAAATCTTCTATAAAATATAGATGAATCGAACTAGTCATCGATATCATTGATATTTAAAATCCGATGTCATCGTGGGAGGCTCGATAATATCAAAGTTGTTGTCTCAAGTCTTGGCCCACTTCTCCTGTTTTTCATTGTCGAGGAATCAAACCATGGGTTGATGAAATCGGAGTTCGAAATCCAATGACATCGAAACATGTTCAATATGATCGATCTGTGTATAAGATATTCAACTGTAATTGTCAGAGGAGTTCATATCATCGATCTGTCCCTCGATGTCTTCGAAAGTTTACGTTCGATGATATTGAAGATGGATCGATGATATCGAACTCTGTAAAAAAATCTGACTATTTTATTACCGTTGGATTTCTTTGCCTATTTAAGGAGAGCTTGCTATTGGTTGCTGTTGTGAGAAAAATAGAGAGAACCTTGAGAGAGACCTGCATACTATCTACCCTAAGCTCTTTTTCTCATGGGAGTTCATCCTCCAACCCACCCTCATCATTGATATTCAATAGAGTGGATTGGGGAATGAACTTCCGCATTCAAGGATCATCTAGCTACCACCTTAATGGAAAATCATTAATGTAAGGCCCGTATCCTAGACCGTACCGTTCCGTAGGCTTCCGCGGTCCTCCCGGTCGAATTCCAGCAACCTGCGACCTGTAATCAGCGTTTGCGTGCGATCCTAAGTCACATCCTGTATATCTATGTCTGCTTAACCCAAGACTTCTATCCTAGCAACCGTGTCGTGGCCGCAGTTCCAACGCCGCATCTCGCGTACCAATGCGATACCCTGGCCAGGAATTGTGTGCCCGCTTTTATTTCGAGGAAAACGTCGCGCGTTGTGAATACCGAGGGAATCTCTACTATATATCACATCAATCCATCAATCAATGTTAAGTACACAACCTTACCTAGCCCATCCCTCTCCCATTCCCAAAGTCAACTCTCTCTCTCTCTCTCCACCCATCCCTTTCTTACAACTCCATCACTCCACCCATCACCCATCACTCCATCCCTTTTCATCCCATCACTTCTCTCTCTCTCTCTTATTTTCTCTCTTCACTCTCAAATTTCCAAGGAGAGCAACCATCCAAGTAAATTCCATAAAGAAATAAGTCTTGTGTGGCCCACTCCCTACCACCCAATCTCCCATCTTAGCCATCCAATCTTCATCATCCTCCATCAAAGAGCAAGACAAGGAGCCTAGGAGTCCAAGGAGCTAAAGAAGGAGTGTCATTGGTGGGTTATCCACCGTTGATTTTTGTTTTAAGGGCCCATTTTTTGTGGGACCCACTTGATGTATGCATTGTATAAGGGAGGGCCCAATAGTGGCGGGGTCCTCCCCTTCACGTCTCTCTCTCTCTCTCTCTCTCTCTCTCTCTCTCTCTCTTTGCGATGCCTTGTGGCCCACCATGATGCAAGATGATCCCGACAGTCTGATCTTGAGGCCACCTTGCTGTTGACTTTTTGTAAGCCCCAGATGAAGGGAAACATAAGAATCAGCTTGGTCCAAACTGTGGCCCACTGGACGTGGGGCCACTGTGATACTTGTGATTTATCCACACCGTCCAGCCTCCTGGACGGTGTGACCCACATGATGCATGTATCTTGCATCTAGGCCGTCCATCTAAGGCCTGGACAGTGGCAGCCTTTTAAAAAAATAATGTTTATATATAATATCTAGGTGGGCCATACCCATGTGGGACCCCACCAGACGTATGTGTGTGTGTGTGTATATATTTCATAGTGGGCCACACCACATGGCCCCCACCCTGATGGATATGTTGTACATCCACCATCCATCTGGGTGACCCACCGTGATATATGTGTTTCACCGTCCATCCATTCCAGCTGGGATGTGGGCCCCACCTGTCATGTATGGATTTCGTCCCTGCTGTGGGACGTGTTATGATGTATGGGCATTATCCTCATCGTCCAGATTGCTGGATGGTGGGAGTCCACCTTGATGTATTTGTATCTAGTCGTTCATCTGGGCGGGCTGTGAGGACCCCACCGTAATGTATGTGAGGTATATCCATACCGTCCAGCCACTTGCAGTGACATCACCAGGCCCTGTGGGTCCCACAAGATACGTCTGGTGCAAAGACGTCAGCAAATTCTGTGGACCCCACTATGGCATGTGTTATATCAGGGTCGTCCATCTGCTGGATGACCAGCAACCCCACCATGATGGATGTGTTCCATCCAAACCGTCCATCCATTTGGCAAGCTGTAACATCCCGAATTTTTGCCAACCTGGGATTAGACGTCCTTAGGCAATGGGTCGATCCTAACACCTTATTAATTTGTCAAAACTCAGTCCCAAAGGCTAAAATCGCTTGTGAACCCATTTCCTTCACAAATCCCACCCTTCACCACCTTGTTCTTTAAATTTTTCTAAGTACTTTCACCCTAGACACTATCTTAAACTAGCTAAGTAGTATAACTTGGATCACTTTGTATACAAACTACAAAGGCCCAGGTACCACCTCAGATAGAAATTACTCAGGACTAAATCCTTTAGAAATTAGGCGCGGATTAGCCAGTGTGAAACTAGAGTACCTGTGAAATTAGCACCAATCACTTTAAATACGATCTGCAAGACCCAAAACTTGTAGAATCATTGACGCTAGGGTACCCTAAAATCTAGGATCAATCTCATTACCCGTCTGCTCTCGGGAGCATCACGAAACTCCGTATCAGATCTGGACCGCACGTCGGAAGTCCGATGAACACGAAGTTAAGGAATTAGGACCACCTTGCTGGGCTTGACAATCATCTCGGAAATCAACTCCAGATAGTGTTCCGAGGCTATTCGCTTGAGCTCAGAGTGGGGAGTGTGAGAAATGTGAAATTAATTCAAAATAAAATAGAAATTTATGAAATCTGGCACCTCTCGCTTGCGGATCAGTATTAAGCAACCAGACCGTCAGAATCAGACCAAATTACACCCTCGGATCAGGGGAAATTTCATACACATGTCCATGTACTCGGAATCTCCGATCGAAATTCGTTGACCGTTAAACTGAAACTGGTCCGCCACGCGTGATCTGGAATCCCGACCGAAACAAAAACTTAACTAAACGTAGATCCAGTGTTAGTGAGCTTAAGTCCGACCTTTGGTTGGAGGAGGCCCGCCAGAAGTGTTCCGTTGAGCTGAAACAGGTCCGCTTTTGTTATAACCTAAGTGTACCTTGACCTGGAGTCTATTTCGGTGAGGTTTTAGGTTATATAAGGACCTTAGAACTCTCTCTCACAGCCATACGAATTTGGGAGAAACCCTAGAGAGAGAAGAGAGAAAAGAGAGAGAAAGTGTGGGAGATGTGGGAAAATCTCCCTGCCACTCTTCCCTGCTGCTATCCATGCTCAACCGCACTATTCTAGTCGCTTTTTCGGCAATTCTGGTGTAATTTCTATGTAAGAAACCCTAACTCTAACCTGTTTTGGAGTTTTGATAGTTGTAGGTTATGAAATAGCTAACCTATTTCGTTCTATAGGTTACCAAACTGTCGTATACGAAAGCTGAGCAAACCTATTGGATTCGTTACGATTTTACGATAAAAGGTGCGGACCTTAGGTGTATAGGTTATGGTTTTCAATGCTTTCAATGTCAGATAATGATAGATTCATGATCTGCATGCAAGTTGCACATGTACAAAGTGCTGTCTGTTTTCCGTTTCGATTAAAGATGAAGAATATGGAATTTTACATACTCTAGGTATTTGTAGAAAGTACCGTATACGTAAAAATTTTGGAAATGAGTTTGCCATGATTATTTGTTGTATTGATATATTATATATGGATAAAATACTTGTTTGGCGAAAGGATTCGCCCTAATACATGCTTTTGCTAATATACACTATGTATGTTAAAATAGTGTATTCTAAGTGTTTGTGAAAATGACTGAATGAGTATAGAATTCTCATTCGTGCTCGCCATGACTAATTGTTATGGATATATGATTGTTGTATTGGCGATCCCCCTTTGACGAAAGAATTTGTCCAAAATCACGTCACGGCCACTATAAGCTACATACGTTAAAATGTGTAGTCCAAGTGTTTGTGGAAATGACTGAATGATTATGGAACTTGGATTCCTGTCTGCCATGACTATCCGTCGTGGGTGCATGCGTGTTATAATTGGGGCAACTCCCTAGTGAAAGGATTTGGCCTAATACCTATGTGATCAACATATGTGATGTATGTTGATGTATGTAGTTTAAAGTGTTTGTTGAAATGTCTGAATGAGTAGTGGTTAGTAAATTGTAATGTATAAGGGTGTTGAGATATGATTCTCAATCCCTTTAACTATGTGTATGATCTCTTTAGATATCTGTGTGATTAGAAATTAAATATGTATAAACTCATGCTTATGTTGTACTTCATAACATGCTCAACTGATCTATGATTTTATCTATGTCATACATATGTTTAAATTCATGTTAAGGTCGTGAAGGGTGATGGGGGAGTGGTGTAACGAGTGCGAGCAACAGCCCTGGCAGCCCTAAGCGGACCGTATCATACTTTGATTGTATGATTTGAATCTTGATCCATTATTGCTTTAACTATCTGCAATTGAATGTGATTGGGGCTATTGTATAGTCCAGGCAATCGGTAACAGATTTGACCTCGTGGTTGGCTTCTATTCGCCACGCAAGACGTGTTTGACGAACCCGAGTCGTGCGTTGCTTGTCGGCAGTGGTTAGGCGACACGAAGTGCTTATGCACTTCATGTCGTACAACTCAACGGGCGCTTGTGCAAGTCGAGCTCGTCAAGTAACCCGATCTGTCTAATGTTTGTTCACCATGTTTGGACGCCTCTTCTTGAACCTAGGGTACCAAACTTACCAGTGGAATTTCGTTAACCTTGGTACCTTGATCCGCTAAGACTCATGAGCTGGACATGGTGGTATGGGACACCGTGGTCGAGCTGTCGGCCTACGCTGGGGCCATGTGCCTCCCCATAGTGACCATTGAGCAACTAGACTCGTGAGCCGATTATGGTGGTATGGGACACTATATTCAAGTTGTCGGCCTACACTGGCGTAGCCTGGCTGTGGTCCTCAGTCGGGTTGTATCCGGGTCCCATTGTCAATAAGTGGACTGGTCGGGCTTCGAAAATAGACTGCCAGTTGGTAGGACGTTAATGAAGTGACCTCGAGCATACTCTAAAATCTATGATTGGCGATGAGCCCTTCGCAGTAACTAGAGCATGAGTTGAGCCGAGTACGGTGAGACCTGTATTCGAGCTGACGGCCAGTGATTGAGCCGAGTATGGTGAGACCTATATTCGAGCTGACGGCCAGCAATTGAGCCTGTAACAGCCCAGATTTTTCCCAACCTAGAATTAGACGTCCTTATGCGATGGGACAATCCAAACTCCTGTTTAACTTCTTAAACACTCAACTCAAGGGTCTTAAGTCCCTTTTCAAACCATTTTCTTCACAAATCTCACCTTTCATTACCTCGTTTCTTAAATCCTTCTAAGTACTTTCACATTAGACACTATCTTAAAGTTTAGGTAACGAAGAACAATACTTAAACTAAACATTGCTACAAAGGACTAAGTACCACCTCAGACCGAAATCACCCAGGACTAAATCCTTTAGAAATTAGGCGAGAATTAGCCAGTGTTAAACTAGAGTACCGGTGAAATTAGCACCAATCACTTTAAATACGATCTGCAAGACCCAAAACTTGTAGAATCATTGACGCTAGGTTACCCTAAAATCTAGGATCAATCTCATTACCCGTCTGCTCTCGGGAGCATCTCGAAACTCCGTATCAGATCTGACCAAATTACACCCTCGGATCAGGAGAAATTTCATACACATTTACATGTACTCGGAATCTCCGATCGAGATCCGCTGACCGTTGAACTGAAACTGGTCCGCCACGCGTGATCTGGAATCCCAACCGAAACGGAAACTTAACTCCACCTAGATCCGGTGTCGGTGAGCTTAAGTCCAACCTTTGGCTCAAGGAGGCCCGCCAGAAGTCCTCCGTTGAGCTGAAACGGGACCGCTTTGGTTATAACCTAAGTATACCTTGACTTGAAGTCTAATTTGGAGACTTTTTAGGCTATATAAGGGCCTTTGAACCCTCTCTCTCACAGCCATACGAATTTGAGATTTGAGAGAGAGAAAAGAGAGAGAAAAGAGAGAGAAAGTGTGGGAGTTGTGGGAGGATCTCCCTGTCATGCCACCCTGCCGTTATGCAAGCACAACCACTCCATTCTAATCGCTTTCCCGGCGGTTCCAGCTCCATTTTTAGGTAAGAAACCCTAACCCTAATCTGATTTGAAGTGTTGATGGTTGTAGGTTATGAAATAGCTAACCTACTTCGTTCTCTAGGTGGCCAAACTGCCGTATACGGAAGCTTAGCAAACCTATCAACTCTGTTACGATTCTACGACAAAAGGTGCGGACTTTAGGTGTATAGGTTATGGTTTTCAATGCTTTTAATGTCAGATAATGATAGATTCATGATCTGCATGCAATTGCACATGTACAAAGTGCTGTCTGTTTTCCGTTTCGATTAAAGATGAAAAATATGAAATTCTACATACTCTAGGTATTTGTAGAAAGTACCGTATACGTACAAATTTTGAAAATGTGTTTGACATGATTAATTGTTGTATGAATATATTATATGTGGATAAAATACTTGTTTGGCGAAAGGACTCGCCCTATACATGTTTTGCTTATATACACTATGTATGTTGAAATTGTGTATTCTAGAAAGTACCGTATACGTATAAATTTTGGAGATGTATTTGCCATGATTATTTGCTGTATAAATATATTATACATGGATAAAATACTTGCTTGGCGAAGGGATAGCACTAATACATGTTTTTGCTAATATACACTATGTATGTTAAAATAGTGTATTCTAAGTGTTTGTGAAAATGACCGAATGAGTATAGAATTCTCATTCGTGCTCACCATGACTAACTGTCATGGATTTATGATTTGTGTATTGGCGATACTCCTTTGACAAAAGGATTTACCCTAAATCACGCCACGGCCAAAGAACACTATATATGCTAAGATGTGTGGCCTAAGTGTTTGTGGAAATGACTGAATGAATATGGAACTTGGATTCCTTCTTGCCATGACTATCCGTCGTGGGTGTACGCGTGTTATGATTGGGGCAACTCCCTAGTGAAAGGATTTGGCCAAATGCCTATGTGTTCAACATATGTCGCGTATGTTGATGTATGTATTTTAAAGTGTTTGTTGAAATGTCTGAATGAGTAGTAGTTAGTAAATTGTAATGTTTAGGGGTGTTGAGATATGATTCTCAACTTCTTTAACTATGTGCATGATTTGATTTTTTAGATATCTATGTGATTAGGAATTGAATATATACAAACTCATGCTTGTGTTGTGCTTCATAACATGCTCAACTGATTGTATGATTTTATCTATGTAATGCATATGTTTAAATTCATGTTTACATTGTATGATCCGTCATGGGTGATGGGGGAGTGGTGTAACGATTCCGTGCAACAGCCCTGGCAGCCCTAAACGGATAATATCAGTCTTTGATTGTATGATTTGAATTTTGATCCATTACTGCTTTAAATATCTGAAATTGAATGTGATTGGGGCTATTGTATAGTCCAGGCAGTCGGTAACGGGATTGAATTCGTGGCTGAGTTTCATTTGCCACGTGAGATGTGTTCGATGAACCCGAGTCGTACTTCGGTTGGCGATAGTGGTTGGCCACACGAAGTGCTTATGCGCTTCATTTTGTTCAACTTGATGTGCGCTCGAGCTAGCCGAGCTCGTCAAGCAACCCGATCTGTCTTATGTATGTTCACCAAGTTTGGACGCTACTGCTTGAACCTAGGGTACTAAACTTACCAGTGGAATCCCGTTAACCATGGTACCTCGATCCGCTAAGACTCATGAGCCGGGCATGATGGTATGGGACACCGTGGTCGAGCTGTCGGCCTACGCTGGGGCTACGTGCCTCCCCGTAGTGACCAGTGAGCAACCAGACTCGTGAGCCGATTATGGTGGTATGGGATACTATATTCGTGCTATCGGCCTACATTGATAAGGTGATGGGGGAGTGGTGCAACGATTCCGTGTAACAGCCCTGGCAGCCCTTTGTAGTGACCTCGAGCATACTCTAAATCTGCGATGAGGTGATGAGCCTTCCCGTAGTAACAGAGTATAAACTAGGCCTGTATTGATAAGGTGATGGGGGAGTGGTGCAACGATTCTGTGTAACAGCCCTGGCAGCCCTTGCAGCGACCTAGAAACACACCATTGTATGAGATTGTCTAGGACTGACGACCCTAGAATGGATCATGTTTGGGAATGTTACAAAGGAGGTACCTTAGTTTTCCAATCCTGCTGTTTGAAATGGACTAATAAAAACTCAGTAATCGTGCTCATCATGCATTGCATGTGCCTGGAAGATATGGAGCACTGAGGGATGAAAGCATACCGCGAATGAAGAGGGTGTCGCATGAGGGAGTATGTCAGTGAGGGCATACATCATGACTGTATCCATACTTGCATTAATAAGAGTAGTTAGGAGTGTTTGATTGTACTGCTTTATCATTACTGCTTGACTGAGTCGATAACATGTTAACCTATGCTTTATTGTTCCACTGAGTTAGCTACTCACTCCCACGTTACGGACGGTGTTGTACACACCAACCAGATTTGTTGAGTTTCAGGTGATGCGATGCGATGCTTATGAAGCAGAGGGACTACTATGATGTTGAGGAGGAGCTCTCCTACATATAGCTCTCTGACAGGTCTATGAAGACCTGGTATTGTATTGACGGGGCTATGGTACTTGGAATAGAAGACATTACACTTACACATTTGGTATATTTTAGAAATGTACTTGAAATTTATTAACCTGGTAATGTTATCACACTCTGGAGACTCACCACAGTTTTTATATATTTTATATATCTATCACAGTCTTCCGCTTGCAATTTAACTGTCTCTGGAGTATGATATGTTGTTTGGCTTAATCTCACTCATGTTCACTACACTAATGCAGACAACATTTAATCATCATTATCTATGTTGCATAAGTGATGTTCTGGAACTTGAGAGTTGAGTTACTACTCGACCCCCGATTTTCGGGATGTTACAGAGCCGCATACGGTGAGATCTGTATCCGTCCTGATGGGTGACGAGCCCTTTGTGATGCCTTCGCGATGCCTCTCAAATCATAATATCGTATGAGATTATCTAGGAGTGACGACCCTAGAATGGATCATGTTTGGGAATGATACAAGGGAGGCACCTTAGTTTTCCAATCCTATTGTTTGAAATAGACTAATAATCACTCAGTAATCATGCTCATCATAGCATTGCATGTGCCTGGAAGATGTGGAGCACTGAGGGATGAACGCATGCCGCGAACGTAAGATTGTGTCGCATGAGGGAGGTTTGGCAAGGGCATACATCATGTCATTTCATACTTGCATTAAATAAGAGTAGTTAGAATTGTTTGATTGTATTGCTTTATCATTACTGCTTGACTGAATTGATAACATGTTAACCTATGCTTTATTGTTCCACTGAGTTGGCCACTCATTCCCACGTTACGGGACGGTTCTACCTGCCACTTTTCCCTACCGCTACACAAGCTCCACCACTCCGTTCTAAGTCGCTTTCCGGCAATTCCAGCTCCGTTTCTAGGTAAGAAACCCTAACCCTAATCTGATTTGGGGTTTTGATAGTTGTAGGTTATGAAATAGCTAACCTATCTCGTTCTATAGGTGGCTAAACTGCCGTATATGGAAGCTTAGCAAACCTATCAGATTCATTACAATTCTATGACAAAATGTGCGGACTTTAGGTGTATAGGTTATGGTTTTCAACGCTTTCAATGTCAGATAATGATAGATTCATGATCTGCATGCAATTGCACATGTACAAAGTGCTGTCTGTTTTTCGTTTCGATTAAAGATGAAGAATATGAAATTTTACATACTCTAGGTATTTGTAGAAAGTACCGTATACGTATAAATTTTGGAAATGTGTTTGGCATGATTATTTACTGTATTAATATATTATATATGGATAAAATACTTGTTTGGCGAAAGGGTTCGCCCTAATACATGTTTTTGCTAATATACACTATGCATGTTAAAAGAGTGTATTCTAAGTGTTTGTGAAGATGACTGAATGAGTATAGAATCCTCATTTGTGCTCTCCATGACTAATTGTCATGGATATATGATTATTGTATTGGCGATGCCCCTTTGACGAATGGATTTACCCTAATTCACGCCACGGCCAATATACACTATACATGTTAAAATGTGTAGCCCAAGTGTTTGTGGAAATGATTGAATGAATATGGAACTTGGATTCCTGCTTGCCATGACTATCCGTCGTGGGTGCTCGTCTGTTATCCATTGGGGCAACTCCCTAGTGAAAGGATTTGGCCTAATACCTATGTGATCAACATATGTCATGTATGTTGATGTATGTAGTCTAAGTGTTTGTTGAAATGTTTGAATGAATAGTAGTTATTAAATTGTAATGTATAAGGGTGTTGAGATATAATTCTCAACACCTTTAACTATGTGTATGATTTCCTTGGATAGCTGTGTGATTAGGAATTGAATATGTACAAACTCATGCTTGTGTTGTGCTTCATAACATGCTCAACTGATTGTATGATTTTATCTATGTAATGCATATGTTTAAATTCATGTTTACGTTGAATGATCCGTCATGGGTGATGGGGGAGTGAGAGCAACGAGTGCGTGCAACAACCCTGGCAGCCCTAAACAGATAATATCAGACTTTGGTTGTATAATTTGAATCTTGATTCATTACTGCTTTAACTATCTGCAATTGAATGTGATTGGGGCTATGATTATAGTCCAGGCAATCGGTAACGAAAATGAATGCGTGGCTGAGATTCATTTGCCACGTGGGATGTATTCGACGAACCCGAGTCGTACTTCAGTTGGCGATAGTGGTTGGCCACGCGAAGTGCTTATGCACTTCATGTCGTCCAACTTGTCGTGTGCTCGAGCTAGCTGAGCTCGTCAAGTAACCCGATCTGTCTGATGTATATTCACCATGTTTGGATGCTACTGCTTGAACCTAGGGTACCAAACTTACCAGTGAAATCCCGTTAACCCTAGTACCTCGATCCACCTAAGACTCATGAGCCAGGCATGGTGGTATGGGACACCGTGGTCGAGCTGTCGGCCTACGCTGGGGCCACGTGCCTCCCCGTAGTGACCAGTGAGCAACCAGACTCGTGAGCCGATTATGGTGGTATGGGACACTATATTCGTGCTATCGGCCTACATTGATAAGGTGATGGGGGAGTGGTGCAACGATTGCGACAACAGCCCTTTATAGTGACCTCGAGCATACTCTGAATTTTGCGGTGAGGCGACGAGTTTTGCCGCAGTGTATAAAGTATGAACTAGGCCTGTATCAGCTTAATGATGAACCGTTAAAGAGGTGATGGGGGAGTGGTGTAACCATTGTGTGTAACAGCCCTGGCAGCCTTTGCAGCGACCTAGAAATATACTGTCGTATGAGATTAACTAGGATTGACGACCCTAGAATGGATCATGTTTGGGAATGATACAAGGGATGTACCTTAGTTTTACTGCTATTTGAAATGACTAATAACAACTCGGATGCTCATCATATCATTACTGTGCTTAGAAGATGTGGAGCACTGAGGGAAGAAAGCATGTCGCGAACGTAAGATGGGTGTCGCAGGGTGTGTGTGGTGAGGGCATACATCATAACTGCATTCTATACTTGCATTAACAAGAGTGTAACAGCCCGGATTTTTTCCAACCTGGAATTAGACGTCCTTAGGCGATGGGTCAATCCTAACACCGGTTTAACTTCTCAAACACTCAATTAAAGCCTCAAATCCCTTTTCAAACCATTTTCTTCACAAATCCCACCCTTCACCACCTTGTTCTTTCAATTTTTCTAAGCACTTTCATCCTAGACACTATTTTAAACTAGCTAAGTAGTATAACTTGGATCACTTTATATACAAACTACAAAGGCCCAGGTACCACCTCAGATAGGAATTACTCAGGACTAAATCCTTTAGAAATTAGGCGAGAATTAGCCAGTGTTAAACTAGAGTACTTGTGAAATTAGCACCAATCACTTTAAATACGATCTGCAAGACCCAAAACTTGTAGAATCATTGACGCTAGGTTACCCTAAAATCTCGGATCAAACTCATTACCCAACTGCTCTCGGGAGCACGTTGAAACTCCGTATCAGATCTAGACCGCACATCGAGAGTCCGAATAATATGAGGTTAAGGACTTAGGACCGCCTCGCTGGGCTTGACAACCATCTTTGAAATCAAATCCATCCAGTGTCCCAGCGCTATTCGCTTGAGCTCGGAGTGAAGAGTGTGAGAAATGTGAAATTAATTCAAAAATAAAATATCTTGAATAGTAATCTGGCACCTCACGCTTGCGGATCAGTTTTAAGCAACCAGACCGTTATAATCAGACCAAATTACACCCTTGGATCAGGAGAAATTTCATACACATATCCATGTACTCGGAATCTCCGGTCGAGATCCACTGATCATTGAACTGAAACTGGTCCGCCATTTGCAATCTGAGAACCCTACTGGAACGAAAACTTAATAGAACCTAGATCCATAGTTTGTGAGCTTAAGTCCGACCTTTGGCTCAAGGAGGCCCGCCAGAAGTCCTCCGTTGAACTAAACAGGTCCGCTTTGGTTATAACCTAAGTATACTTTGACCTGGAGTCTATTTCGGTAAGTTTTTAAGCTATATAAGGACCTTAAACCCTCTCTCATTGCAGCCATACGAATTTGAAAGAAACTCTAGAGAGAGAAGAGAGAAAAGAGAGAGAAGTGGGAGATGTGGGAGAATCTCCCTGCCATGTTTCCCTGCCGCTCCACGAGTTTCACCACTCCGTTCTAATCGCTTTCCCGGCGATTCTAGCTCCGTTTCTAGGTAAGAAACCCTAACCCTAATCTGTTTTGGGGTTTTGATAGCTGTAGGTTATGAAATAGTTAATCTATTTCATTCTATCGGTTGCCAAACTGCCGAATACGGAAGCTTAGCAAACCTATCGGATCCGTTACGATTCTACGACAAAAGGTGCGGACTTTAGGTGTATAGGTTATGGTTTTCAACGCTTTCTATGCCAGATAATGATAAATTCATGATCTGCATGAATTGCACATGTACAAAGTGCTTTCTGTTTTCTATTTTGATTAAAGATGAAAAATATGAAATTCTACATACTCTAGGTATTTGTAGAAAGTACCGTATACATACAAATTTTGGAAAGGTGTTTGACATGATTAATTGTTGTATAAATATATTATATGTGGATAAAATACTTGTTTGGCGAAAGGACTCGCCCTAATACATGTTTTGCTTATATACACTATGTATGTTGAAATTGTGTATTCTAAAAAGTATCGTATACATATAAATTTTGGAGATGCATTTGCCATGATTATTTGCTGTATGAATATATTATACATGGAAAAAAATACTTACTTGGCGAAAGGATAGCCCTAATACTTGTTTTGTTAACATACACCATGTATGTGGTAATAGTGTATTCTAAGTGTTTGTGAAAATGACTGAATGAGTATAGAATTCTCATTCGTGCTCGCCATGACTAATTGTCATGGGTAATTGATTGTTGTATTGGCGATGCCCCTTTGACGAAAGGATTTGCCTTGAATCACGCCACGGCCAATAAACACTATATATGCTAAAATGTGTGGCCTCAGTGTTTGTGGAAATGACTGAATGAATATGGAACTTGGATTCTTGCTTGCCATGACTATCCGTCATGGGTGTATGTGTGTTATGATTGGGGTAACTCCCTAGTGAAAGGATTTGGCCTTATACCTATGTGATCAACATATGTCATGTATGTTGATGTATGTATTTTAAAGTGTTTGTTGAAATGTCTGAATGAGTAGTAGTTAGTAAATTGTAATGTTTAAGGGTGTTGAGATATGATTCTCAACTTCTTTAACTATGTCTATGATTTCTTTAGATATCTGTGTGATTAGAAATTGAATATGTACAAACTCATGCTTATGTTGTACTTCATAACATGCTCAATTGATTGTATGATTTTATCTATGTAATGCATATGTTTAAATTAATGTTTACGCTGTATGATCCGTCATGGGTGATGGGGGAGTGGAGCAACGAATGCGTGCAACAGCCCTGGCACCCCTAAACGGATAATACCAAACCTTAATTGTACGAGTTGAATCTTGATCCACTACTGCTTTATCTATTTGCAATTGATTGTGTTTGGGGCTATGATTATAGTACAGACAATCGGTACCAGAATTGAATTCGTGGCTGTGATCCATTTACTACGTGAGATGTGTTCGACGAACCCGAGTAGTACTTCGGTTGGCGATAGTGGTTGGCCACACGAAGTGCTTATGCGCTTCATATTGTTCAACTTGTTGTGCGCTCGAGCTAGCCAAGCTCTTCAAGTAACCTGATCTGTCTAATGTATGTTCACCATGTTTAGTCGCTACTGCTTGAACCTAGGATACCAAACTTACCAGTAAAATCCCTTTTAACCATGGTACCTCGATCCGCTAAGACTCATGAGCCGGGCATGGTGGTATGGGACATCGTGGTCGAGCTGTCGGCCTACGCTGGGGCCACGTGCCTCCCCGTAGTGACCAGTGAGCAACCAGACTCGTGAGCCGATTATGGTGGTATGGGACACTATATTCGTGCTGTCGGCCTACATTGATAAAGTGCTGGGGGAGTGGTGCAACGAATGCGAGTAACAGCCCTGGCAGCCCTTTGTAGTGACCTCGAGCATACTCTGAATTGCGGTGAGGCGACGAGTTTTGCCACTGTGTATAGAGTATGAACTAGGCCTGTTTCTGTATAGTGATGAATCGTTAAAGAGGTGATGGGGGAGTGGTGTAACCTTTGTGCGTAACAACCCTGGCAGCCTTTGCAGTGACCTAGAAAACACACCATCGTCTGAGATTAACTAGGATTGATGACCCTATAATGGATCATGTTTGGGAATGATACAAGGGAGGTACCTTAGTTTTCCAATCCTGTGTTTGAAATGGACTAATAAATACTCGGTAATCATACTCATCATGCATTGCATGTGCCTGGAAGATGTGGAGCACTGAGGGATGAAAGCATGCCGCGAACGTAAGATGGTGTTGTACGAGGGAGGGTGTGGTGAGGGCATACATCATGACTGCATTCATACTTGCATTAATAAGAGTAGTTAGGAGTGTTTGATTTTACTGCTTTATCATTACTGCTTGACTGAATTGATAACATGTTAACCTATGCTTTATTATTCCACTGAGTTGATCACTCACTCCCACGTTACGGGACGGTGTTGTACACACCAACCAGATTTGTTGAGTTTCAGGTGATGGCGATGCTTATGAAGCAGAGCCGGACTACTATGATGTGGAGGAGTTCTCCTACTTGTAGCTCTCTGACAGGTTTATGAAGACCTGTTATTGTATTGACGGGGCTATGGTACTTGGGATAGAAGACATTTCACTTACACATTTGGTATATTTTAGAAATGTACTTGAAATTTATTAACCTGGTAATGTTATCACACTCTGGAGACTCACCACAGTTTTTATATATTATATATTATATATATCTACCACAGTCTTCTGCTTGTAAGTTTTGGCTTAATCTTACTCATGTTCAATACACTAATGCAGACAACATTTAATCATCATTATCTATATTGCATAAGTGATGTTCTGGAACTCGGGTGTTGAGTTATGCTCGACCCCCGATTTTCAGGGTGTTACAAAGAGTATTTAGAATTGTTTGATTGTACTGCGTTATCATTACTGCTTGACTGAATTGATAACATGTTAACTTATGCTTTATTATTCCACTGAGTTGATCACTCACTCCCACGTTACGGGACGGTGTTGTACACACCAACCAGATTTGTTGAGTTTAAGTGATGACAATGCATTGAAGCAGAGTCGGACTACTACTATGATGTTGAGGAGGAGTTCTCCTACATGTAGCTCTCTGACAGGTCTATGAAGACCTGGTATTGCATTGACGGGGCTATGTGTTTGGGATAGAAGACATTACACTTCCACAACTTGGTATATTTTAGAATTATACTTGTAATTCGTTAACCTGGTAACATTATCACACTCTGGAGACTCACCGCAGTTTATATTTTATCTATCTATCACAGTCTTCTGCTTGCATTTTAACTATCTCTGGAGTATGATATGATGTTTTGGCTTAATCTCACTCATGTTCAATGCACCATTACAGACAACATTCAATCATCATTCATTTTGTTGCATAAGTGATGCGTTGGAACTCGGGAGTTGAGTTTATACTTGACCCCCGATTTCAGGGCGTTACACCCGCCCTAGGGTAAGGGCATTACTAGGCTGAGTATGACCAACTTGTAAATGGGTCCGCTATCAACATGCCAGATAGGTATTGGCAGACTATTGGCGAGGAGGACAGTGAGGTTTCTTACGCTCACTTGGACTGCGCGCCTGGGAAAAGGGCAGTGTCATTTGGAGTGTACTAAACCCCGGTGATTATCCAGAGTGAGAACTATACTGATATTTGATGCTCTAGTGATGAGCTGCATTGATATGTGGATTCAGATGAGAACTAGTATGCTTAAGTTGCATCTCTCACGCATGGCCTTGGTATTGCCAATAGCATCTATGCCTTGCATCACATAGTTGTTGTACGGATGTTAGTATTCATGGACTTATCAGCATGATTTTGTATTACTTATATATTGCATTCTAAGCATGCTTATATTGCACACACACTCTCACCACCCACTAACCTTTTTATAAGCTTATGCACAATTGATGCGTGCAGGTGACGCCATGACGCAGCCGTAGCTTAATCACAACAGGAGCGTGCAGTCGAGCTTCAGGAGTTTTTGTTATTATTATCATTGTATTTCCCTTCATGCACATTGTACCTTAAAGTTTTTTATCATAGTGGATTTTGTAATGGTGTCTTGTGGTTATTGTTCGTGGGTTGTGCTTATGGTTATGCTATTTACGAAATAGATTCATGTTCAAAATCCTCCTTGTATGATCCCAGGATCGGAACCAGGTATACATAGTGCTGGGATCCGAGAATGGGGTACTACGGAGGCTGTCGGCACCAGATTCGATGATCGAAAATTTTGTGAGCCCAGTTTGCGAGTTTGGGGCATGACAATTGAGTTGGGATACCTTGAATACTTGAATGCTTGGAATCACTCCGTCTCTTAAATAGGAAAATATTTAATAGAGTAGGATTCCAACATAACCTTGACCCAACCCGTCACCTTACATTGGAGCATCATAAGTGTTGCGGTTCAAGGGAGTTGAAGATTCTTCATCATTAAAGGAGGAGATCTTCATCAACGTGCTTAATGGGGTTCATCTACTTATCTGTAAGTCATTAGAGTCCAGAGACCCTGTTGATCATTCTTTTATGTAGGATTGGGTCACAGGTGATTCTCACCCCTTTCAAGTCCTCATAGGAGGCCTCCGACGGGGAGAATACATGTGGGTGTTGTGTGTTGACCCTTGCTCCTGGTGAGCATAAACTTAAGTTCCTTATGTGGATCCTTGGCCTGTATGGCCTAAAACTTAGGTATTGTGTGTTGACCTTTGCTCTTGTATAGGGCAAAACTCTAGGTTCCTTGTGTGGATCCTTGGCCTGTGTGGCCTAAAACCCTAGGTTCCTTATGTGGATCCTTTGCTCTTGTGTAGGGCATAAAACCCGGGTGTTGTGTGTTGACCCTTGCTCTTATGTGGGGCATAAACTTGTGTCTCGTAGAGACATGTTAGGTACCTTGTGCAGGTCTTAGAGTCAGCCTTGTATAGGTTGTACTAGTTTGAGGTAAACCTGATTTGAAACCTCCGTTAGTGAAATTCAGTACACTCAAGGGTTGAGTGCGTCCACCAGGAGTGGAGTAAGAGACTAGCCGAACCACTATAAACGATTGTGTTTGGATTGTTATTTGCATATTCTTTTATTGTTTATACTTTGAATGATCACATGATGCATGATTATTTAAACTGATAAGTATCACATCTCACACACAGTCACTCTGTCCATCCATCATAGACTAAATTTATGTATTGCTTGATATTGAATAGTCTTGTGATTAGATCCTCTATTTGGCTTGGAAGCCATTAGAGTTAAGATAAAGATATCTGATAAACTGTTATATTAGATTAAGATAATGATGATAGGATTTTAAACTGTCATAAAATTTTATAAAGTCCTATTCACTCCCCTCTAGGACACGTTAACCTATTCCTACTTCCACTAGAGCGGTCATTACCGCAATTTCATACACAAGACGGGGTCCAGGGAAGGACAGTAGATCTATAACATAAGGGTCAGTCCTCAACTGTGGACATACCAAATCTGATAGCACGGATCCCTCCGTCTACGTGAGGATGAATTCTACTCATATCAAGGTTGGGCCTAGGTGGCCTACCTATAAACCTAAGGATCCACGACGGGCTTCCTTCATCATACTATCATATGGCCCACTAGATGCCCTAGGGGGCCCAAATAAGTCCTAGATGGACTCTAAGATTAAAAACAACCCTACTAACAACCAATTGGGGCCCAACATTTTGGGTAGCCCAATAAGAATAGATGGATCATGCAATTATCAATGGGGCCTAATGATTAGGGTCAACCCACTTAGAGAAGGATGAGAATGGGCTTAACAAAGGCCTAAGGGAAGGTCATAATGTGGACATTTAACCATCATTGCCCATCAATGTGGACATCTAACCAACATTGCTCCCAAGGAATGACCCACATAGAGCCAAACGTATAGTGGGGCCCATGGCCTACTCAAGGGCCTAATATACATCATATTGGGCCTCACTCGTGGGCCTCACATACATTACATTTGAGCCTCACACGTCGGCCTCATGCACATCACAATGGGCCACATCCCATGGGCCGTATATACATCATAATGGGCCACATCATATGGGCCTCAAATACATCACATCAGGCCGCATCATATGGGCTTCATTACAACACGTCGGGCCTCACTCATGGGCCACATATACATCAAGTGGGCCCACTGTCCTAACTGGACTATCTACACCATTCATCTATATTTAGATATTATTTTAGAGCATTACCCAAAGGTGAATCATATTAGAAGATCATCTGGACCTTACCACAAATAGCAGTGGAGATAATGATTTTCACTATTTAAAACTTCCAAGGGCCCACCATAACATTCATTTTCCAATCTGTTCATAAGGTCATAAAGACCTGAATTAAGAGGAAAACAAATTTCATATTGATCCAAGGCTTCTAAAACCCTAAACGAGTTTCAATGGTAGGCGTTCAATCCTCCACTGTTTTTATAGTGTGGTCCACCTGATAGGCAGATCTGCCTTATTTTTAGTCTCAAGCCTTAAGACGAGCTCGAAGGTGGATGGACGGTTTGGATGTAACACATATATCACGGTGGGTCCCACCATCCTAGTTGGACGGTGTGGACACCACACGTTACAGTAAAGGGTCCCACCATCCCATCTAGATGTGGGGCCCACACGTGCAACAATGGCAGGTCCCACCGTCCATGTATCTGGACGGTGTAGATAAAATCAAGGTGGGTCCCACTTGAAATTTATATGTATCTCATTCTCTCTATAATGTCAGAAAATGATCTCTGTAATGTTTGGACAGTATGGATAACAGATGCAACATGGTGCATCCCACAACACTTGCTGGTGGGGTCCACATATATGGACAGCATTGATAGAACACATGCGCCATGTGATAGACGGATGGTGTGGATATACCCCACATTCATCCAGTGGGACCCACACATGCAAATGGACGGTTAGGATAGTAGGTGGGACCCACAGATCTTGCTGGCATCATAAAGCAGCCATGCTGCTGGACTGTTGGGCCAGCAGCCCAGCGTCGAGCAGATGGAATAGTTGGTGCGAGGTACACCAGCCAGTCCAATCCCAAATCAGGTGGGTCCCACGAGGGTGGGCCGCACCCTTTGAATCAAGCTGATATTCATGCTTTCCCTCATCTAGGCCCCACCATCGGACGGTCTGGATGAAGCACATCTAACAGGTGGGATCCATACAGGTGGACGGCTTGGATAAAATACATACGTCATAGGTGGGCCACTCACATCATCATCATCACCAAAAGAAAAGAGAGTGAGAGAGGGAGAGAGAAACGCGTGTAATGGGAGGGGCCCTGGCACTATAGGCCCTCCCTTCCATGCATTACAAAACATACATCAAGTGGGTCCCATTACATATTGGCCCAACAATAAAAATCAACGGTGGAGATCCCTTCTCCACCAAAATGCAAGTCTAGATGACCTTTTACAATTGAAAAATAAACATTACGATGGGGTCCATGGAGAATGGCCCCATCATGGGATGATCTTATGAATCATGGTGGGCCATCGGCCACACCTAAGGTCCAAAGTGAGATCCATACCATCAATCGGTAGGCTCCACTTGGCCCATCATAAAAAACATAATCTAATCTTACAAAACATCCACCGTTGAATCTTCTTGGTCCGATGGAATGCCAAACTCCTTAGCTCTCTCTTTGATGGAGGTTGATGAAGGTTGGAGGGTTGGGATGGGAGATGAGAGGGGTAGGAAGTGGGCCACACTTGGCAAAATCTTGGAGCTTGGAAATGCTTAGACGGTTGCTTCTCTTAGTGCTTAGGAATGGGTGGAGAGTGAGAGAGAGAGAGAGAGAGGGTTGTAAGAGAGAGGTGATGGGTGGGTGATGGATATTCTTGACTTGAGAGTTAACATAGGTGAGTTGCTTATCTTGTGGAGAAATAAAGCATGGGCTAGAGATGGGATATGTACTTGACTTGACTTGATTGATTAATGGGATCAGTTGTAGAGATTCTCTCAGGATTACAAATGCGTGGCATTTCTTCAAGATAAACGTGGGCCACAACTCCAGGCCTAGGGATCGCATTAGTGCGCAAGACGCGGCGTTGAAACCGCAGCGACGGCGCGGTCGCAATGGTATAAGTCTCGGGTCGAGACAACATAGAATTACAGGATGTGACTCAGTGTCATGTACAAACGCTGATTATAGGTCATGGGTCACTGGAATTCGACGGGGAGGATCGCGGGAGTCTAAGGAATGGTAGGGACTAGGATACGGGCCTTACATATCCGCTTTTGCGAATGCCCATTTCTTGTGGGTTTTATATTGCCTACATTTTTCATATATCATCCCAATCGTATGACCTTTCCAATTTTCTTCACCGCCTTTTCTTTCTTCCTTTTGATAATCTTCTTTATTTTCTCCTTTGCTAACGGCATTGGCTGATATTTCGTGAAGATTCTGATATAATGACTTTATGTTAAAAGCGGACACTTTTTCAACCATCTTTTCAAGAGTATGTGATAAGGGTCAAATATTGCATATCAGACCCCGATCATTACCTATTTTACGTACATGATAATGCCTAACATCATATTTTAATTGTGTTTTTGTTGCAGGATGTAATAAGGAGCGTTGATTGAAAAAGAGAATTAAAAGCAGGGATTTCATGATCCAAAGTCACCAGAGCGTGGGATGGACTCCAGAGAACCAATAATAAAGATTTTACACGCCTGGGATCTGAGGAAAGCAAGCCAAAGGAGCCCGAAAAGGGTCCGGATTGCAAGATCACATGGTTCCCACCATCCGATCAGTTCGAAACTCCATACATGGGATGGAGGCTGTAAATTAACCGTACATATTAAATTTCATCCATTGGATCATTACGGAAGTAACCCAGCTGACAAATCAGTCCACAAACCATCGATTCTGGGCCCACCTGATATATGGAATTGGCTCAATTTTGGACTCAACGCCTAAAATAATATGAGAAAAGAGATGGACGGAGAGGATGTTTCACATGCATCACAGTGGAACCCACATGAACATGTGGGAGTACACAGACGGTGCACTCCCGCACCGCGCCAGAAGGTGCGCCCGGTCAAAGAGGGCGCTGACCCGCACCCTCTCCCTCTCACGCAGCCAGCGTCCAGAGGACGGACGCTGGCCAGATGGTTTTTGGTTGTGAGTCCACACCGTCCATCAAACCACCAATCCACACCGTCCATCAGACTTAAAAGGGCCCACTTTTCATGGCCTAGGTGTCGGAATTTCCGAGAAGAAGCGTGTATTCGATTTCAACCATTCAAACACCAGACGAACTGTCGGGTGAGGAAACTATGGGTCATCACTATTTTGATCCAAAACCGATCAAGTCTGAGTAGTTTTTCAAGGTTCATTCAATGGACGGAGCGGATTTATCAGACGTCGAAGGGAGTGGGCCCCACCAAGAACGGACAGTGATCCGCGTCCCCGCTTTAGCGTCAGCGAACAGACGCTGCTGGTCCGTTTTGCGAACGGCAGTGGGCCCCACACATGGCCCGTCCGGCCGATCCGAGCCGTTCATCGTGTAGAGGGCTTCGAGAGCTTCAAAACCATGATGATATTCCACTCCCATGCGTACACACATGCGTGATACAGAGGCCACAAACAGGCGGTCTTGTGACGTTCAAAATTGATTTTGTTGTGATTTCTTCTCTGGGCCGTGTCAATGCACAGTCAAAACCATCCATTCTTGACTGAAATTTCGTCCTGAATCCAATGGACGGGGTGGATTTTTCAGAAAATACTTCGGTGGGGCCCACCGATCATGGCTGCAAAAATTTGCATTCCATGTCCTGCTACAACTCTGCCACTGACTCCAGCCCTCCAGCAGCTATAAAAGAGGAGTTTTGGACGTGGGAAAGGCATTCAGAAATTGGGGGAGCAGATCCAGAGCTCAGTTTGAAGGAAAAGAAGAAAAGAGAAGAAAGAGAGAGATAGAGAAATTGGTTTGATGTTCCTTTATGAATTTTATTTATCCATCTGTTTAATGGATTTTATGGGTAACTAATCTCTCAGCTAGGGCTGAGATGAAGCCCCTAATTTGATTAACTCTTTTTTTTGTTGAATTTACTTTAAACTTGATTGGTATGTTTCTTTCTCTAAGTGGGCTTGATTGGTTTAAATTCTATACTTCTCCATCTATGAACTCGACCAAAGTATATAGATGGATGTTGTTTAGATGCTTATTCTAGGTGCTTGTGTCTGATCATGAACAAGTTTCCTATAGAGGAAGAAACAGGGTGCTTTAATGAACTATACATTCCATGTGCCCGACTAAGGACATGGGATATGTTATTCATGGCATTGCTTAAAGGAATTAGACATTCTGTATGCCTGAGTAAGGACACAGATTGTGCTTTTTCTATACAAGTGGTATCAATCTAAATTAAGGTGAATTAACAGACAAAACAAAGGTTAGGATAATTAGGGGTGGATTCGAAAGTCCTAGTGCTCTCTCTGATTGAATTTTCTTCCCTGTTCTCAATTGTTTTTCATAGATTTGTGTTAGTAAATTGCTCCATTAGTTGTTGGATTAGTTAAGGAGAATCACAGATTTGAATTGTGACGACCAGTCCTCGTGGGATTCGACCTCGATCTTACCGAGTTTATTACTACATCACAACCCTATACTTGGGGAGTGAAAAAGTTTTTGGCGCCGTTGCCGGGGACTGTTTCATTCCAAATTAAATTTAGAATTCTCTCTTATCATAATTCATAGCTTAGGATTTTACTAACTTAGAGTTCTTTTCTTTATTTTAGAAATTAACCTATTTCCTGTTTTATAGGGTTCTGAAATAAACTTCTAATTTAGTAATCCCTTCCTAAATTCTTTACTTTTTCTAAATTTTATTTTTAGAATTAGGATTTTACTTTTTAGAAATTTTCTAATTCTAGAATTTCTTTTTTGAATTGTTAGGAATTTTCTATTTTCTAACTTTAGATTTAGAAACTTTCTATTTTTTAGTTTTAGAAACTTTCTTCTTTAGAAATTAACCGTTGCTTAGGATTTTTCTATCATTATTTTAGGAAACTTGATTTGTTTTTGTTTACAGAAATTGAGGAAGAAAGCTACTAAGTGAAGGAGGAGCTTCTGAAATCTTCTGACATCAATCATCTCCTTTTTCCAGGTTCTCTCTTCCCATTCTTATTTACATAGTTTTAACTTGTTTTAGAATCTCATAGTTTCTAGTTCTAGTTTTATTTCTCTTAGGTTGCTTCTTAGTTTAGTTTTCTTTCTTACATTGCAATAACATAGTTTATGCTAGGACATAGATCTCTAAATATAGAACTAGCACCTTTTGATCCTGAAATAGAAAGAACTTTTCGTAGAAGAGTTAGAAACATCCTATTTGAAATGGCAGAAGAGAATGGAACTAAAACTCTTAGAGATTATTCAGCTCATGTCCAATTCAATGCGCCTTCATACATAGTGTTGCCCACCACCACCGCAGCACACTTTGAACTCAAGACTGGGGTCATACAGTTGTTGCCTTCCTTTTATGGGTTAGACAAGGAGGACCCATATCATCATGTGAAAGAATTCCTAGACATTTGCTCCACCTTTAAGTTCCAAAACTTCTCAGATGATTCGATCCGCCTACGCCTGTTTCCTTTTTCTTTGAAGGATAAGGCGAAAGCATGGTTGAATTCTCTAGAAGTTGGGTCTATCACTACATGGGACCAATTGTCTAGGAAGTTCTTAAATAAGTTCTTCCCTGTTCACAAAACTAATGCTCTCCGTAGAGAAATCACTAATTTCACACAAAAAGAGGGAGAGCACTTTCATGAATGTTGGGAAAGATGGAAGGACTTACTTCTTAAATGTCCACACCATGATTTTGAAAAGTGGCAACAGGTTCAATACTTCTCTGACGGTCTGACACCCTAGAACCGTCGCATGGTTGATGCCACCAGTGGAGGGTCATTCATGACCAAAAGCGATGTCGAAGCATGGAACTTCTTTGAAACCTTGTGTGAAAATTCCCAGCAATGGGACTATTCAAATAGAGATGGCAGAAGTTCCCAACCACAAAAGAGAGGTGGCATATATGAGATAGGAGTCACGCCAGATCTCCATGCCAAGATTGATGGCCTGACAAAGAAGGTTGATGCTCTGATGTTGCATAATGGACCTCCACAAACAACTCAAGCCGAGGCTTGTGCCATATGCTCTAATCCTGCCCATCCTATGCAGTCTTGTCCATCTAGTGCAGCATCCCCAGAACTTCTCTCTGAACAAGTACATGCTATGAATACTTTTCAAAAACCTGGGAATGATCCTTACTCGAACACATACAACCCAGGGTGGGCTAGACATCCAAATTTTTCTTGGGCAAAGGGACCACAACAAGGAGGACCATCTGGAAATCCTCCTATGCAACCTCAGCAGTTTCCGCAATATCAACAACTGCCTGCACAATCAAGGAAACCATCTCTTGAGGATACACTCCATCTTTTATGCAGAGTTCTCTCCAATTCCAAAAAGACACCCAACAAACCTTACTAGCCAACCAGCAAAGCTTACATGCAAATGCGCAATCCATTGCCAAGCTGGAAGTACAAATGGGTCAACTAGCTGCCACATTGAGTGAGAGAGAGAAGGGTAAGTTCCCTGGCCAACCTGTGGCTAATCCAAAGGGACAGTATGAGATTGGCTCTAATTCCAACCAAGGGCAATATCACGAGCAAGCCAAATCAATCACTACCCTTAGGTCAGGCAAACAGATTGACAATAGAATAGAGATGCCTAGGGATGAATCAAATTCTAAAACAGAAGATCAAGATGAAGCAGAGAGACACACCAATGCATCTAAAGTCCAAAAGCTCTCTGACTCTCCAAGAGACACTAATGTGCCAACCTACGTGCCCAAAGCACCCTTTCCTCAACGTCTGGCACCAATAAAGAAAAGAAACAACTTTGATGAAATCTTGGATGTGTTTAAAAAAGTGCAAGTCAACATCCCGTTGTTTGACGCTATCAAGCAAGTCCCTGCTTATGCTAAGTTTCTTAAAGATTTATGCACTCAAAAGCGTAAGCAGAATGTTCATAAGAAAGTCTTCCTTGCAGAGTAGCTCAGCTCCATGATTCAACATAATACCCCTCCTAAATTTAGGGATCCAGGAGCTCCCACCATTTCTTGCGGCATAGGAGATCATAAGATCGGGAAGGCATTACTTGATTTAGGGGCGAGCGTCAATTTGTTACCATATTCGGTTTATGAGCAGCTAGGACTTGGTGAGTTGAAACCGACTAAAATAACATTACAACTAGCTGATAGATCTGTCAAGGTGCCCCGGGGTGTTATTGAAGATGTGCTAATCCAGGTTGATAAATTTTATTTTCCAGTGGATTTCATAGTTATAGATACTCAGCCTGTCCAGAATCTTCATAGTCAGATCCCAGTCATCTTGGGTCATCCATTTTTGGCCACATCTAATGCTATTATAAATTGCTGGAATGGAGTTATGAAGTTGTCCTTTGGTAACATGAATATTAAACTCAATGTCTTTAATGCAGGACAACAATCCGCAGATTTGGACGACATATTTGAAGTGGACATGATCGAAAGTCTAGTGCAGGACTCCTTCCGTAAATCTTTTGAAGATCCACTTGAGACCTGCTTAGCACAATATGGCATGGATTTTGACATAGATAGTCCCATCCACGAAGTCAATGCACTGCTCGACTCTACTCCTATATTGGAGAGTGAAAAATGGAAAGCAAAAATGGAACCTCTTCATCCCTCTGAGACGCTTCATGACAGCACAGTTTCTAACTCTGAGAAAGAAAAAGAGAGCAGGCTGCTTAATGTTCTTAGAGCATATAAGGCAGCAATTGAACGGAAGATAGCAGAAATACGGGGAGTATGCCCCACTGAATGTATGGATCATGCTGCGGGAAGGTCACGTGAAATGCAAAGGAAGCGTGACCCTAACATGGAAGAAGTCGTTCGAGCAGAAGTCCTTAAATTATTTGACGACAGTGTCAGTTACCTCATTGCAGATAGCACAGCTCATGGGAACTCACATCACTTGTCTGGGATTGGTTAATCAAGGTGTTGAGGTAATCTCTTTAGCGGACCCTGGTTATAAAGATTAGTTCATTCATGGTCCATTCTTGTCTGGCTGAAGACGTTAAACTTAGCGCTCCTGGGAGGCAACCAAGCGTTTCATTTTATTTCTTTTTCCTTGTTAGTTAGTTCGATGTTTGTGGGTAACATTACTGCAAACCCTCACGAGACTACAACTCGTCCACTAGGGGTAACCTAGGGGTTTAAAGGCTTATTGCATACGCTAAATGCAATCGAGAGCACCTGCGAAAGTGATATAGGTAGGATTTTATTTTTTTTTTAGGATTTTATTTTTTGTTTTGTCTTTGTTGATATCTCTCTTGTGCTGACCTGTTTTTATGTTGATATTTTTAGCAAGCTTCTTGATTCTCCATCCAGGTACTATCTTTCCATCACTCCTCTTTTATTCTCATTGTCCCATGTGCATTGCATGCTTATTTCTTTTACATTGAGGACAATGTAGATTTTAGGTTGGGGGTGGGAGATTAGGTTACCTAATCAGTATTTTCTTGGTCTTGAGCAAAATTGGGAAATTTTTGAAATTTTTTTTGGAATTTCTGTTGAATTCAAGGTGATGTTGAAGGATAGTTGTGATTTTGAAATTACAAGATGCAGAATGTGAGTAATTTACGACTCTTGGATTCAGTTGTCTGGCAGATTTCACACTTAAGTTTGAATTGTTAATCCATGATTAGAAGTTGTAAACATTGATTGAGCCAGGATTGCACATATCAGATCTCACTTACACATTAAGTTTTCAGTTCGATATTAAATGGTAATTTGGTAATCACTAAGCATGAAAGGAACCAGCCTGAAAAACAAGATTTTTAGCATCAGTTTATAAAGAAGAATTGAAAGAATAAGTCGCATAATCGTCATCATAGGTTTGCTCCCTATAGATGAAGATTCGATTCCCCATAGTTGACATGAGAAAAGATTTAGGCGACAAGTTTTCACCATAGGTTTGCTCCCTATAGGTGCAGATTTGATTCCCCTCCTTGGCACCACTGTTTATAAAGGAAATCAAAGGATGATAGAACGAAAAGATGATCTAAAATGCTAGTGTTGGTTTCAGGTTTGGTTGTCATGAATTCCAATGAATCATGAAATTGACAATCAAATCTCTTAATGTTTGTGAGCCGAGATTACACTATACACTCATGGAACTCAATGTTTAAAATTGTTTTAAATAATGAATTAATATTTTGAACTTGATTATGAAGATTACTGTAAGCTTGATTTCAGGAGAAAATTCTACTTACCATTCATGAATTTTAGAATTTTCACATCTAAACTATCTGTTCACAAGTCACTCGAGTTTACAGGAATTATCTTTTATTTCTAAAATTACTTTTCGCATGTTTTGCTCGGGACTAGCAAAATGCTGGTTGGGGGTTGTGATAAGGGTCAAATATTGCATATCAAACCCCGATCATTACCTATTTTACGTACATGATAATGCCTAACATCATATTTTAATTGTGTTTTTGTTGTAGGATGTAATAAGGAGCGTTGATTGAAAAAGAGAATTAAAAGCAGGGATTTCATGATCCAAAGTCACCAGAGCGCGGGATGGACTCCAGAGAACCAATAATAAAGATTTTACACGCCTGGGATCTGAGGAAAGCAAGCCAAAGGAGCCCGAAAAGGGTTTAGTATGCAAGATCACATGGTTCCCGCCATCCGATCAGTTCGAAACTCCATACATGGGATGGAGGCCGTAAATTAACTGTACATATTAAATTTCATCCATTGAATCATTACGGAAGTAACCCAGCTGACAAATCAGGCCACAAACCATCGATTCTGGGCCCACCTAATATCTGGAATTGGCTCAATTTTGGACTCAACGCCTAAAATAATATGAGAAAAGAGATGGACGGAGAGGATGTTTCACATGCATCACAGTGGAACCCACATGAACATGTGGGAGTACACAGACGGTGCACTCCCGCACCGCGCCAGAAGGTGCGCTCGGTCAAAGAGGGCGCTGACCCGCACCCTCTCCCTCTCACGCAGCCAGCGTCCAGCGGACGGACGCTGGCCAGATGGTTTTTGGTTGTGAGTCCACACCGTCCATCAAACCACCAATCCACACCGTCCATCAGACTTAAAAGGGCCCACTTATCATGGCCTAGGTGTCGGAATTTCGAGAAGAAGCATGTATTCGATTTCAACCGTTCAAACACCAGACGAACGGTCGGGTGAGGAAACTATGGGTCATCACTATTTTGATCCAAAACCGATCAAGTCTGAGTAGTTTTTCGAGGTTCATTCAATGGACGGAGCGGATTTATCAGACGTCGAAGGGAGTGGGCCCCACCAAGAACGGACAGCGATCCACGTCCTCGCTTTAGCGTCAGCGAACGGACGCTGCTGGTCCGTTTTGTGAACGGCAGTGGGCCCCACACATGGCCCGTCCGGCCGATCCGAGCCGTTCATCGTGTAGAGGGCTTCGAGAGCTTCAAAACCATGATGATATTCCATTCCCATGCGTACACACATGTGTGATACAGAGGCCACAAACAGGCGGTCTTGTGACGTTCAAAACTGATTTTGTTGTGATTTCTTCTCTAGGCCGTGTCAATGGACAGTCAAAACCATCCATTCTTGACTGAAATTTCGTCCTGAATCTAATGGACGGGGTGGATTTTTCAGAAAACACTTCGGTGGGGCCCACCGATCATGGCTGCGAAAATTTGTACTCCATGTCCTGCTACAACTCTGCCACTGACTCCAGCCCTCCAGCAGCTATAAAAGAGGAGTTTTGGATGTGGGAAAGGCATTCAGAAATTGGGGGAGCAGATCCAGAGCTCAGTTTGAAGGAAAAGAAGAAATAAGAAAGAAGAAAAGAGAAGAAAGAGAGAGATAGAGAAATTGGTTTGATGTTCTTTTATGAATTTTATTTATCCATCTGTTTAATGAATTTTATGGGTAACTAATCTCTCAGCTAGGGCTGAGATGAAGCCCCTAATTTGATTAACTCTTTTTTTTTATTTTGTTGAATTTACTTTAAACTTGATTGGTATGTTTCTTTCTCTAAGTGGCTTGATTGGTTTAAATTCTATACTTCTCCATCTATGAACTCGACCAAAGTATATAGATGGATGTTGTTTGGATGCTTATTCTAGGTGCTTGTGTCTGATCATGAACAAGTTTCCTATAGAGGAAGAAACAGGGTGCTTTAATGAACTATACATTCCATGTGCCCGACTAAGGACATGGGATATGTTATTCATGGCATTGCTTAAAGGATTAGACATTCTGTATGCCCGAGTAAGGACACAGATTGTGCTTTCTCTATACAAGTGGTATCAATCTAAATTAAGGTGAATTATAGACAAAACAAAGGTTAGGATAATTAGGGGTGGATTCGAAAGTCCTAGTGCTCTCTCTGATTGAATTTTCTTCCCTGTTCTCAATTGTTTTTCATAGATTTGTGTTAGTAAATTGCTCCATTAGTTGTTGGATTAGTTAAGGAGAATCACAGATTCGAATTGTGATGACTAGTCCTCGTGGGATTCGACCTCGATCTTACCGAGTTTATTACTACATCACAACCCTATACTTGGGGAGTGAACATATGAGCCTTGGTAGCATGATCACGAAAGGTCTACAAATCTGCACAAATCAGGTTATATGCCACTTCTGGTCTTATACCTTCCAAACATAACTTGACCTGATCTGATTCTCTAGGAAGATATCGATATAATGCCCCCAAGTCTTTCCATCGACTGATGAATTCATCAACTGATTCGTCTTCTCATTGGATATAATGCCCCCAAGTCTTTCCATCGACTGATGAATTCATCAACTGATTCGTCTTCTCATTGGCAAGTAGAGGCTAATTCAGTCAAACTAACTTCTTTGTCAGAAGAGAAAAGGTTTATCATAAAAGCATCTTGCATCTGTTCCCAAGTATGAATAGATCCTGAGGTTAAAGTTGAATACCATCTGAAGGCTTTCCCTATCAAAGATGACCTAAATAATCACAAACAATATTGAGGAACTTTAAAAAAATTTCTCATCATTGTTATGAAGTACACCATATGTTCTTCTGGTGGCCCATCCCCATTAAACTTCTGAAAGTTTGGGTGTTTGAAATCAGCGGGAAATGGCATTTCTTCTATTTCAGGGGAATATGGTGTCTGGTAGTGAAATTTTTTGTTCTGACCTCGTTCATTCTCTAAATGAATGGTTTCGGTGACCATCTGTCGAATTTCTCCCCACGTTACGATTTGAACAATATTAGGCGCCGATCCATGAAATCTAACCACTCGTGGTTGTGGCCTTTCTGCTTGTGGTTTAATGTTATTTACGGCAGTCGCTGTCGGAAGATTATGGACTTCTTCAGCCACGTGCTCATTTGGCGAAAGCCGATTAGGTTTATTAATATCTGTCGTGTCGACAAGTTTTCTGCTTCTGTATACTTTGATTGTAATGATATTGAAGGAGGAAGAGAGCACTGCATTGCTAATGCTATTGAGGAAGATGAACTGTTATTTGATTTGAAACCAGCATATTGCCACTTCCAAGGACCAACCGACTTGAATCGCAATATCCTTGGTGCATAAATTCGTGTTAAATTCTTTGAGGAGGATGTTATAAGCGAACATTTACTTGTCACGACGGCTTTCCCTTTATTCTTCTGAATTCGTAATGATTCTGCGAAAGATGTCTTTACAGTTGTAATTGGTGGTACTGGAAGACATTCAGGAGTGACGGGCTTTTCAGTCCTTCTCGAATGAAATGATTGCATGAGTGAGGTGAGGTTGTGCCTCGTTACATTTCGCATAATCGACCCTTTAACCATACTTGGCGGGATGGTACTCCTTGTGGGGACGGATCGAACCCTTCGACTTTTAGATGTCACTATCATCCATCCTTCATCATCTCGCTGCGCCATGACATCACCTACTCCTGATCGTATCTGATTTTACTTTCTCTGGTACTTTCTGTAGTAGTGATCGTGTATTGTCGATGTAATCCACCGCAAATCCGTTGGGTGTAAAGTAGACAACCTCGTTAGTCGGGAGAAAAGTCATTGCGGTTATGTAAGGACCGAATATCTGTTATTCAAAACAGAATATCAATTATTTTAATTAAATAAAATTGTACTTTATTTTATAGATGAAAGGGAGGATGTTCCCGTTAAGAGTCACCATTTTGTTGTCTATACAATGCTAAAAAGTGATGAAAATCCTCTAAATATTTTCTAAATTATCATTGAATAATAACAAATCCCAAGCAGAGTCGCCATTTTGTTTCGACAAAAAACGAAATGTATTTCGATAGGGGAATTATCATTCAATAATAATAAAGAAAGAATGAGAGAGCAATCATCACAAAGTATTTCATTTATTCTGAGTTTCAATTATATCCTCGTGTTTCCCTTGATTCTAAAACAAAGTATAATGACCCAACACAACAACATGAAAGAGAAGTAATCCAATGGCAATTTCAACAGCATTTCGGCGTGTTTTGCATCCATCGGAGTGACAGAGGGGTTGTGCGGGTTCAAAATCCTTGCCTCAAGCCGAAATTTGATGAATCCACAAAACTGCAAAGAATAGAGTTATGGGGACACTTGTTGCGCCCATATATAGTGTACCTTGTTTCATAGGTCCGCACAACTCATCTTCAATTGCGCGGGTCCGCACAACTCATCTTGAGTAATCATTTTGAGTTCGCGAGTCCACACAACTCATCTTTCCAATACCTGTTCCTTCTCTGTAACGCCCTGAAAATCGGGGGTCGAGTATAACTCAACTCCCAAGTTCCAACGCATCACTTATGCAACATCAATAATGCTGATTAAATGTTGTCTGTGTTAGAACAATAAACATGAGTGAGATTATACCAAAAATAGTAATTCATACTCCAAATCATTTGTATAAGGGCAAGAGGAAGACTGAACTTCATATACATGTATGTAAAGATACAAACATCATTTTTGTTCTCCAGAGTATGAATCTATCTGAGTTACCATATACATATGTTTATTTGCGATCGAAATGTCAAAAAAAGTCTAAGAAGTGATCCCTACAAATCCCGTCAGTGCGGCAGCCTAGTCAAAGCCGCCGTAGTATTGTATACACAAGAACTCCTCCTGATCCTCGTCATAATCGGACTCCGCCTCCTGTGTCGTCGGCTCGTCTAAACCTGTGACAGAGTCTGGTTGGTGTGCGCAACACCGTCCCGTAACGTGGGAGTGAGTAGCTAACTCAGTGGAACAGTAAAGCATAGGTTAACATGTTATCAACATAGTCAAGCAGTAATGATAAAGCAGTAAAGTCAAACACTCCTAGCTACTCTTATTAATGCAAGTATGGATGCAGGTATGATGGATGCCTTCACTGACATACTCCCTCATGCGACACAATCTCACGCTCGCAACATGCTTTCATCCCACAGTGCTCCACATCTTCCAGGCACATGCAATGCATGATGAGCATGATTACCGATTTTTTAATTAGTCCATTTCAAATAGCAGGATTGGGAAACTAAGGTACCTCCCTTGTATCATTCCCAAACATGATCCATTCTAGGGTCGTCAATCCTAGTTAATATCAGACGATGGTGTATTTTCTAGGTCACTGCAGAGGCTACCAGGGTTGTTACGCACAAAGGTTACACCACTCCCCCATCACCCCTTAAACGATTCATCACAATACAAAAACAGGCCTAGTTCATACTCTATATACCACGGCACACCCTAAGGCGCACTGCGATTTCAGAGTATGCTCGAGGTCACTACAAAGGGCTGTCAGGGCTGTTACGCACAAAGGTTGCACCGCTCCCCCATCACCTTATCAATGTAGGCCGACAGCACGAATATAGTATCCCATACCACCATAATCGGCTCACGAATTTGGTTGCTCACTGGTCACTACGGGGAGGCACTTGGCCCCAGCGTAGGCCGACAGGTCGACCACGGTGTCCCATACCACCATGCCCGGCTTATGAGTCTTAGCGGATCGAGGTATCATGGTTAACGGGATTCTCACTGGTAAGTTTGGTACCCTAGGTTCAAGCATTGGCGACCAAACATGGTGAACATACATAAGACACACGGGTTACTTGACGTGCTCGGCTAGCTCGAGCGCACAACAAGTTGAGCGATATGAAGCGCAGAAGCACTTCGTGTGGCCAACCACTATCGCCAACCGAAGTACGACACGGGTTCGCCAAACACATCATGTGTGGCGAGATGAATCTCAACCACGATTCCAAGTTTGGTACCGGATGTCTGGACTATGGACATAGTCCCAAGCCCAATCAATTCCCAACCATAGCATGTGAAGTAAAGCATGATAAACAAAGTAATTCAAGCACACTAGCAATCATGTCATAAAGCATATTATAAAGCATGTTATGAAACAAGTTACAAAGCATATTAAAAGGCATGTTATGGAGCGCAATACAAATGGGGATATAAATACATATGTTTCATAAGTGAGTGGTTAGAGTAAACAACCACATGGAGGGTATCATACGTGACTCTAAGGTAGTTGAAAACCCCATCTCAGCACCTACCTAAGGCACTAACACTTAAGCACTTACACTCACAAGCAATTTCACAAACACTTAGAGTGCACTATTTCAACATACATGACGTATGTTAGAGGAATGTGTATTAGGGCTGTTCTTTTACCAAACTAATATTTTATACGTATATATCATATTCATACAGCAAATAATCATGACAATCACATCGCCAAAATTTATACGTATGGGGTATTTTCTAGATACACAATTTCAACATACATAGTGTATACAAGGGAACATGTATTACGGCGATTCCTTTCGCCAAACAGGTATTTTATCCATATACTATATAATCATACAACAATTAATCATGGCAAACACATTTCCAAAATGTATACGTATACGGTATTTCTACGTATACCTAGAGTATGTAAAATTCCATATTTTGCATCTTTAACCGAAACAGGAAACGGAAAGCACTTTGTACATGTGCAATTACATGCAGATCATGAATCTATCATTATCTGACATTGAAAGCGTTGAAAACCGTAACCTATACACCTAAAGTCCTCACCTTGCACCTTGGAATCACCACAAATCAGCAAGGTTCGAAGGGCTTCCGTATTCGGCAGTTTTATCGCCTAGAGAGTGAAACCGGTTAGCTATTTCATAACCTATAACCTTCACTCACCCAAACAGATCTAGGGTTAGGGTTTCTCACCTTAAAACGGAGTCGGTATCGCCGGGAAAGCGTCTAGGAAGAGGTGGTGCAGCCCGTATGGTGATCGAAAGCACTAGGAGGAAGATGCTCTCACAACTCTTAAGCTTTCTCTCCTTTTTCTCTCTCTCTCTCCTTAGGGTTTTATCCCAAATTCGTATGGCTGTGAGAGGGGCTGTTCTAAGGCCCTTATATAGCCTAAAAACTCTCCGGAATAGACTCATGTTCAAGGTATACTTATATTATAAGCATTTCGGCGTTGTTCCAGCTCAAAAGAGGGTTTCTGGCGGCCCTCCTTGAGCCAAACGTCGGACTTAAGCTCACAATTCATGGATCTACGTGGGGTTACGTTTTTGTCTCGGTCGGATTCCCAGATCACGCGTGGCGGACCATTTTCAGTTCAACGGTCAGTGGGCCACGATCCGAAATTCCAAGTACATGTAAATGTTCCTGAAATTTTTCCTGATCCGAGGGTGTAATTTGGTCTGATTCTGACGGTCTGGTTGCTTAATACTGATCCGCAAGCGAGTGGTGCCAGATCACTATTGAAGATATTTATTTTGTAAAGAAAACAGAGGTTTTCACACTCCCTCGCTCCGGACTCGAGCGAATGGCCGTGGGACATCGTCTGGACTTGATTTCCGAGATGGTTGTCAAGCCCAGTGAGGCGGTCCTAGTTCCTTAACTTCGTGTTAATCGGACTTCCGATGTGCGGTCTAGACCTGATACGGAGTTTCAATTCATTCCCGAGAGCAGTCGGGTAATGAGTTTGATCCTAAACTTTAGGGTAACCTAGAGTCAATGATTTTGCAAGTTTTGGGTCTTGCAGATCGTATTTAAAGCGATTCCAACGGATTTCATGGCTAATCGAGTTTAGCACTTAGTTAACTTTGTTAAATTTCTAAAGGATTTAATCCTAAGTGATTTTCTGGTCGAGGTGGTACTCGAGCCATAGTACGAAAATTTACGGGTCGTTACAATCTACCCCCCTTAAACAAAAATTTCACCCTCGAAATTTGTACCTTTTCGTATTCCTCGAGAATCTGAGGGTAGTTCTTCCTGACCTCGGCCTCAGTCTCCCAAGTAGCTTCCTCCTCGGAATGATGTGTCCATAGTACCTTCACAAGTGGAATGACCTTGCTACGCAGTACCTGCTCCTTCCTATCAAGGATACGCGTCGGGCGCAACTCATACGTAGCATCCTCGCTTAGCTGTACCTGCTCCCATCTGATGATATGTGAAGGATCAGGAACGTACTTCTTCAGCATAGATACATGAAATACGTTGTGTACAGCTGCAAGTGGCGTGGGCAAAGCGAGACGATATGCCACATCACCCACTCGATCCAGTATCTGAAATGGACCGATAAACCTCGGTGTGAGCTTTCCCTTCTTCCCAAACTGAAGGACTCCCTTCATAGGGGAAACTCGGAGGAATACATGATCCCCGACCTCGAACTGAAGCGGTCGTCCCCTCGTATCGGCGTAACTCTTCTGCCTGCTCTATGCTGTAAGTAGTCGACGCCTGATAATGTCGACCTTCTCTGTAGTCGCCTGTACCAACTCCGGGCCAATCAGACTACGCTCGCTAACCTCAGCCCAACAATGCGGTGCTCTGCAAGGACGACCATATAGGGCCTCATATGGCGTCATACCAATAGTCGTCTGGAAGCTATTGTTGTAGGCGAACTCTGCGTAAGGAAGACAGTCATCCTAGTTGTCCTTGAAGTCCAACACACATGCCCGCAACATATCCTCCAGAATCTGATTCACCCGCTCTGTCTGTCCATCAATCTGAGGATGAAACGCCGTACTGAACTTCAACTTCACACCCATCGCTTCCTAGATACGAGCCCAGAAGATAGATGTGAATCGAGTGTCTCTGTTCGACACAATCTCAAGTAGAACTCCATGCAGACGGACGATCTCTCTGATGTACAATCTAGCCAGCTCGTCTGTAGAGTTCGTAACTTTGATAGGGAGGAAATGGGCCGATTTGGTCAACCGGTCCACAATCACCCAAATGGAATCGTGTCCCTTCCTTGTCTTCGGCAGCCCTGATATGAAATCCATGGAGATGAAGTCCTACTTCCACTCTGCTATGGGCATGGGCTGAAGCAGTCCAGGAGGTCGGCGATGTTCTGCCTTGACCTGCTGGCACGTCAGACATCGAGACACATACTCAGCGATGTGGGCCTTCATGTTATCCCACCAATACGACCGTCTCATATCCCGGTACATCTTCGTGCTACCAGGATGCATCGCAAGCTTCGAGTTATGGGCAGACCCGAGAAGCTCGCGTCTCAAGTCAGGCATATCAGGAACGCATAGGCGGCCACGGAATCGTAGACCCCCATCAGAACTAACTCTCAACTCGGAGTCCTCGGCATCGCTAGCTTGCTCTTGAAGCTCAGACAACCGCATATCGCCCTCGTGGGCCTTAATAATTATTCGTCAATAAGTGGTTACGCCCGAACGTGAGAAACACACTCAAATGGCTCCTCCACAGTGAGTCTCTGCTCAAAGTCCTGTACGAACTCAACTATGTCCCACTCAGCTATCATCAACGGTGCCGCAAATGCTATAGCCTTCTTGCAGCTCAACGCGTCTGCCACAAGGTTCGCCTTGCCAGGATGGTAGGAAACCTCAAACTTGAAGTCCTTCAAGGTCTCCATCCATCGGCGTTGTCCATATTCAAGTCTCGCTGTGTGAATATGTACTTAAGGCTCTTGTGGTCGCAGAAAAGCTCGAACTCCTCTCCGTAGAGGTAATGTCTCCATAGCTTCAATGCAACGATGACAGCTGCCAACTCCAGGTCGTGTGTAGGGTCATTCTCCTCGTGCTTCCTTAATTGTCTCGAGGCATACGAAATTACTCTGTCCTTCTGCATCAGGACACGACCCAAACCAACGCGAGACGCGTCAGTATATATCGTGTATTTCTCCCCTTGCTCTGGCAATACTAGCACAGGGGCGGACGTCAACTTGTCCTTCAGCTCCTTGAAAGCTTCTTCCGCCTTCTCATTCCAGGCGAACTTCAGGTCCTTCCGGGTCAACTGAGACAACGGCCTGGCAATCTTCGAGAAATCCCGAATGAAACGCCTGTAATACCCTGCCAGACCAAGGAAACTCCTCACCTCGGTAACTGAGCCAGGCTGCTGCCAATCCTGAACCGCGGCTACCTTAGCAAGGTCCACTGCTATCCCATCCTTGGACACTATATGTCTGAGGAACTTGACTTCCTCCTGCCAGAAGTCGCACTTCTTGTACTGTGCGAACAACTGGTTCTTCTCCAGTGTACCCAACACCGCTCTCAGGTGCTCCTCGTGCTCCTCCCGACTCGTAGAGTATATCAAAATGTCATCAATAAAGACGATGACGAATCGGTACAGGAAGGGCCGAAATACCCGGTTCATCAGATCCATGAACACGGCTGGTGCGTTCGTAAGGCCGAACGACATCACTAGGAACTCATAGTGCCTAAAGCACGTCCTGAAGGCTGTCTTCTGCACGTCCTCATCTCTCACGCGCAACTGGTGGTACCTCCGACTGAAGATCAATCTTCGAGAAATACTTCGCTCCCCTCAACTGATCAAACAGATCATCTATCCTGGGCAAAGGATACTTGTTCTTCACCGTGACCTGGTTCAACCTACGGTAATCAATACATAACCGTAGTGACCCGTCCTTCTTCTTCACAAATAGCACAGGTGCTCCCCAAGGAGACACACTAGGTCGTATAAAACCCTTCTCTACAAGCTCGTCAATCTGTCTCCGCAGCTCCTCCATCTCACATGGAGGCATACGATAAGTCGGCAATGAGATGGGTGTCGCACCAGGCGTAAGATCAATTGTAAAATCAATCTCGCGCCGAGGAGGTAAACCAGGAATAGTCTTAAACACATCTACAAATTCCCGAACCACTGGTGTATCCTCCAATGTCGGACCATCAATCGGCACTAATAAAGAAGCATAACAATTGACACGGCAGGACCAACTGACCTGCACTGGAAACGTGAAAACTGTGCCGTCAGATCCATAGGTGGTCACGATCCGAGTATCACAATCTATCTCTGCCCTCATCTTAGCGAGTCAGTCCATACCGAGGATAACGTCGTAGTGCCATAGTGGAGCAACAATGAGGTCGACGAGCACTGTGCTGCTACCCAAATCTACAGAGCAACCCTCACATAACCGTGCGACATCTGAAAAAGTCCCACTGGCCGTAGTGAGTCTCAGTCCCTTAGTGGGAATAATACGCAAAGATAGACGTTTAACTGCCCCACACGAAATAATAGAAGTAGTGGACCCAGTGTCCACCAATAAGGAAACAGAAGTACTGTGAATGTGAGCCGTACCCTCAAAAGCTGTCGGGGCCGAAAGCGACGTCTCAGTGTCTCAGCAAAGAGCGTATGTACGCGAGCCTACTGCTGACAGTTCGGCTGAGGAACCAAGGGCCGTTGCGGTGGCCTGAAGCGTGATACAGGAGGTCGGAAGGAAGGATGGGCAGGGGCAATTTGTAAAGGTAGCGTCGATAAGGCCTGCGGGCGAGAACGACCTAACATCTGCGGTGGAGAAACCACTATCCTTCATCCGCGCGAAACAACTCCCAATAAGATGACCCTGTTTCCAGCAGTACGCGCAGGTCATAATAGGGCGCCCCACCGGAGCCACTGGCGCTGCGATCCTGGGAGGCGAGTCAGCACGAGGCCTCTTGCCTAGAATAGGCCTGCTCTGTAACTCCTCTCGTGGCCTCGCGACCATAGTACCACGAGATCGGGCCAACCGATCCACATCCTGTTCGGCCGTCATAACATGTGAACCAGTGCCGCATAGGTAGGTATACTGAGGCAGCATATCTTCGACGGTATGTCTGGTCGCAAACCTCCAGAAAAGCGACGCATCCGCATCTGCTCATTGACGAGGATAGTCGGGACAAAACGGCCCAACTCTGTGAAGCGGTGCTCATACTCAGTAACCGTCATGCCTCCCTGCCTGAGGCGTAGGAACTCATCCTCCCGCTCATGTCTGTAAGTCTGCGGGTAGTATTTCTCATGGAACCGGAACTCGAAAGCCTCACAGGTCCACACGTAACCCTCTGCAACCGATCGCAGCACACTATCCCACCATAAACTAGCCTCCCTCTCAAATATGAAAGAGGCCAACTCGACCTGCTCTGCCTCTGTACAGTGCAGCATCCGTAGCATCTTGGAGATGCAGTCAAGCCAAAACTCTGCCTCATCGGGTCTGTGAGAACCCATAAATGAGGGAGGCCTCAAGCGCTGAAATCGCTCGAGTAAACCGCGGGTACCAACATCTCCAGTAGGAGGTGCAACGGGTGTGGGCAGAGGCACATCCTCGAACTGAGCAGGAGGCTCCGAATGCTCAGTAGGATGTGCGGATGTCGTAGGTGGAGTCGCGCTACCACCCTGGGATAAGGCCGCAGCAATAGTGGCCATAAGCTGCTGCTGCTGCTGCGCTGTATCTGCTGATGCTGCATCTGCTGCTAATGCATCATCAACATCAACCGCTCGATCCTATCCCTAGGCGGAGCAGCCTATGAGTCATGCTGCGCGGATGATGACGGCCGGTACTGCTTACGAACCGGGGGCGTGTAAAGTGGCAGTCCACCGGTAGGACCAGCAGGAGGCTGATCAGAATTTAACCCTCGGTCCGCAGGACCATCACTACCAGAAGGAGTCTGGTCCATAGAGCCAGTAAGACGGAGGTGTGCCGTGCTCCGCGTATACTGTCGCGGCATGCCCTATACAACATAGGGTATAACACTAGTGAGATAAAGCATAGCAACGCATCATATAAACACTTTAAGCATTCCACACATCTCATAGCAAAAGAGGCTACATGCTTTTCATTTACCCAAAATTGTCATAATACATGGAATAAAGAGTTACATGAATCATGACAGAAATTACATGCGAGCCAATACATCTACAACATCAAACACTTAAAACATCTAACTAACTACTACATCATCAACATGAAACATAATCCTACTACAGGGGAACACCAAACAACTACAAGCGACAGTATGGATGGCTAGGCATCCGAATCAGGGGATGGAGGAGGGGCATTCTTGTCCTGCAAACAACACAGGATGGCCTTCAAGGTGCGAGACACCTTGCCGAACTTTGTTCGGACCCGCCCGACTTCCTGCTGTAGGGCGGCTTGGCCCTCCTCAAGACGGGCTAAACATGCATCAAGGGCATCCCGGTCCACGCCCTGCTCCTGAGCCGCAGGAGGTGAACTCTCCTCAGTGTCCTGAGCCTCAGGTTCCTCTTCCTCTTCTTCAGCTTCACTTCCATCTTCGCTCTTGTCTTCATCGCTCTCAATCTCATCCTCACTCTCCCCCTGTCGGGCTTGTTGTCACTGTGCCCGAAGCTTCATCTGCTTGAGAGTATTCTCGTCAATCTGGTGGACCGGTACTGGCATTTCCACCCCCAGACTATAGCCATACTCCCGTGCAATCCTGCATATGAGTCGGCCGAAAGGAAGCGAATCAGAACTCCTGGTGGAGCGTGCAACATTCACGATCTGTCGCAACACGAAAGTGGGTACACACAAGTTCGCCCTCTGCCCCACTTGGTACAGAAAATCAACCATAAGGCGCGTGCACTCGCTGCGATTACTGTATCTGGGGTAGAGGTTGTACGTGAAGATGTGATGTAGTAGGCAGAAGTCTTCAGACATGTGGGACGCTAGCAGGCTTTTGTTCGGCTGTCATTCAGCTAGTCGGCTACCACAAAGGTATCGTGTGCGACGATCCCTTTCACGAGCAGTCCCCAAATTCAACTCGCTAGCATGTACGTCACCAAGGGGTATATTCATAAGCCGCGCGATCATCCTCACATCAACGGTGACGAACAGATCCACCCCAACTAAGAGCCGGAACTGCAAAGGGTCCAGTGTAGGCTCACGAATGTTGGCGTTGAAGGCTCTGACAGTGCCGGAATTTGCACGACCTCTGACCTCAAATAGCGGACCCCAGAGGGCTGCCTCCACTTACTCGAACAAATAATATTCCCCAAATAGCCGACCATCCACCTGGGCTTCAAAAAGAACTCTGCGGTCCTCATAGACTCCATGAGGTAGCGCCGCCAACTGTACCCGCTCGGCAGGGATCCGGGGATCAAGGTCCCGCTTCATGCGAAACTCTCGGGCAAAGCTCGAGCTAGGGCGGTATCTCACGGCCGCCTTGATCGTGTAGGGCGACTAGGCCCAACCTCGTCAGCGGCACTCTTTCTCTTGCCCATCAGAGAGAGGATGGTGGAGATGGAGAAAATGGCCGCCACAACTCCAAAAAGGGCCATGGAAAAAGACGAAATAGGGAGAAGGGGCTGACTTCCCTGGTCCTCCATGATCAGTTGCCCCAACAGGCGTTGAAGGGGGCCAAAGGCAGGGAAATGAAGAAAGGAAATGGGAAGAACAGGTGGGGAGATAGCTCACACGATTTTGGGAGCTCCAACGACGTGTGGGGGGTCCAAAAGAGGAAAACGAAGAGGAAATGGAGAAGGAGGCAGCAGTCCACGATGGAGGAAGGTGGGATGTGGTCGAAAATGGTAGAGAAGAGGGTTGGAGGGGCGATTTACAAGAGAGGGCAGCAAGGTAGGAGGGAAAAATGGCTAGGGGAGGGGGTTGGTGAAGGAGATGGCATTTTAGGAGATGGGTTTAGGACGGGAGCTAGGGCAGGGGGTTGTAGGGACCCCCAAACACGACCGGCCCAGGCCGCGGGCCCGGCCCAACCCAAAAGTCGGCGAGGCCTCGCCGAACCAGCGAGGGCCTCGCCAAAAATTTTTTGATTTTTGAAAATGGGGCCCCATGGCCCTGTTCGTACAGCCCCCTGGGCCCCAAAAATATTTGGGTCCCACCCTGGGTACCCCTGGATCAGCGTGGGTAGGCCTCCGACCCCGATTCGCTCTATTTCGGACTTCCGGGCACTCCCGAACACACACTGACATTTATAAATTTTTGACTGCCTGAGTAAGGTGTATTGTGATCTAGACACGTCAATAGATGGTCTAGAAGCGGTCTGGGATCGATACGTGCGGTCGGGATCGAGTACGAACTCGATCAAAATGTCCATTTTCAATGAACTTCGCCGAACGGTGAAATCGGGAGACCCTAAGACTGTTTCTATATTTTTGCGCACCCTCCTAAGTTGTAATGCGTCAGCGGACGTTGTGGGAACATAACTCAGGTCCGGTTTAATCAAAATCATGCTTTGATACCAACTTGTAACGCCCTGAAAATCGGGGGTCGAGTATAACTCAACTCCCGAGTTCCAACGCATCACTTATGCAACATCAATAATGTTGATTAAATGTTGTCTATGTTAGAATAATAAACATGAGTGAGATTATACCAAAAATAGTAATTCATACTCCAAATCATTTGTATAAGGGCAAGCGGAAGACTGAACTTCATATACATGTATGTAAAGATACAAACATCATTTTTGTTTTCCAGAGTATGAATCTATCTGAGTTACCATATACATATGTTTGTTTGCGATCAAAATGTCAAAAATAGTCTAAGAAGAGATCCCTGTAAATCCCGTCAGTGCGACATCCTAGTCGAAGCCGCCGTAGTATTGCATATACGAGAACTCCTCCTGATCCTCGTCATAATCGGGCTCCGCCTCCTGTGTCGTCGGCTCGTCTAAACCTGTGACAGAGTCTGGTTGGTGTGCGCAACACCGTCCCGTAACGTGGGAGTGAGTAGCTAACTCAGTGGAACAGTAAAGCATAGGTTAACATGTTATTAACACGGTCAAGCAGTAATGATAAAGCAGTAAAGTCAAACACTCCTAGCTACTCTTATTAATACAAGTATGGATGCAGGTATGATGGATGCCCTCACCGACATACTCCCTCATGCGACACCATCTCACGCTCGCGGCATGCTTTCATCCCACAGTGCTCCACATCTTCCAAGCACATGCAATGCATGATGAGCATGATTACCGAGTTTTTAATTAGTCCATTTCAAACAGCAGGATTGGGAAACTAAGGTACCTCCCTTGTATCATTCCCAAACATGATCCATTCTAGGGTCGTCAATCCTAGTTAATATCAGACGATGGTGTGTTTTCTAGGTCACTGCAGAGGTTGCCAAGGCTGTTACGTACAAAGGTTACACCACTCCCCCATCACCCCTTAAACGATTCATCACAATACAGAAACAGGCCTAGTTCATACTCTATATACCGCGGCACACCCTAAGGCGCACTGCGATTTCAAAGTATGCTCGAGGTCACTACAAATGGCTGTCAGGGCTGTTACGCACAAAGGTTGCACCGCTCCCCCATCACCTTATCAATGTAGGCCGACAGCACGAATATAGTGTCCCATACCACCATAATCGGCTCACGAGTTTGGTTGCTCACTGGGCACTAAGGGGAGGCACATGGCCCCAGCGTAGGCCGACAGCTCGACCACGGTGGCTCATGAGTCTTAGCGGATCGAGGTACCATGGTTAACGGGATTCTCACTGGTAAGTTTGGTACCCTAGGTTCGAGCATTGGCGACCAAACATGGTGAACATACATAAGACATACGGGTTACTTGACGTGCTCGGCTAGCTCGAGTGCACAACAAGTTGAGCGATATGAAGCGCAGAAGTACTTCGTGTGGCCAACCACTATCGCCAACCGAAGTACGACACGGGTTCGCCAAACACGTCATGTGTGGCGAGAGGAATCTCAACCACGATTCCAAGTCTGGTACCGGATGTCTGGACTATGGACATAGTCTCAAGCCCAATCAATTTCCAACCATAGCATGTGAAGTAAAGCATGATAAACAAAGTAATTCAAGCACACTAGCAATCATGTCATAAAGCATATTATAAAGCATGTTATGAAACAAGTTACAAAGCATATTAAAAGGCATGTTATGGAGCGCAATACAAATGGGGATATAAATACATATGTTTCATAAGTGAGTGGTTAGAGTAAACAACCACATGGAGGGTATCATACGTGACTCTAAGGTAATTGAGAACCCCATCTCAGCACCTACCTAAGGCACTAACACTTAAGCACTTACACTCACAAGCAATTTCACAAACACTTAGAGTGCACTATTTCAACATACATGACGTATGTTAGAGGAATGTGTATTAGGGCTGTTCTTTTACCAAACTAATATTTTATACATATATATCATATTCATACAGCAAATAATCATGACAATCACATCGCCAAAATTTATACGTATGGGGTATTTTCTAGGATACACAATTTCAACATACATAGTATATACAAGGGAACATGCATTACGGCGATTCCTTTCGCCAAACAGGTATTTTATCCATATACTATATAATCATACAACAATTAATCATGGCAAACACATTTCCAAAATGTATACGTATACGGTATTTCTACGTATACCTAGAGTATGTAAAATTTCATATTTTGCATCTTTAACCGAAACAGGAAACGGAAAGCACTTTGTACATGTACAATTACATGCAGATCATGAATTTATCATTATCTGATATTGAAAGCGTTGAAAACCGTAACCTATACACCTAAAGTCCTCACCTTGCACCTTGGAATCACCACAAATCAGCAAGGTTCGAAGGGCTTCCGTATTCGGCAGTTTTATCGCCTAGAGAGTGAAACCGGTTAGCTATTTCATAACCTATAACCTTCACTCACCCAAACAGATCTAGGGTTAGGGTTTCTCACCTTAAAACGGAGTCGGTATCGCCGGGAAAGCGTCTAGGAAGAGGTGGTGCAGCCCGTATGGTGATTGAAAGCACTAGGAGGAAGATGCTCTCACAACTCTTAAGCTTTCTCTCCTTTTTCTCTCTCTCTCTCCTTAGGGTTTTATCCCAAATTCGTATGGCTGTGAGAGGGGCTGTTCTAAGGCCCTTATATAGCCTAAAAACTCTCCGGAATAGACTCATGTTCAAGGTATACTTATATTATAAGCATTTCGGCGTTGTTCCAGCTCAAAAGAGGGTTCTGGCGGCCCTCCTTGAGCCAAACGTCGGACTTAAGCTCACAATTCATGGATCTACGTGGGGTTACGTTTCTGTCTCGGTCGGATTCCCAGATCACGCGTGGCGAACCATTTTCAGTTCAACGGTCAATGGGCCACGATCCGAAATTCCAAGTACATGTAAATGTTCTTGAAATTTTTCCTGATCCGAGGGTGTAATTTACTCTGATTCTGACGGTCTGGTTGCTTAATACTGATCCGCAACGAGTGGTGCCAGATCACTATTGAAGATATTTATTTTGTAAAGAAAACAGAGGTTTTCACACTCCCTCGCTCCGGACTCGAGCGAATGGCCGTGGGACATCGTCTGGACTTGATTTCCGAGATGGTTGTCAAGCCCAGTAAGGCGGTCCTAGTTCCTTAACTTCGTGTTAATCGGACTTCCGATGTGCGGTCTAGACCTGATACGGAGTTTCAATTCATTCCCGAGAGCAGTTGGGTAATGAGTTTGATCCTAAACTTTAGGGTAACCTAGAGTCAATGATTTTGCAAGTTTTGGGTCTTGCAGATCGTATTTAAAGCAATTCCAATGGATTTCATGGTTAATCGAGTTTAGCACTTAGTTAACTTTGTTAAATTTCTAAAGGATTTAATCCTAAGTGATTTTCTGGCGAGGTAGTACTCGAGCCATAGTACGGAAATTTACGGGTCATTACATTCTCTCGCTCTCTCTTTGCTCCTGACACCTCTTTGAAACTTTCGATCCTCCAAATGAGAGGGGGAGGGGGTATTTATAGGCTTTCCCACATGTGAAGCCTCGAATTATGTGTCATGGGCCCCTTTCCACGCAACAGACCTAATAAACCTGTGCAACAGGTCTATTTGCGTAACAAACCCATGCAACAGGGTCGTTATTACGCGAGTTTGCGCAACAAGGTCATTCTGCACGCAACTGCACTTTGAAGGCCATTTTCGCACAACTGCACTCGGGGATGTCTATTCTGCATAACTGCACTCTGGGAGGTCTATTCTGCACAACAAAGACTCGAAGTCTATTTTTGCATCATTTTTTGTGCACCAACAGTGCTAGATTCCCAACAGAACTAATGTCGACTTATTGCTGAGGCGCAACAGGTGCCCTTTTGGTAAACATAGTTATCAGACGGTTAATGCTATCATATTCATTAAATAGTTCATGCTATCAGCATGGCTAACCATCCACCTATAAAGGCTTCTGTCTAAACCTGTGAATGTTCAGTTTGAAGACATGATAATTCTACGATATGCTGAATTCCTCTTTGAACTTCCATTATCCTTGCTGACATAATCTCGAGAGGTTCAATCTGATTACAGTCTCAATGTTGTTGTGCAACTATCAGAGGTGATTCCACATCAACCTGATATTTCTCCACATTATAAGGTTGATTCATGGGCAAAGGCTACCCCCCAGTATCTCTTAATTCTTGATCTCACGAATTAAGTTCTTATTTACACACTTAAGATAACTGAAAATCAAAGGTAGTGGTAAATTTCATACATTTTGCATTGAAACAGGGATAGGAACAGGTGGTGTGTTTTGCCATGGAGGAAGAGCCTATGGCACTGACTGTAACAGGTATTAGTGCTAGATTTCCAACAAAGCTAGTGTCGACTTGTTGCTGAGGCGCAACAGGTGCCCTTTTGGCAAACATATTCATCAGACGGATAATGCTATCATATTCATTAAACAGTTCATGTTATCAACATGGCTAACTATCCACCTATTAAAGGCTTCCATCTAAACTCGTGAATGTTCAGTTTAAAGACATGATAATTTTGCGATGTGTTGAATTCCTCTTTGAACTTCCACTATCCTTTCTGACATAATCTCGAGAGGTTCAACTCAAAATGTCGATGCCCTATCTAGGTTTGGTGGTGGTGGTGTAGGCACCGAATTGGGTGGTAGATTCACTTACTCAGGAACCTAATATACCTACAACTCTTCCTTTTGAGCAACAACAGTTGGTTCGTTAGCTACAATGGTATTAGTAGATACAAAAGTATTACGACCACCGCTTCAGTTCGTGATTTCACATGATAAATGCATCAATAAGTATATCAAAGTCCCACTGAGCGTACCAAAAATCGTTAGCACTCAATTTGTTTTTTGTCACATGTAATGTGTGCTGGTGTACCAAAATCGATATATCAACTCGATTGAAACAAATCAACTTTGACCCTAAGTGTCGAAATAAGCAGATACGTTCAATATGAACGTATATGACTAGATTCTGAGAAGATCGATCGCCTACTCAGCTACTTGCAGCATTTTTATAACGATCAGGCGATGAGCAGAGGGTGAGATTCTTCCTCTGAAGATGGGTTGTGCTTTACCTTCTACAAGAAAGGACTTTTCAAAATATCAATGCAATCAAACAAAAGGGAAAAACTCACAATCGGTCACTAGGAGCCATTGTTCAAATTATCTCCGATATTATCATTATCTCTAGCTTGGTGACATCGATAACACTGGTAGCGATACCGATAACACCAGAAGTATTAGAAATTCCAAGTATAAACAATGTATTGCTAAGTATAGACAACGTATCAATATTGCTAATATTTTCAATTGTGTAAATTTCAAGTGTTGCTTGTATTGCCAATGTATCGATATTGCCAATATTTTTGACCATGTAAATTCTAAGTAACGCTTGTATGACAAGTGTATCAACGATATTTTAATAATATCGCCAACGTAGAGAGATATCACAAATATATATATATATATATATTTCAAATTTTTTTACAAGCACATGGTAGTATTCAATGTTTAATTTGTCGTTGCTAATATTGATAATATCACTATATTATCGTTATCGCAACATGTCGATATCAAGACCAAAAGCTTTTGTTTCCTTTCCAATTTTTGATGATCTCTTGGTAAAATATCGTGAGTTATCGATATTTTGCAATATCAATGGGTGTTTAGATGGATTGTTGGATGTTTAGATGGGATGAATGGGATGGTTAGATTGTTTCTTATAACGACACATACTTTTAAGCTCCCATTAAATGAAAAGTAATTGTGTATGCATTCTTTTTGTAAATTATTTATTCCTAAATATGCAAATATATCTATTTTAACATCTCATGAAGTTTCAATGAAAAATCTATTGTTTTTTCATTTTTTGCAGCATTTTCAATTATCATCAATATTATCGACGATATCAATACTGTTTCCGTATCTCCGTCTAGCGAAACTTGTAGTGATACCAATACTTTGAACACTGCCCATAGCCTTCATACAAGCATTTCTTCTCTTCAGTTCAGCAGTTATGGCAACTAAAGAATTGCCATTTAGATCATTCTTCTATGCATGTTTCTCTTTTAACCATTCTTCTTCTTTCGACTGAACTTCATTCTACCTTTTCGATCACATTTTACCTCTAGGTTGCACTTCAAGCTTTTACTTAGTTCAATTGCAATAACTTATTAATTACGCCTCATCCTCAAATGACGTGTAACATCAAATCAATGCCAGTTATAATTCTGTAAAAGTTGTATTATATCTCTTTTTTAAAAATTTTCATGTAGATATACATGTATCCTTTGTGTAATGTCAAATGTCATTTTCTTATTTTCTTATTGACTATATTTGGATCGGTCAAAAATAAAGTTTAATATATATTGTCAAATTTAATATATCTACTTATTTTAACGCTGGGGAGCAAAGTTGATTGGATTGAATCGAACCGCAATGTTGATTCGGGTACACCTGCACACACCGAAAGTAAATAGGAAACAAACCGAGAGCAAACAAATGAAGACAGGGTTGAGTTCAATTTTCATACTGTGGTAGTCCCCTTGCCTTTTCACACATTAAATGATGGAAGATGACGATCTTTCTCTACAGGATACGTTGCAGCGTGTGATGTGCGAGCAAAGTGTCAGCAAGTAGAGACCGAGCATGGTTAGTTCATATCCTAGTATTCACTCCACTTGGAAACAAAAACAGTAATCGGGAAACCGGGGAGAAAGCAATGGATAGAATTTTCTAATAATTTTTTGTTTTTTTAAGACAAAAGATGCGGTATTTTTAAAACAGAACTATACGTCCAACTGCCGTTTATAGGTGCATCCAGGCGATCCATCACCATGCATTGCGTACTGATGATATAAGGCCCTATCAATATTACGGTTCTCCGTTATCTGCAATATCAGCTCCGTGATAAAAGAGCAGCACCATGTTGACAAGTGTCCTCTTGCACATCACCTCTCTCGGGGGATTATTCACGGCTCTTCAAAAATGGTGGCGACCTGTCCTCCTCGCCTATGGTGGCAATGGTGTGCTGCTGTCATGCAGATGGATTGCATATGGACACGTATTGGGATTATCTGGATTGATTACATGCCGGCGTTATTTTCGATCTGTACCGCCGCAATTCATGAAGGTTTTGGTAGCTGTGCATTACCAGCCAACGTTTGATATCCATCCACGTGGGCCCACGAGCACACTCTGAATTGTCACTCATCTGGCTACATGAAAGTCGTCTTTGATCAATGTACACTCGTGTAATCCCACGCCACAAGTAGGATTGCTCCACTAACCAAACCATTCAACCCACCAGCCCAAGTGGCAGTAGTAAAAAGATGAAGGAAAAAAAAAAAACCACCACTGCACGAGAATATATCCCCTCCACAACCCAAATATATTCAGTGGTGATGATGTGTGTGGGCCCCACACACAGCTTCTCCACCCATCTGCACTCCACCCTCTCCAGAGTTCATAGAAACTCTCTCTCCAATCCTTGTTAAATAATTATTAGTAGATTGGAAAAAAAAAAAAAAAAAAAAAAAAAAGAAAAGAAAGAAAGAAAGAAAAAAAAAAACAACCCAATCTCAAAAGTCCAAATCCCCTATCCTTCTCTTCTCAATTTTTTAATTCCGAAAAGAAAAGCGGCAAAGGAAGAAAAGATAATAATAATAATAAAGGGAAAGGCAGTATGCCAACGCCGGTCAGCGCAGCGCGGCAATGCCTGACCGGCGATGCAGCTCGCGCCCTTGACGACGCCGTCTCCGTAGCTCGACGCCGCTGCCACGCCCAGACAACCTCTCTACACGCAATCTCAGCACTCCTTGCTCTCCCTTCTTCCTCCCTTCGAGACGCCTGCGCCCGCTCTCGCACCTCCTCCTTTTCACCTCGCCTCCAATTCCGCGCCCTTGATCTCTCCTTCTCCGTCGCCCTCGATCGCCTTCCTTCTTCTCCTTCCATTTCAGATGGTGGCTCTTCTGTCGATCCTCCCATCTCCAATTCCCTTATGGCCGCCATCAAACGCTCCCAGGCCAACCAGCGCCGTAACCCCGAGACCTTCTTCCTTCACCACCAGCATCAGCAGCTTCTTCCTCCATCCCCTTCTTCCTCATCTTCTTCCAATTCCTCCTCCTCTTCTTCCGTCCTCTCCGTCAAAGTCGACCTCCAACCTCTCATTCTATCCATCCTCGATGACCCCATCGTTAGCCGTGTCTTCGCCGATGCTGGTTTCCGTAGCTGCGATATCAAGCTCGCCATTGTCCGCCCCCTCCCTCCCCTCCGTGCCCCTCGCCCCCGTTGCCCTCCTCTCTTCCTCTGTAATTTCACTGACATGGACCCCACCCGCCGCTTCCCCACCTTCAATTTTCCCTTTTCCAGTCTCTCCACCTTTGGCTTCTCTGACTTTGACGACAATTGTCGCCGGGTTGGTGAAGTTCTCGCTCGGAGCAAGGGCAGAAACCCACTGCTTGTTGGAGTCTGCGCACGGGACGCGGTCCACAGCTTTGCTGATTGCATCCAGAGGGGAGGAGAGGCTGCAGTTATCCCCAAAGAAATAGCCGGTTTGAAGTTTGTTTGCATTGAGAAGGAGGTGGCGGCTGAGGGGGCGCTGCCAGGGTCAAAGCTTGATGAGTTGGGTCAATTGGTGGAGCGGTCCGTGGGGCCTGGTGTTATTATTAGTGTTGGAGATTTGAACAGCTTGCTCACAGATGCAGCAGGCCAGGTGGTCTCTGGGTTGACGAAATTGTTGGAGCTTCATCGGGAGCGGTTATGGTTGATGGGTGCTGCTGCGAATTACGAGACATATATGAAGTTCTTGACGCGGTATCCTTCTGTAGAGAAGGATTGGGATCTGCAGCTTCTTCCCATCGCTTCTCTCACACCTACAGTGGGAGGACTCTACCCCAGACCCCACAGGTGGGAGGTCTCCATCTTGGTTTTGAATATCTCATTAGAAATTTTAGAGTAATCGATGTTCTCTTATCACATGAATAGATATGTTCTATCTATGCTCCGGATTTGGGTAATTGTTTTCCCTCCTCTTTGCCGTACCTCAGGTTCAATGGCAAAAGAAATTTGTTGTTAGTCGTTTTGAGGAAATCGTTATAGACGTGTTTTCATTTGGTGTTTGAACATCACTTTGATTCAAGGCCGATAAATGTCCATGTTTTAACATAATGGAGTTCAGGTTCGTTCATTCAAAGTGATGTGTTAAAATCCTAGTTTAGATAAGCTTACGGAAAGCTGGGGTTTAAGAAAATCTCTTTATTAACATAGTTGTGTTTTCTTAGAGCTCTTATTTATTACAACATACTTTTTTGGAATATAGACTTCTTCTCCTAAGAGTGCTCTATTTTAGAGTAGCTTTATTATTATTATTATTATTTATTTATTCTTTCAAGAAAGCAGTGTTTTGGGCTTTTATCTCAAACAGTGAGCAGATTAGCGTCACTTTCATAGAGGATTTTGTGCAAATTTCCATTGCTGATGGATCTGGTCATTTTTAACTTGAAATGCCATGACACTGCACTGGAAATCCTACAGTTTGCGAATAGAGGATTCATGAAACACTAAGGATGGAAACCCCCCAAAAAAAAAATCAAAAAAACAAAAAAACAAAAAAAAAAAAAAAAAAAAAAAAAACAAAAAACATTACATCCCATTTTGGATGAAGCTTTGGCTAGGTCAAATACTCTGCTTGTCATACTTACTATAGGCTACTTCTAGCTTCTATAGTGGCCCTTCCGCTTTGATGCAATTGTAGTTTGTATTGGTACTGAATGAACATATCAAACAAAGGTGAACAATATAAGCCCTTCTCTGGCCTGGGAAAAGCAGCAAACTCTATCAGGTAGGTCTTTGCTCACCTTTAGATACAAACACTATCCTGTTCTCTGTAAGTACCAATACGCAATGGGGTTCCCTTTTTTTGTGAGTGAATGCATAGATAATTGTTCATCAGAATTTGCCGTTATTCATTCTGTCTTCCTCCATGAACCTTCCAATCTGGTAATATCATCTATCTTATTAAAATCTGAAATGAAGTTTGTATTAATGAAAAATGTCGATTTAGAGAGTTCCTTTCTAAATCAAAAAGCTCATTTCAGGTCTTAGCTTGTCTTAGTTTCTCAATCATCGAAGCCTTTAGCAGAGGAGAAATTTTCAGGCATAATTGTCAAGCGGAACCTTGAAGCTAGATCATTGAAGACACTGGATACCCTTTTCGAACTCTAAGTTCTTCAAAATTTTGACTGGGTTGAGTACCTTCCAACTTCAGCAATGATCCCAGAGAGGTTCATGGTCTAAAGATAAGTAAAGAAGGCATGCATTCAAAAGGTCAGAGTACAGTAAGTTGTGCAAAAGCGTGTTGTGGTTTTTGGATTGATGAATCACCTTCCTTATCTTCTCCAACTAGGAGGAAGTTGATTTAGAGCAAGGGCTGATCATGGAGCATGCAGCTGGCCAAAAGTTCACCAACAAATCTGCATTTTTAAGTAGAAAGGGGAGAGCAGTGATATTGTTCCCTTCATTTTTGGCCCATTCTAAGGTACTAACCATCAAGCAGCATCTTAACAAACTGAAATGGTCCCCTTTCGTAGTCAATCAACTTCCTTTTTAGATGGGTCCAAATCAGATGTCCAAGATCATATGATTTGGACAAGTATCGAGCAAGTTATGTGGGCTTTGATGTCATCATAAAGATCCCAATAAAAGCCCTATTGTGCTGAACATGTGGGCCTGTGTGTTCGTGGGCTTTAAGTTGCTTTTGTGTAGAAGAAGTTGGAAGTTAGCATGGATTAGGATTTGTTAATCAAAGTCAAGCCAAAGTTATTAAGTGCAGTTGGTGTAAGGATTTTTTTTCAGGTGAATTTTAGTTGACTTCTAGTTATTTTTGAAGTAATTTGGAAGACCTCCCAAGGAGCATAGGGAGCAAATCATTTAGGTGTGGGGTTGTTGAATTAGTAGTTGAGTTTGATTTTAGGATTTGAGAAGAGTGTTGACATCCGGCCCTTCTATGTCTACTTTTTTTGCTTCTCTACATGTGTAAACACAGGAATAATGGATTTTTTTTTTTAATTTTTTGTTGAAGAAACCAAAGAAAAAATAATTATATACAGAGCCTCATGGCTGGCTGATGCATCTCAGTCATGCTACTTGTGTGGAGGTCTGCCTGTATGATAGATCTTGTCAGGAGCGTAGCTCCCAATGGATGCACCAGACCTAATCTGATTTGAGTTCTCAGCCCAAAACATCAACCGGTTGCTGATTTTATGCATATGTACAAACATACATCAATATACAACTGTATGGTTGAATTAAATCACATCATCTTAGGCTATATAGTGTATACTCGCTGAATCGTTTTCTTAATCCAGTCATCTCAACTATATGTTATTTATGGTTGGAATGGATTTGAAGTTTTTAACAATAATTTCCAGATTTTCAGGTGTACAAAAACCATTCAGCTTAGAAACAAGGTTTGTATAAATTGTAGAACCGATAGTACCATACAGTTGTGTTATAAACAACCACAGGCTTGGTATTTTTAGAGATACGATACACATGGACTCTTCATTAGCTGGATTTTAGTGATATTTTAGGAGACATATTATTTATGTAGCCAATAGAAATTTAGTTTTGGTTTCTTTCAAATGTAAGTAGGAAATTGAGAGACTTTTTCTAAGGTTTAAATGAAGGCCAAGGGCCATACATGTTAATTAAATGATAATGATTTTTTTATATTTTTTTTTTTTTAAAAAAAAAAAAAAAAAAAAAAAAAGAGTGAATCAAAATTTCTTTTTATTTCTGCAACAGTGATTGTTATCTTTTGGCACAAGGATATTAGGGTCTTTGGTCTGATACCATTGATGTGTGTAGTGATTCTACCTAGTTATCCTTGTTTTGATGATTCTTTTGTGCTCTTTTCCTACATTTGTGTGTGATCTTTGGAGGTTTTTTATTTTTATTTTTTTAGAAGCAACTAGAAAATTCATTAAAACCAGAAAAGAACAAAAGAAGAAAACAATGAGGGAAAGAGAAAAGGGATACAGCTGCTGAGGTAGCAGACAAGCCCTAGAAGCCTAGGGAGATAAAATCAAAAGACTTAAGGTCGTTTACAATAGAAGCCCATTCAATCACTAAACGTTTAGCCCTGGACCCCACCACCACGGCAGTCGAGGAGACATTGTTAAAGCAGCGATTGTTCCTTTCCTCCCAGACGGCCCACCAGGTTGCGATAATATCCATACGCCAGATAGCAGACTTAATCCTTCCCAACTTGATCCCATTCCAAGCTTTCATTAAACCGAAGGTCGACTCAGGATTACACCATGGAACTGAAAAGATCTGATAGAAATCGGCCATGATTTTAGTCGTGAAAGAGCAATGGATGAGCAGGTGATTTGCCGATTCCGCGTCACTCATACAGCACAAGCAAATGTTCACCAGTTGCATACCACGCTTAATGAGGTTATCTATAGTCTGAATTTTGTTCGCCCAGCTAACCAGGCGAAGCAAATATACTTAGGAGGCACCAGGAGCTTCCAGATAAAAGGCAAAGCCTGATGCTGCTGCTGTTGTCTAAAACTCGTGTTGCAATAGAGAGCTTTAGTGGAGAAAAGGCCCGACTTCTCAAGCTGCCATACGAGACTATCAGGGGAATCGCTGTTGGGGGCCGATCTTTGAACGCACATCATGAGCTCTTGGAATTCCCCAGTTTCAAAGTCCGAAAGATTTCGAAGGGTTCTGATGTCCCAAACTATTTGGGCCAAAATCGTAGAAAAGCAGTCACTGATAAAAGTATCTTTGTTAGGGGAAAGACGGTAAATGAGCGGAAATTGATATCTCAGGGGCCAATTTCCAATCCATGGATCTTCCCAAAAGCGAATTGAGTCACCATTTCCCAGCTGAAAAGAGCTATTCTGGATCATCGGGTCTTTTGTTTTGAGGATCCCTTTCCATATGTGGGAGGCCTTGTAATAAGAGGAGGATTTAGGCCACCAGTCCCTAATAGAGGTCCCGTATTTACCTTTGATGATGGTAGCCCACAGCGCATCCTTCTCAGTAGCTAATCTCCACGTCCACTTCCCTAATAAAGCATGATTCATAGCTCTCAGATTCTTCACATTCGCTCCTTTCCTATAATCCTGACAGACTTCGTTCCAGTCGAGAAGGTGAAATTTCTTTTGGGTGTCCGAACCAAACCATAGGAAATCTCTTCTGATCTTGTTAATAACACTGAGAACCTTCCCGGGACACCTGAATAGCGACATAAAATACAGAGGAAGGCTGGATAAAGCGGCTTTAATGAGCGTAAGACGCCCTCCCAGAGACAAATACCGACTTTTCCAAGTGGCGAGGAACTTGTGGAATTTTTCTATGATCTTATCCCACATAGAAATGTCCAGATCTGAATGCCAAAACTCCTGATTCATCTTCCACACTTCAATTAGATCACTAAGACCCTCTTTTGCAAGGATAGAAGCAATAATATTTGCCACTTTCCACAAGGGCGTACAAAATGTCTAGCCCAGAGGTGAAGCTTTGATATAATTAACACAATTTAGCTTCTATGGTTTAGAAGATGTGAAAATATTCTTGAAGCTTCCTTAAAACTCCTTGGCTTTGGCATCACCGCATCGCTAAGCTACCCCCATCTGACTGGACCAGATGGTGACTCTTTTAACATCTCTTAAGGCTTTTCCCATTCTTCAATTACCTTAGCTGCCAATACAGGACCCATCAGAATTAAACTTTCATACTCCAGAAGGTGGACATCTCTGCTGCAATGCAGAAAGAGCTATGATATCAGCTGCTTGCTAGAACTTTTTAAGTGTTCTCTATTTGCTCTGCATGCAATTATCAAAATGTAGAGGTAGTTTTCTCCTCTTAACTTGATGTTCCTTCTCCATTGCTTCTCTCCTAGCATGAAGTTAGGTTTTCTTGAGATTTAAGGCGAGGTAGATGCTGATTTCCAAATTCCATAATTCAGCTCAAGGTGGACCATGATTGCCCTCATGGACTGTTAAGTCTATCAGGTGGACCCTATGTGTCTGCAATGATGTCTAGTAGTTTTCTTCATGGTTGTTAGGGTTCAATATTAATTGTTTTGGTGGGACTCACTAGGAGCAGTGTTTGTCATCTGCAAAGAAAACATATGGTTGGTTTTCCTCATACAAGTGTCCACCATAATGAGGGTCTTTATATGTACAATGAAGACTTTACTAATAGAAAGCCTGCCTCTCTATAGCAGTTTTTGAAGTATTGGTATTGCACTATGTATTGCACCCTTGGTGTACAGAAATATTGTGGGAAGCACCATGAACTATCGCTTGTATCCCTGTCTTGAGTGAAACATTAGAAAAATGGTGGATTTTTTAGTGAAATTTAAGGAGATGCTAAAACACACTTTGAACTCAAACATTACCAAAAAAAAAATAATAATAATAATAATAAATAATAAATTAAAAAAAAAATTTGAGCTATGCATTATAAGTTTTCATTTTGTAGGGACTATATTGTTGGCCATAACTGGTGCAGTTATTTCCCAAATGAGTTTATATTATTCAAATGCCATACAATATAAGCAATAAAACCAAATAGTAGAAAGAACCAAAATGAGTTCTTGAGTTCCATGTCAATGCATGAAACTCATGCATTGATATGAATTTCTGCTTGTCTTCTTGCTATTCTGCTAAGAAAATGAATTGAAACGAACTTTTCTCACCTTTGGTATTTTTGCCCGAATCTACTCTCTTATCACGATTTCTCAACCAAATTCTTGCTAATCTGCTAAGAAAATGAATTTAAATGAACTTTTCTCACCTTTGGGATTTCTGCCCGAATCTATTCTATAATCTTGATTTCTCTACCAAATTTGTGTTTTGATCTGAAACAACTTCAGTGGCCTTGTTAAAGCACCAAAAGAAACACAGTCACCAAAAAATTTCAGCAAACAAAGCTCTTTTTAAATTTTTCTGAAATTTTATTTTCTTTCAAACGTCTCAATTGTTGTTGGCGTTGATCTATACTTGCGAAATACCAAGAGTATTGTCAACACTATGTATTTATACAATTGAACCTAAGCCATATATCATGATAATATTTATAGCGTGATATATTGGCCGAAATCGATGATAAATATTGTTAGTACCAGGTAAATTTTGTACTCCCTCTGGGTTTCATGGCACTGACCAGTGAACTGATAATATCAGCCAATAAGATTGATAATTGGGCTACAAAGATATTGCATGTTTTTGAGAAATTAGTGAATAAGAGTTGTGTGTGTAAAAAAAAAGAGTTGTGTGTGTAGAGAAATTTGTGTCTATGCACGTGAGCGTGCGTGGGTGGGACGCTAACTCTACCTTCTTTCTTCGTCTCTTTTATTATATAAACGCTGTACACATGCATTTGATGTCGAACTGGGTCTGATCCTTTAGGACTTTTGGAAGACATCAAGAAAAATGTCTAGAAAAGTAGTTGGTCCTTTCCGATGACTAGGAGGTTGGAGAACTTTTCAATTCTCCATTTGCTACAAAGTGACATTGTTGACCCTCGTTGGACCTTTGGGATATGTTGGATGAGCAGCCTGCAACCGTCTCATCTACAACTCTGTTGAAGCTCATTGTGCACAATGATGCAGGATAACTAACCACATCTCATCTACAACTCTGTTGAAGCATCATTGTGCACAATGATGCAAGATAACTAACCACTTGCTCTAAAAGCTCGAATTGATAGAGCGTGGTGAATCAATTCCTTTATTTCATAGCCCAGGCCCTACATCAACCAAACCCCCCTCGTGGGCCCCACGTCACATGGGTTCCGCCTCACACAGGTGGGGCCCACCTCACATGGGCCACCCACCCCGAGTGTGCACCTGCATCTCGTAAGGCACCCCACTCGAACTTGATGTGAAAATGTCCTTGCAATTGTATTAATCACCTCCGGTGAGAAGTCTTGAACATGAGACCTCCCACTTTGATACCACTCTGATGCAAGACAACTAATCACTTGTTCTAAAAGCTTGAACTAATAAAGCATGGCAAATCGATCCTTTTATCTCATAACCCAGGCTCCACATCCCATGAGTTAGGGAAAAGAGAAAGGAGATGGATTGGGTTGGGTTTTGATGAATTTAGAGGAGTTGTAAGAAAATGAGAAGAAAAGTGAAGAAAAGGTGTACCTTGTTGGAGAAGAGAAAGAGAAAGAAAGACACATTGGAGGAATCCACCACCAAGCAAGCTTCTACCCTTCCACAATTCGATTGAAAAGGAGGGTTTTCTCACAAACCCTAAAGGAAGAGGAAGAACAACTTTTCAAAAAAAGGAAGACTCATTTTTTCTTTTTTCTCAAGCTTTCCAATAGGGTTGGACGTCCCCCCCTTCGCTTTTACGTTAAAACTTTTAAAAAATTTACAAACTTATATCATCCAAAATATGCAGAGTAAAACACTTATCATCAATCTCATCAATCTTAGCTGTCAAATAAATCTAAAAAATAACAAAAAAAAAAAAAAAAAAAAAAAAAAAAAAAAAAACAAGATTAGGGTCCAAGGGGCCCAGATCTGGCGGTCTGATGGCCTGATCAACAAAATCCAATGGTCGGATCAACACAAAAAATATATATGACTAAAACTCTCATAAAAAGGCCACATGCATCATCCCTAAGTGGGGTCTTCAAAGTAGCCCGGTGAGCCCCATATGGAACTCGTCTCCCATCCACAAAGAGTTGCACTGATATGGGTGGTCGCCTCCATCTCTGGTACACCCGACTAGGTCCTCTGATGTCCCCATCACCCGGTGTGAAAATGCCCCTGCATTAATAACCCCCGTTAAGGAGTCTCGAACACGAGACCTCCCGCTCTGATACCACTTTGATGCAGGACAACTAACCATTTGCTCTAAAATCTCAAACTGATAGAGTGTGGCGAATCAATCTCTTGGGTTGGATCCTCGATCGAACCCTCATTGTGGGCCCACATCACATGGGTTCTGCCTCACACGGGCCACCTACCCTGAGTGTGCCCTTGCATCCCACAAGCCATCCCACTCGAGCCCTATGTGAAAATGCCCCTGCATTATACAAAAAGGTAGTTTTAAAGTTATCTATATAGGAGGATGCGAATTGCTTGCACCTGAGGGCTGTTAGGGGATTATTGTAGCCCTGATGTGGCATAATGAAAAAGTATCATATGCGCTTGTTAGATATGAGTCATATAATGAAAAGGACAAAATGGTCATTCCCCAAGGGAAATCTTTGTTTTTCATTGTGGGGCCCACATTTGATAGGTGTACATGGTACTCCTTAATTGGGCCACATAAGGGTTACAAGAAGATTACAGCAGCCCCCGCTTCTAGACAATCCTCGTCTCCTTTAAGAAACTCTTCTTATTGATAGCTCCAAGCGAATCATATGCTTGAATTGGACCAAGTGAAGATGATGCCTACAATGATGATGGTGGTATAAGAAGCGTTATAAGAAGGGTTACAATGGATAGTTCTAGTCTGGACTCGATTTGGGGGGGGGGGGGGGGGGGGGGGGATGGCATTTAGCCCCGATGAACAACCACTACCTTAGCCATTATCTGAGCAGTTCACAAAATTTGACTTTGCTCAATTGTTCAACACCCATTGACTTATCCTTCAACATGCCTGCAACATTTCATCAACTACAACTCCTAACACTTGTGGAGCATCAATGGGATGAAACAATAGGAGATCTCCAAGGTTCTGACCTATATGATGCCAATAGCCTATGTCATGGTTCTAAGAGTCATCCAAGTTGGGTGTGACTTGGATGAGTTGACTCGGATTTAGAGTGGAGTGATTTAGTTTGACACCACTTGGTGAAGGGGGTTGACACGGGCCAACTCACTGAAGTTGGGTGAGCCTTGGGCAATACACCGGAGTCTTGCCGAGTTGACCCAGCCAGACTCATTTCCATGTGGTCTTCTCGACTTCTCCCCTCATCTCTCTACTACGTTTGAAGAAGTGTCTTATCCACCTTGGGGGAGACAGTTTCTTTGCTTTTGTCTTTCTTCTTTTTTTTTTTTGAGAAAAGCTTGGGTGTTGTGTGATGAATGATACTCAGGAACTTCAAAATTACTTGGATATTGTTTACATGGCATGCAAGGAATTCAAATTAAAACTGTCCAAATTATGTATACGAGTTTATATGTACCATGAACTAAAAACTACTCTTAGTGGTCATTTATTGGACAGTTAAAAAATGAAAGATATTTCACGTATCTTAATTAGAGGTTAGGATTGTGCAAACAATCTTATTTTTGGACTATAAATTGGCGACAGTGGATTCCATAATTTAGATGTTTAAATTTGAGAAATGTATGCCATAATATCTGAGTGCCTGTGTATCAAGCGTCATATGCGGCCAGAGTATCAAATGACACCCCCTTTTTTGGAGATTGGAAGCATCTGCAACCAACCAGATGTATATAACTCCTGTTTTACGCGGTGCATGTTTTACACCCAAGTTATGTAAGGCCCATCATGTTTTTCAACTCATGACCTAACAAGTTGTTCCGAGCCCCTGCATCTTTTAACCATGGCCTATGCATAACATCTCAGTAGGGATAGAACATACTGTGGTGGTCTGCCTACTAAGCCAGAGTTCTCTTGGAACTTTATGTGGTTGGTGGGAGCATCTATCAATTTGGACCAAGGATCAGATTGAATCCTCAGTACAGATCATTGAAGATGGATCTCTACCTCTTGTCTCAATTGGAAAGCCTATCCTGAATCTGGTGAAAGCCTTCTTACCACAATTAGGCAACACTTCCTATGAAAGATGTGGAAACACGACATTGATGTATTCTCTTGAATCTCAAAATTTTTAAAATTGAAGGGGGCATTTGGATCATAAGTTACTTAAGATAAGCTACTTATGCCTCAAGTAGCTTATCTTGATTTCTACTTATTAAACTGAAGTGATTAACTTTAAATTAAAAAAAAGTTACTTATAAGTGATTATAAACCAAACTTACTTATTTCAAATAAGTTACTTATCTACTGCTGTAAGTAGAAAACGTAACTTATTTGGTGGTATCCAAACGGGCCACAAAGGACAATGAAGACTAGTAGTTCCTCTAGTTTGCAGCCATATGGAAGGTTAAATTTATGGCTGGCCTTCCAAAGGGGGTCTCAAACTTGCTGAAATCTAGACTCACATGTGAGTCCCTAGGAGTGATGAACTGTAGGGAGTTGTTGGCAGCATTAGACAAAATCCTGATCGAGCACTGCTCGAGAGTAAAAGATGAAAGCTATGGAGTGGAAGTAACATTCAGTTTGGTGAAACCGGCTTTTGCAAATAGTTTGGAATAATTGATTATGAGTCAACCAAGCATCAGCGATGGAAGAAATTCTTAGGTCCTCCATACAAGAGGGTGCTGATTTCTTTCTGGAGCACCCCTTCATCTAAGATGGAAGCATTAGATCAATAATGATTGGATGGCATATACTTAGCATGGTGGGCACCACACAGTTAACGATGGCCATCCCTTGTCATTGTTCCCTGTGGTTTTGGCCCACGTGGGTAATGGATCAGGAAGTTTTTTGGGCCCTAGCCAAATACAAGGAAGCAAATCTTCTGGATGAATCAGTTGCCTAACCATCCATTATTTTGAATCACAACCATCTATTTCACAAAATATTAAGATGACCAGAATATCCTGTCACAACCATATATAGGCTTTCCATGATTTAGTTATAACTCACTAGAAGGCTATTGTAATTTATAATCCTGGGCTAGTTCGAAAGCTAACTCAATAGGCTTTCAAATTGTGGATCATTTTGGTGGCATTCGGACATCATTAGATACTTGAAAGTTGTCCACCATAAAAGTAATGAAAATATTAGTGTGAAACTGGTTCAACTAGCTTTTACTTTAACAACTAAATGCCCGTTGATCTGGTTGGACGTCAGGGCCGCTGTTATTCCATCATATAAATCTAGACCCTCAAAATGGTCCGTATCTTCAATTTGAACTCTTGGTTGGTCCAGATCCTTGATCAGGAACCTTGGATGGGCTTGAATGGCCTGTTTAAGTCAATCAAACATGGGCATTTCAAGAGAACCCAGTGGGGAAGAAAGAATAAAACTTCAAAACGTGCAAGGTACTGTGCATGAACAAGTACACCACAACTGGACTGAGTGACTGATACATTTACATGTTTGACTTACATAGATGCATGGTGTTCCTGAAGTATGTGAACTTTTGAGTGTTCAGCATTTTTGTATTAATTGACCATTTATCCTTCCATCTGTAGTCGTGCGTGTTTGCATTGGCTTCTGACAGTTTGTGTCACTTCGATCTCACAGTTCCGTGCTCATGATATAATTACAGCTTGATGGAGTCGTTTGTTCCATTTGGTGGGTTTTTTTCAACAGCATCGGATTTGAAAAGCCCTTTAAGCAGCACATATCCATCTATGTTTTGTTGTCACCTATGTAATGAGAAGTATGAGCAAGAAGTTGCTGCAGTTCTGAAGGGATGCGCTGTTTCAGTTGAAGATCAGAGCCAAGTGAGCTTGCCCTCCTGGCTGCGAAGAGCTGATCTGCTCAGCGAAGAGAATGGAGTAGCAGAAGTGGTGAAGGTATGTATTGCTGTTGAAATTATCCATGTATCTGTTACCTTTTTAATAATGAAATTAAAGTAACATTTTGCTGATGTTGTGTGCTAGTAATATTTCAGTATGTAGTTTTTTTTTTTTCTTTTCTTCTCCTTCTTTTTATTTATTTATTTATTTTTATGAGTTTACAAATGGCAATCCACCATGGGGTTCTTTAACTTGGAACCATTAGATCGAAAGAAAGTTTTTTCTTTTTCTTTTTAAATTTCCAACTTTTTAGGTTTTGCATGGCAATTGTACAGGTGAGCCCACCTTTTTGAGATGTAAGCATGCTTTGCTTGACTCCATGGATGGGCCATGCCCCAGATATCACCCTATTAGATGATGCTAGCCATGCGATGAAAATGGACAATTACAACCAATGGCTTACATTTAATTGGAACCCATAGAGACTGTCAGGATCATCCAATGGGGGAGAATTTTGGGCATATCCCATCCACTATGTGAATTTTATGGGTTACCAATGGGTAGCCCCACGTGTACAGTTTATTGGGCCAAGAAAATGCTTGATCAAGTGCATAAAAAATGTGACAATATCTATGTAAAAACCACATTCTATCTCTTCAGTGCAGGCCAAAGATGATGGAACAGCATTGAATGATAAAGTTATGGGGCTGCAGAAGAAATGGAGTGATAATTGCCAACGTCTACATCGTGGTATGCAAATGCTTGAAGCAGACAATCTTCAAGTGGGACACCAAGTGGGTCCCATTAATTTTGGCCTTCATTATATTGCAGATAGGAAAGAGAGAGCTGATAATTGCAACAGCAAGAGTACTTACACATCTCAAAACCCTAGTGGATGTGGAAATGCATTTCCCATGTCAGCAGATTTAGTAAAGATTTCCCCACCAGACTTGAACAAGCCAATTCCTGTTGTTCCTGTATCAAAGAACGAAAACTTATTGTCCAAACAACAGGTAAGCGTTTCAAAAAGCGACCTCCTTCAGACACAGGGCTTGCAATCTAACTCATGCACTCTGTCAGAGGTGGGCATTCATAACGGTCATCCATCACCTCCCCTTGTAACTTCTGTGACAACGGATTTAGTGTTGGGAACACTTTATACACCTCTCAGTAACCATCTGAAGGAACCCACCATTCAAACCTACAAAGACCGTTCACGGTTCTCAGTGTGCTCGCCAGCTGGAGTTGATCTTGTCAACAGAGGTATTCCGATTCCGATGGCTCTGGTCCCAGCTCCCTCTGCTTATTCAGATTCCATTGGGCCCAGTGCATATGTGGGTATGCGGACTGCTGCCCTGAACTGTCAGACTACTGCTGGCATGGTTGCATCTAACCCATGCCGCCTTGGTTCTTCTGATATTACTACTGAACAATGTGATCCTAGAGATTTCAAGACCCTGGGGAAGGCTCTCACGGACAAAGTAGGCCGGCAAGATGAAGCCATATATGCTATCAGCGGAACTATAGCACGCTGCAAAGGAAATGAAAGGCGCCGAGGAGCTAGCCTTAAAGGAGATATATGGTTCAGTTTACTTGGTCCGGATAGAGTTGGAAAGAAGCGAGTAGCTGTGGCTCTTGCAGAGATGGTCTTTGGCAGCAAGCAAAATCTAATATGCGTGGATCTAAATTCCCAAGATGGCATCACCTGTTCCAATTCGATCTTCGATCTCAGCCAAGCAACAGATGGCTTTGATGCAGGATTCAGAGGGAAGACAGTGGTCGATCATATTGCTTCGGAAATAAGCAAGAAGCCGTTGTCGGTTGTGTTCCTTGAAAATGTGGACAAAGCTGACTTGATGCTTCAAAATAGCTTGTCCCAGGCTATTAGGACAGGCAAATTCCCAGACTCGCATGGAAGAGAAGTTGGCATCAATAATAGAATATTCATAACAACAATGAGAACATGGAAGGGTAAGATGTCCTCTGATGGGAAAGAAAGTGTTTTTTTCTCTGAGGATAGGATTCTGGCTGCCCAATACTGGGAAATGCATATCTCGGTTGGTTCTGTTCCTGAGGCTGTAAGCAATAAGAGTTCAAATGTATTGGTTATGCCAAGGAATGGTTCTGGGAATGAAGAATACAGTTTGGGAAGAGTATTTGTCAAGAAAAGAAAGCTGGATAGCACAGGCGATCATAAAACAGAGTGTGAGTACATGGAGACAACCAAACGCCTACATAGGACATCTAATACATACCTTGATTTGAATCTGTCTGCAGAAGAGATGGAAGCGAACAATACAGACAATGGAGACGACGAGAATGACCGAATGTCTGAAAGCTCGGAGGCATGGCTAGAAGAATTCATCGATATGGTGGATGAAACTGTGACTTTCAAGGCTTATGATTTTGACACCCTGGCAGACAATGTACTGACGAAAATCAGGGAGAGGTTTCAGAGTGCATTAGGGTCAGAGGGTATGCTGGAGGTTGATTGCAAAGTGATGGAGGAGATACTTGCAGCAGAGTGGGTATTGGAGGGAACAGGAGCAGTCAAGGGGTGGATAGAGAAGGTTCTTGGGCAGAGCTTCGTGGAGGCTCGTGAGAGGTATGCGAGCAGCCTTTGGGCACGGACTGTACTGAGACTAGAGACTTGCGAGGAAGGGTTGATGGAAGAGCAGGCACCAGGAGTTTGCCTTCCTGCAAGGATAATTCTGAATTGATTTTGTATGACAAAGGCGGAAGCTCGCTCGCTCCATGTAATTATTATTTAGATGTATAATGAATGTAGTATTTTTAGCTGTCTATCTTTTTTGGGTTTTATTGGTGATTAATTTTGGTCCTGTTTAATCAGGGTTTTGTTTTGTGAATTGAATTTGTTCTTAGTTGGTTAATGTATGATGATGATGATGATGAGATGGCCTTTTTTTTTTTTTTTTTTTAAATGTAATGTCAGTTGTTTTTTGTCTGCTTTTTGCTAGTGTTTAATGATGGTCCTGTGCTCATTAGCAATGTCTACCATTTGCTTATGGGACCATGACTAGGTGATCCAAACCGTTGATATGATTGGCCCAGTGTAAATGGGGTATTAACCATCATTTTTAGGTGTCCAACTTGTCAGCAAACTGTCCTTTTATGGTGATGAGCTGGACTATCTAATTCCTATCGGCTATTTTATTGTTAAAACAAACAATACACATGCATGCTAACAGGATAGACTAGTAGTAATTTTTAAGGCAGCAGGCTTAATATTCTAGACTGTTTATTAATTGGCGGCCCCACAGATGTCCCAGCCATAGATGAGCAATCATTTAGTAAACATATCAAAACAACCAGTCATATTTCATGAACTCGACCTCCAACAGTTGGGAGGTTTCCTCTGAGGCAACAGTTGATTTATAAAATGTCACAATATCATCATCCGTCCATAAGAGAGCAGATGATATTCACAACTTTTATAATGTCTAAATCTGGTTTACGGCCATATCTAAGGCTGTTTAAAGTATAAATCTAATTTTTTGTTATCTCTTTGAATGTAATTAATCCAGACAAATGACATTGTCCAGAATATTAGAGTATAGATATTTTTGCTTCTACTTCTAAAGATATTAATCTTGTTCAATGGTAAGTGTATTATTAATTTACTTTGCATATTAATTCAATTACAATATTGCTTGCTTATTTTTAGTTTGTCTTTTAATAATTTTATTATTACATCGATAATTTGCATTTTCTTTTGTGCTTGCAACTAGAATATGTGTTTATATCAACGACTCAGGACGGGTTAGTTAACGGAGCAATATGTCCAAGTTCCTGCATAGGATAGATGATTGGATGTTGCACCACTTTACTTTTGTTTACCAATGAATGAGTCTTAAGTTAGTGATTTAAATTATATTAATGACTGAACTTAATTAAAATTGTTGTAATTTGAATTCTTGTAAGGATTTAATTTTATATTAATTAAGAGTATATATATATATATATATATATATATATATATATATATATATATTCTATTTTTTAATTCAATTGGTCTAATAAGTTGGATTTGGGTTGACCCTTTTATAGATCAGTTAAGTTGGAATTAAGATTTTCAACTCTTTTAGTAAATGAGTTAGGCTTAAGATTGGATATGTCCAAATCATAACCCAATGAATCTTTTGCCCCCAAATATCTAATATATTCACGTTATGGCCAATTTTACCCTACAAATAGTCCTAGTCTTTAAATTTTATTTTTAATTTTTTTTTTTTTTTTATTTCAATTTCAGTGCATGTAGCCTTGCAATGGGGCATTTTGTCTTTTCAAGTCTTTTACATAAGTAACTAGTTGCCATAGTTTCCTCTTTGCATGTATCCCTCACAACCCCACCAATGTGTATTATTAGGGAACAAGTGCAATCAGAGATACACAAAAGATATGTGGGGAAATGTTCCAGTAAGGTTTTCCCTACTATATAGTTATGGTAAGTTTTGAGCCCTAGGGACCGCAATAATGCTAATTGGACATCCACCTTGTCTATCAGATGCACCTGTCCCTATTGGGCCTAGCTCTTAACCCAGCCTAATTCATAACTTAAGTGGGCCACACCATACTATGATGTTGAAAGTGTAACCCCACCCATTAAAACATTTTTGAATGTTTGTGGGGCACACCAATATGCGGTTCAAACATCTAACTTGCCAATTGTGCGAAGGTCCCACCAAATTTAAGGCCATTCGTAAACTCATGTGATTTTTTAGTTGTTGTAGGCATTTCACACTGTTCTAGATGGTGTGGACTAAGGTTCGATAGTGGAAGAGTTTTGAGAGAAGATCAACTGAAGATGAGTCACCGGATAATGCATATTTCAAATCTACAGCAGATATCATGGTAAGGTCGAACCTACCTTATTGGTGTATTTGAAAAATGTTTTTTTTTTAAAAAAAAAAATAAATGGTATAGATGCTGGTACCATGATTCCCAACGGTTTCGCTCTACTGCCTGATTGTGATGGAACTTGAAACTTAAAGAGTCACCACTATCACCAATCAAGAAAGGATTGTATTGTCAAACCACTGGATGATCTAGATCATCCAGTTGTTGGACCCACTATGGATGTGGATACAAAAAGACTGAACTGGAAGCAAAATGAAGTGATTTGCATGATTGTTGGACGACCTTTAATAGTGTTCTTCTAGTGTACAGTTGATGATTGTATTGTAACTGTGTACCTTTCACCACTGCACAGGCTGCAGTACCAAAGTTGTTCACGTCATTGGATTTATTGGATTCAGTCACCACTAATTAGAACCTTGTTCAAAAGTATCCTGTACAAACAAAGTTATCTTGGACCGTCAATGAGCCTTATGCCCCAGACTATGAACTTTTTGAGTGTTCAGAAATCAGATCCGGGGGCCCAAACATGTGGGGCTAGAGTGAGAGTGAGAGTGAGAACCTTGATACCAACACAACACCCAAGGCACGTTTACCAGCTACAAATGAATTAACAAAAGATGGTGATGGTTAAAGAGTGTCTTTAACCCAAAATCATAATAATCTCTCTCCAACCAAATGAGATACAAAAGCATGGACTCTGGAAAAGAGACAACTTGAAGATGCCCTAAATAATTGGGACCCCACTCCGACGAAATGAGATGCAAAAGCATTGCTCATAACTTAAAAAACTCCAGCAAGTGTAGAATCATAATTATAAAAAATTTAAAAAATTAAATTTTTTTAAAAAAAATTACATGGAGGAGAGCCCACAATTCAAGATGCCAACAAACGCTTGATGCCCGTCTTCTGCTCTGACGTAAGCTTGGAGGGGAATTTAATGTTGAATTTTATTCTCAAGTTGCCTTTGTTTGATGGTTCCTTTGGGATTGGCATCCCTTCACCCTTAACAACTTCCTCATAGCTAGGGCTGATGATGTTGTTAATGGTGATGGTCAGGCTCCGACCATCCAAGGTCGTCAATTGTGCTGTATAACCTGTGAGGGCTTCAACAAGAGATACCTTGTGAGTGATTACCAGATCATTCCCATCCCTCTTGAAAATGCTATGCGGCTTCTCGTCAATTATGAATACCAGATCTGAAGGTATCAAATTACGCTGCTCATTGCCCTTCTCCGGGAAGGTTATCTTGGTCCCCTTCTTCCAGCCTGGTTTTATCTCTATTGTCAGAATTTCTTCCACAGTCGTGGGTCTCCTACAAAACAAATGGCAATTAAAATGGCATGTATCCTTAGGTCAAGGATCATATAATTCCTATTTCAAAGAAAAGACTTCAATGCAGCAATAAACAAACAATCCATCAGATTGCTAAAAAGTAGCTGTGCAGCAAATGAACGAGCACTTGCTTCCAAGGAAATGCACCAAGTAAAATGCTTAGTCATTTAAGAACTTTATTGCTCAATGCTTAAGATAAACTACTTGGAACGTGTTCGTCACTCTTTCCTTTGAAACAAGATAAATTACTTGGAACGTATTCATATCTTGAGCCTATTGGCAGTGGTAATTGGGCACTTGGCATGGGTGCCAAGCATCTAACTATCCAGCAAGGCTACCTCAAAAATCTAGACACAAGAACACTTTCGTCCACTAATAAATAAATTAGTAAAATGAAAATAAAACAAGTAGAAATGCTCCGGTGCTACCAGAGCACCAAGTTATAGTATTCTCAGTCAGTGTTCGTAATATCAATATCGTTACACATATCGCTGGCTGGGGATACGGAAACATATACTGATATGGCCAATATTATCGTTGATACCCGAAAATGTATCACTGAGTGGGGAAAACATTGGGGAAACATGAGGAAAATGGTGGAATTTCTCAATGAAACTTCAGGAAATGCTAAAATATGCATATTGGCATATTTAGGAATCAAGGTAATTGCAAAATAGATGCATACAAAATAAATTTTCCTTTAATGGAGGCCTAAAAGAATGTAACACTGACATACAAAATAGATGCATACATACATATAATGACACATACAGATCTACAGATATGCATGATCGATCCATCCATCCATGCTTGCATGCATTCATACACAAACACATGCATACATCCACCATCCATCCATGCATGCATGCATTCATACACAAACACATGCATACATCCACCCATCCATCCATCCATGATCCATCCCTCCAGCCATGCATGCATGCATATACACACACACACGCATTTCATCATACAAGCATGCACCCATAAAAAAATTTGAAATGATTTTTTTTTAATAAATAGATTTTAAGTGATATTGATACATTGGCGATGCAAGCAACATCTAGAATTTATACAATGAAAATATCGTGATTTATTGGTGATACTTTGCGATGTCTTTATTTTTATTTTTAATGGTGATGAGTTTTATTTTAAAGAGGACGAAGGCCTAAAGATTTACAAGAAGAAACACAAGATCAACCTAACTTTCACCAAGCTAATCTACCACAATTGCCTTAGATTCGATAGCCCATTCCCAGACCTACTCTTTTACCAAAATTCCAACCTGCAGTGAAGATCTATTCCAATTCCTAAAATAGCGATTGTTTCTTTCTATCCAAAAAGCTCAAATCTCAGCCAATAGTTCCTTTACACCCACCATGCCAAGAATGAAATAGAGATTCAATGATACCCGTCATGACCCACTAGATAGCAAATTTGGTGAGAATAACCTCCCAAAGATTTGTCGCAAAAGCATAGCGGATGAAAAGATGGTCCCCCGATTGCTCATCCTGATAGCACATAAGACACATACGAAAGGATCATTCCCCTCTTGTGTAAATTGTAAACCGTTAGAATTTTATTCTGTCTCACTAACCACGATAGTGCTGCCACCTTTGGGGGAGCTCTGTATCTCGAAAGATGAGCTGTATGACTGACCTCAGTACTAATTGAACCACCATTGATCCTCCAGTAAAAAGATTTAATTGTGAACCTACTGGATTTTTCTGATATCCACCTCAATGAGTCCCTTTCTAGAATTTGTGGCCAAACCTTCTCCAATAAGTTCAACAATCTCGACAATTCCTCAACCTTTTTGTTGTTTAAATTCCTCCTACAGGGGGGAGCCCAAATAATTTCCTCACCATGAATAATCTAGCCAGTGATATATTGACATCTAGCGATATCCCCGCTAGGGGGGGAAACATCTCCCTTAAATTCACTATTCCCAATCCAAACATCCTCCCAAAATCTAATTGCCTAACCATTACCCAAGTGAAACCCCACCCTCTATCAAACCTTGTTTTTTTTTTTTTAAACAAGGCCGCCCCTTTCCATAGACATTGGGCCCTATAAAAGATGATTCTTTGATCCACTAAGAACCCTCTTGAAGACCATACTTCCCACCCACTACTTCCCTCCATAAACTACCGTCTTCAACCTCGAACCTTCATACCCATTTACCCAAAAGTGCTAAATTCATCTCTCAAAACCCTTAGACCGGCTCTCCTTTCATCCCATAGGTTACAAATGTCCTCCCACTTCATTAAATGAAACTTATGTTTCTCATCCACCTCTATCCACAGAATCTATCCTAATTTTCTCGAGCCTAACTACCACTCCTTTAGGACATTTAAATAAGGACATATGGTAAATAGGTAAATTTATCATCACCACCATTATAAGTGTTAACCTTCCACCCAAAGACAAGTGCCCTACTCCTCCAGCATAATAATTTACTTTCAAATCTCTTGATGACTTTGTCCTGTAGATGTGTGGTCAACTTTCTTATACATAAAGGTAAATGCAGATATGTTGTCGGAAATGAGCCTTCCTTGCATCAAAAAATCATCGCGAAAGAGGCTACCTCCTCTCTTGATAAACCCACTCCCAATAACTCACTTTTGCGGGAGTTTACCTTAAGACCCGATACCGCCTCGAAACAACAAATAATGATTCAAAGATTGTCAACCTCCACTTCATCTGCCTCGCACATTAGTAACGTGTCGTCCACATATGGTAGATGTGAGATTTGAAACTGAGACATCAACTCTAAAGCCTCGAACTAAACCAGTTGTAACACCTTTATCAATCATTCCACTCAAAGCCTCCATTATCACTACAAATAGATATAGCAATAAAGGGTCCACTCGTTGTAGCCCTCTTGGCGCTTGGAAGAAACCGTTTGGAGATCCATTTATCAAAATCGAGAATTTTGCCAATTTAACACATACACGAATCCATGATTGCTATTATTCTCCACACCCCAAACGACCCAACATGTAGTCAAGGAAGTCCCAATCCAGATGATCATACGCGCCTTTTCAATGTCTAGTTTGTAGATAACTCCCTTCCTATAATTCCCTTCCTATTACCTTTCCTGTGATAAGAATTGATAACTTCGTGAGCAATCAGTTCACTATCCATAATCTGACAACCGTCTACAAAAGCCCCTTGAGACTTAGATATCACTTTTCCTATCACTGCTCGGAATCTAGAAGCTAGAATTTTGGCCAAGATCTTATATGGACTTCCCAAAAAAAAACTTTTCAGTCTGAAGTCTGTCAAAATTTCCACCCCTTCTTAGGGATTAGCGCCATAAACGTGGCCACCAACACTGCCACAATAACTCCTTTTTCATAAAATTTGTTAACAAATGCGATCACATCTACCTTTAACAGATCCTAGAACTTTTGAAAGAAAGCAATTAGGTAAGCATCCAAGCCCAAGACTTCATTCCTTGATTGTGAAAGCTCCCTCTACAAACTCAGCCATCTCCCTCGAAATAGAATCAAAATGAAGATTGTCCAGTGTTGGTCTTGCCCACTTTTCCCGAGATAGCAGGTATTTAAAGAAGTTGAACACTCTTGCTTTCCCTTCTAACCCTTCCCCCTCCACCACGCCTGATATTTTGTTACACCGAGTTCGCGCACTAGCCATCGCATGAAAAAATAATAATTGTATTTTTGTCCCGTGCCTTCAGCCAAAGAGCCCTTGAGCATTGCCTCCATTTAATTTCTTCCTACCTAAAGTCTCCGATTAAATTTTGCCCCATAAATTTCACTCCATGCGCTTTTTCATCTAAGAGCTCAATATCCTCATCTTTAACATCGAGCCTTTGAATTCTTGCAATATCTTTTGAAGCTCTTCCTCCAGATTTCCCAGAACCTCTTTTTTCCAAACATTAATTTTCCCCTCCTGAAATTTCAGTTTCTGAAAATGTGAGAAACCTGCCCCATCCCTAACTGAAAAGGATTGCCACCATACTCTTACCTTATTCGAAAAAACCTCAACTTCTAGCCAGGCTAGCTCGAATCTAAAAGGACCCACCCCTAACAAAAAAGGATTGCCACCATTCTCTTACCTTATTCGAGAAACCCTCGACTTCTAGCAGGCTAGCTTGAATTTGAAAGGACGAGATCCCCAATCCTCCTCTTCCATTTATAGGATGATCGGACAGTGATCGGATACCAGTCTAGGCAGGCCTCTTCGAAAAACTAAGGGGTCGTTCAGATGCCTGTAATTTTTTTAGTTGTAAACACATTACACCTGAAAAGAGTTTCAGGTTAATCAGTATACATGCTATTCCGTTTGGCTTTTAAGTGATAATCTGTTTACAGGTAAATAGATTGTGTTTTTGGCTAGCCTGTAAAGTGTTTACAATGAATAAAGTAGGTATTCATACCATAAAGCTTGCGAGGTGAACCTTCCAAAATCTTCCAAAATCCGCAAATCACATAAGGACTTGATTTTTTTTTTTGGGGGGGACCTAAGAGAGCATTAAAGCAGCATGTAAAAGTGTTTACAATGAATAAAGTACGTATTCATACCATAGAGCTTGGGAGGTGAACCTTCCAAATCTGCAAATCACACAAGGACTTGATTTTAATTTTTTTAGGGTCCTAAGAGAGCATTAAAACATGCACACACTAAAAGGATTGGATGTCTTCCACCCATCACAGTGGGTCCCAAATGCAATCTAGAAGTTTTTAATGGTGGACATCCCATCCTTCCCTTGTGTGGTCCATTTGATAACAGACGAGCTGTTTTTTTAGGGCCATAGGTGAGCATCAAGGGAAGTACATGATGTATAGATTGGATGTACCATACACATTATGGTGGGCCCCACATATCATGAGTGTATATTAACCATTGTGTTCTAACATGTATAATGCCTTTTAGCTTTAAAGACTTTACCTGTAATCTGAAACATGGCTTTTTACCAGGTTTCAGACTACAGCTAAAAGCTGTAATCTGTTTACAGCCTAGCCTGTAAAGCCTTTACAGGCAAGTAAGTGCATCCAAACAGCCTCTGTAATCCCTTTACAACTTAAAGGACTTTACTGGCATCCAAACAACCCTTACGGGTTATTTTTCCAGCCAGTCTATTGGCAGCAGGAATTGATCCAACATTGATTTAATTACCATCGCCTGACCATTTAACGATGTAAATTTTATGTCTCCCATAAGAATATCTACCAACTAATGTTTTACTATCCATTCCGAGAAATTCCTTGTACTTTTGGTGCTGTGAAGACCACTTGATATTTCAAAGGAAAGTCTGACTAAATTGAAGTCTCCTCCCACTACCCACGGCAATTGCCATTTAGCTCAACATAAATCCAATTCAGCCCCTAGAAACTGCCATAATCTCGATCTATTTGGCCCATACACTGTTGTAAAAACCCAAATAAAATCTAATGCAATCACTTTCAGCACTACCAATAAAGAAAATTGTCCCTCCCAACTGTATTCCTTTACCCATAGTTTAGAGTCCCAAATGATCAAGATTCTACCTGTCAAACTGTCTGCATTTGATGCCACCCAAAAATTTCCCTTTCCACAAAGAATTCCCCATGCACTGCTCCATTGACAGAAACTTTGTTTCCTGGAAAGCAGCTAATTGAGCATTGTAACGTTTACATATTTCCCTCACTTGTGACCTCTTTTGCAGGAATCCCAACCCTCAAACATTTCAGCTAATTATCATCATGGAAGAACTTTTCTTGGCCTTTTTCCTTTTGTAGATCTCCTCTTTCTTCTACAACACCTAGTTCTCTGCTGAGAGGGGATTTTCCAGATTGCAGCCCTGACCTTCAATTGCTATTCAACCTCTAGATTCCACAAATTCAAACAATTCCGCATAGTCCTCAGGCCTGTCTCCAAAAGTAACCCCAACCATATGCGTTTTCTGCACCACTACCTTTTTCACACTCTTCATCCCTTGTGCCACTTTGCAACTCTGAATCTACCGAAACCACACTTTGAGAAATGCTTGCATTCATTCCCTCTTTAGTTGTTATCACAAGCTATTTAAGCTCCCATGTCGCGCTCCTTTCCTGATCCCACAATTCTTCTGACGCAATAATGATCGCTGCCTCTTTGAGTCTCTTGACTCTCTACAGAAGAACTTGACAGTTCTGACAGTTCTGCGCATCTACCAATCTGCATATTTAGACCATAGATACAAACTGTCTATTGCACTTCGAAGCCCCCTTCCCTCATTGAGTTCCTTTTCGGCTTTGCGATATATCATCGATACCTGGAATTTCTAATACTACCAGTGTTATCAGTATCACTGAGCTAGCGATACCAATAATATCAGCGATATTATCGGTAATATTGCTGATACACGGAATGCTGCTCCTAGTTCCATCTGGCTACTTAGACGGTCCAATTGATCGATTTGGACTGCCTATTAGGTTGATAACATGTCTGGATACAAAAATCACACTAATCAGATGATCTAATCCATCCCTGATTTGCCTCATTCTTATAGCCATCATTTTTCAGAGCCATGTATGGGATGATTAGGATTGTCTAACAAAAGTGTGTCCTTAAAAATCACAAGCAATTTATGATGGCCCCCAACAAATAGATTGATCAAATTATTGATTGGATTAGGAACTGCGCTGGTAAAAAGGAGTGAGTTTGTACAAGTTGAAAGCTCTAAAAGGGCAAGGGGAAGGCCCAAAAGGACATGAATGGTAGTAGTAAGAAAATACTTGATGACCTATGGTGTAACTGTGATTATGGCCCTTCATAAAGTGGGATGGCAAAAAAGGATTCATGTGGCCAACCCAATTAGTTGGGCTAAGGTTTATGTGATGATGATGATGATGATGATTTATTGGACCTATTTGTGTAAATGATCTTGACCCTCCATTGTAAAGGCTAACGATCATATTGTTATGATTGTAGATTGGTGCAGTGAATGCATGGTATCCCATGAAATCTGTGTTGGACCTAATGGAGAGTCTAGATCAATCGATTGGATTGCTCAAGTGTCTCTATGGAAGTAGGAGCACCATAACTTGTAGTGCTCCGAATGCACTTGAGCATCTCTAAAATAAGATATGATGATGAAAATAAATATTAAATAATATGAATCTAGGACCAGTGCATAAAAGTTTATAAAAATCAAAACATAAAAGATGATCAATGAAGAAAACAACAGAAATCATGTAATTCATGTTAAATGTTATGGTCCACCCAGCTAATAGATTCTAACCTATTAAGTGAATGTGACATCCAATTCTTCCAATAACTTGACCCATCATGGCAATCATCTAATGCAAAAATCAGCCCCACGGCCCCCACCTACTTATCAGCTGGGCCACATCATAGAAAACAATATCTAGCCATTGCTAAATAGTAAAATACAAGTATTGTCCAATCACTGGGTGGATGTGGCTGACTATTGTAAAAAGCTCATGGTGGGCCCAACCTATTGGACTGATTGGATATTGCAAGCACATTAAAGATTGGAAGTTATATGCAGGTGGACCGTAAGGTGTGGTCCACACACACTAAATAAAGAAGGGGAAAAAATGACACAATACCACTAAATAAAGAAGGGGAAAAATGGGTTTAAAAAAAGTGTAAGTAAACCATGACTAACCACTAAAAGAGGGGCTGCTCAAGGGACTTATTTGTAGGAAGGTTCCAACATCAAGAGAGTGGAGAATGGAGATGAGTTTGAGCATGATTAACCAGAAATTTTCAATTTAATAATAAAATCTACCTTTCAAAAAATTTAAAATAAAAGAAGAAAAATAAATCCATAACTACAAACGATATGCACGATGGAAATATTTGCGTTGCCGATCTCCTAAACCAATGAGTCTCTCCCTGATCTATCCCAGTACCAGAGAATCAAGATAACCCAACGTCTAATCCTCTAGTGGGGCGCAGAGGAGAATTGATGAGGACATCCGACCATTTAGAGTATACTAGAGGAAGAGGAGGTCGGCCCAGCCTTCACTTTGGCTTAATGACTTGTACATGGGCCCAGGTGGGCCGCACTGAGGCCTTGAAGACCTCACATGCATGATCACACATCTGCGAAGACCCTACACCGAAAAGATGCATGTGGGTTGCTTCGGTGCGAGATTTGGACCATTAGATCGCGACATGATGATCAGATCATTGGATCGCATGGACAACTTGATCGGACCGTTGATCTTGGGCCATCGTCGTCACCGGATATCATCGGATTTTATTTACTTTGAGATTTATTTTTTTTTACTTAGATTAGGTGTTTTTCCAATATATTTCATATTCGGAACATTTATTTGATGTTTAGTGAAGTTTGGGACATGGTGGCAGAAGGGCCCTGAAAAGAAGATATTAATTATGTCAGCTGATTAGGCTTTATCAACATAGATTTTGATGTAGGATGGATAGTCTAACCTAAAATGATGCAATGAAATTAATTAGTGGATTAATTAGAGAAATCAAACACAAAATAAAGTTAATCTATCATAAGGTTAAAGAGTTTAAGCATTAAAGGATTCTCTAGTTGAAGACTACTTACAATTCCGCAATGTAGGTCTTAAAGGATATTGATTAATTAGGACCTATGGAAGGTAGAACTTCCATCTAGCATAGGGATAGATCTTAATTCAAAGGAAATCACTTAATTTTATTAGGGTTAGGGTTTAGGATTTGGGTATTGGGAATTAGGTTTTTTTTTTAATAGGGTTTGGGAATCTAGGGAATTAGGGTTTGAAGATGGGAAACGGAGTAGCAAGGAGGGGCAATAGGGTTGTCCGTATGGATGACCATATAGTGCGTCCGTGTGGTTGTATGGACCGGGTTGTCCATACGGTTGGGTAGGGGTGACGGCTTAGGAGTGGTCCAGATGACTAGGATGATGGTTTGGGTTAGGTTCGGAAGGGCTAGGGTGATGGTCTTTGCTGGGAAACAGAAGAAAATGGTTGGGGGGGGGGGGGGGGGGGGGGGGGGGGGGGGGTGGGGGGTGGGGGGGGGGGGGGGGGGGGGGGGGGGGGGGGGGGGGGGAGAAAATAAAAGACAAGATAATTGGAATCACTTCATGGCTTCACACCAAACTCCAATCACATAAGGAATTTTGCTCCAAAATAAAACCAGAAGAAAATTTCATTTAATAGCCAATGATGCCCTAGGCTTTACATGTCCAAGCCTTATATGCTCTATTTGGGGTGTTTTTACAAAAACACCCTTAATACTATAAAACGTCCAAAACACCCCTAATATCAAATAAATCATAAAATAAACCAAAATAATCAAACTAACTAAACAAAATAACTAAAACTAGTGTCCATATGAGTCCACAATCAAAACGACCCAATGATCAAAATAGTCCAACAGTCAAGATGGCCTATCATGCGAAATCCAGCAGTCCGATAGATGTATCCAATCGATCCAACTGCCCAATATTCTCAACTAAGCAACCCACATGCACTTTCCCAATGTGGGGTCTTCAAATATGCACAATCATGCTTGTGGGGTCTTCGATGTAGCTATGAACTCAAATTAGGGCCACTAGGCTCCATGTAATGATCACCTAGCCATAAAGAAACTAAGGCAACTCTCCTCCTCTACTGATAAACTCTAAAAGGTGTTCGGATGTCCTCATCAACTCCCCTTGGCTGAGAAGAGTTCACCTCTAGCGAAATAAAACTGCAATAACGCTCTAGGAGATCTGGGTTTAGTCTCTTAAGCTCGATCTCTGCAATCCACATACTCTCTGACTCTAGCCTATTCTTCCACTTGACAAGATATTTTTAGAAATCTCTATATCTGGTCGAAACCACGTACTTATCCAAAACACCTTTAATCTCTTCTCGTTTGGTAGGTATGGATGGTAAAGGAGGTAAAGGCTAGAAAGGTTGGTCTAGCAAGACTAGAGCCACACGAGTCATGGGGCAGGTCAGAAGCACCACAATCTGGGTCAATGTAAGGGTTAAGAGAAAGGCTTGTGGGTGGAGTTACTAGACCCTTAAAAGACAAGATTTTCCACATTAAAGGTAGAACTAATTCTCATGTTAGATGGAAGATATGCAACATATGCATTGGAACCTAATCTTTTCAATATTTTATAAGGTCCTGCACTATAGGCTTGTAATTCTTCACAGCCCCTTGCGGATACTGTTCTGGCCTTATCCAAACAATCACATAATCTCCTACTTGAAGTTCTTTAAACTTGCGATGAGAGTCAACAAATATTTTGTACTTTTCATTGTTCACATTAATTTGTTTCTTAATTTCAGCATGCAAGTCATGAATATGTGGTACAAATGCATTTGAGGACTCTGAAGGTCTATGGGAGACGAACATGGGAATGAAATCTATAGGCTTCATAGCCTTGTAACCATGCACTACCTCAAAAGGACCCATGCCTATCGACCTATTGATTATACCATTATATGCAGACTCTGGAACTGGTAAAACTGAATCTCAAGTCCTAATATGGTCACCCACAAGACATTGTAACAGGTTACCTAAGCTTTGATTGACCACTTCCGTTTGACCGTCAATTTGCGGGTGGTATGCCGACGAGAATTGAAGTCGTGTATCTTGTGCCAAAGTGTCTTCCAAAAATAACTCATGAATCTCACATCTCTATCAAACTCAGTGATTTTTGGCAAGCCATGCAAGCAAATCACTTCTCCAAAGAAAAGCTTGGCAATGTTGGTGGCGTCGAACGTCTTGGAATATGGGTGAAAATAGGTCATTTTCGAGAAACAGTCCACCACCACAAAGATGGAGTTCTTGCTTTCTTATCATCTTAGGTAGCCCAAGCACAAAATCCACACCAAGGTATCCCGTATCGGTATCAGTTGGCGTAACGGTGCCCACCGATACTGATACGGATACGGGGGTGTACCGGCAATACGGGGGCGTAATGGCTCGTAACGGTGCAATTTTATTTTTTTTTGGCCAAAAAAATATGGATTAAATCCGGAATATTTTAAGCATTCCAAATATGCATTCATTTATAAATTGGAACATGTTTATGGTGGTGTAACGATCCACTCTTTGGTGAGAAGCTGTATCGGACTGTCTGATGAATTTATGAACCAGACAACCTGGTATTGGCTATAAATATTTTATATTTAATTATCTAACTGTATAATATCAATATGAATTAATTAGAATGAATCTAATACCAAAATATCTCATATTTGTAGGTATTGGTGTATTACATACCTTGTGACTTGTGTACATTTTATTTCAACATACAATCTAGGGACCTTTATATCCAATTATATAATTCATATATCTAACAAGTTAATATAATTTTTCCCAATAAATCTTAAGAAAAAATTTGAAATTATATTCAAGTAAATACTGTTGTCGATTTAGAGCTGATTTGGTGGACTATTTTATGCCCCAAATCAACATTAAATTCATGCAATCTATTGGCACTTATCTCACTAATGGATTGGTGGATATTTATTGAACGGTGATGAATGAAAAATATCAAATGATCCTATTTCAGAAAAACAAGTGTTTGCAAATTAACGGTGAAAATCATTTAAATAATTTAATTTTGGAATTGTGACATGGCAACAATAGTGCCATAATTTAATTTATTAATTTTGAGTTAATGTATGTCTCATGGACAATTTTTACGGCCATGTACATAGGGCCCACCACGATGTATGTATTGTATATCAATGACATCCATCCGTTTTATCAAATCATTTTAAGGCATGGTCCAAAAATGAGGTAGATCCATATCTACGGTGGACCACTAGTGGCGAGGCCTTGAAATTAGGGTACACCTTAATGTATTTGTATATCCGTGTCGTCAATCTATTTTGCCAACTCACTTTAAAGCATGATCCAAAAAAACAGGCAGATTTAAACCTTAGGTGGACCATTAGTGAATGACACCCTGAACATAGGACCCACCTTGAATTTTTTATGCATTTGTTGTATATCCATGCTATCCATCCTTTTTGCCAACTCATTTTAGGGCATGGTCCAAAAAATGAGGCAAATCCAAATCTTTGGTGGACCACACAATAGGGATTGAATTCCCGCAATTAAAACTTTTATTATTATTATTATTATTTTATTTTATTTTTTTATTTTTAAGCTGCGACTTTTGTTTTCCTTGATCTAAGTCCATGCAACCTTATCAGTAGTTTTGATGGTAAATAAACATTACAGTGAGCCATAATAAGTTATTAACAGTGGGCATTCAATCCTATTGTGCGGTCCACTTGAGATTTGGATCTTCATCATTTTAGGGACCATACCTTGAAATGATCAGGAAAAACTGATGGGTAGCATGGATACATAATACAACACATAAATCAAGGTGGGCCACATGCACTAAAACAATGCAAGTGCACAGTGGGCATTCAATCCTATTGTGCGGTCCACTTGAGATCTAGATCCGCTTCATTTTAGGGACCATGCCTTGAAATGATCAGGAAAAACTAATAGGTGGCATGGATATATAATACAACACATACATCAAGGTGGGCCACATGCACTAAAACAATGCAAGTGCACAGTGAGCATTCAATCCTACTATGCGGTCCACTTGAGATCTGGATCTGCTTCATTTTAGGGACCATACCTTGAAATGATCAGGAAAAACTGATGAGTGGCATGGATATATAATACAATACATAAATCAAGGTGGGCCGCATGCACTAAAACTGTGCAAGTGCACTAAGCGGCGTGCGCTGCAAACCACTTAAACAAATAAGGTGCGTGGCTGTAAAACCCATTCATTTTTTTTCCAGACTGAGAAAGAGAAATGAGAGGGAAAAAGAAAAAATGAGAGGGAAAGAAAGGGAAAGCGAGAGAAAGGAAGAAAACGAGAGGGAAAGAAAGAGAAAACGAGAGTTGCGGCTATAGAGGAAAAGAAAGAGAAAACGAGAGTTGGAGCTGCAGCAGGGTCGCGGCCGCAACCGCAGCCCGAGAAGAAGAAGGAGAAAATGAGGGGGGGGGGGGGCTCAGCGGGGCCACAGTCGCAGCCCAAGAAGGAGAAGAAGATGGAGAAGAAGAAGGAAAGAAAGGGAAAAAAAAAAGGTATGGTTTTTTTTTTCGTATTTTCTTTAGGCCCGTAACAGCCATTACGGGGCCGTAACGGCCGTTGTGGTCAGAATCGGGGGGGTGCCCGTTTCGGCCCCATATCGCGTAACGACCTGGGCCGTTACCGTAACGTGTCGGCCGATACATAACCGATTCGGGATACCTTGATCCACACTAATATCTAGCTATGGAGTGTGGTACTGGTAAAGGCTTATATAATTCAGTATTCTGTCTTTTCTGCTTTGCCAGTTGACAAGTCCTACATTATCCAATAATTTTGGCAACGTCTCGTTTGAGATTAGACCAATAAAATTGATCATCGACAAGGGCAATAGTCATGTCTCTACCAAAATGACCAACTACTCCACTGGCATGAAGCTCCCAAACTAGAAAATCTCGTAAGGAGGTGAGGGGAATGCAGAGTTTATCGCCTTTTAATAAAAAAATCATTGATCAAGACAAACCCACTATCACTCCTTGACTAGTCATCCAAAAATGACATGTACTCTCCTTTCAATTGTTCGAACCCAATGACTTCCATGCTCATGGATTGGAGTAATGCCACTTGATGATTAAGGGCATCAGCCAGTTTATTCTCGACCCCAGCCTTGTGTTTCAAAACAAAGGTATACTCCTAGAGAAACTCAACCCACTTAACATGCTTTGGTTTTAGTTTCCTTTGGGAGTTAAGGCATCGTAAGGCCTCATTGTTAGAAAACAAAGCGAACTCTTGTTGTAGTAGATAATGTCGTCAATGTCGTAAAGATTGGACGATTGCCACATAGAATTCCTTGTCATAGGTAGAATATTGTTGCTTCACCTCACTCAACTTCTCACTAAAATAGGCAATAGAGTGCCCCTCTTGGCTAAATACTCCACCTATACCTATACCAGACGCATCACATGCAACCTCGAAGACTTTAGAAAAGTCAGGAAGGCGCATGGTAGGAGCCTCAATCATTTTGCCCTTAGTCTCCTTGAAAGCCTTGGAAGCATTAGTCCATTTGAACTCCCATTTTTTAATGTGGTCCGTAATGGGAGCCATAATGGAACTAAAGCCTCAACTGAACCGCCTAATAGAAAGTACTTAACCCATGAAAGCTATGCACTTCGTGAATGTTCTACAGTTCAGGCCAACATACTATGGCTTTGACTTTCATGGGATTTGTAGACAACCCCTCGGATGAAACAGTGAACCCTAAAAAAGATAACTTTGTCAGACATGAAAGAGCACTTCTTCAAGTTGGCATATAACTTTCCTATCCTAAGGACCCCGCAAACTTGCCTCAAATGGTGGTGGTGTTCCTTGGAGGTACTATAAATAAAGATGTCGTCAAAATATACCACCAAGAACTTACCCATAAAGGGCCTCAACACCTGGGTCATCACTCTCATGAATGTACTCGGAGCGCTGGTCAAGCCAAAAGGCATGACTAGCCACTCTTATAGCCCATATTTCGTCTTGAAGGTTGTCTTCCATTCATCTCCTGGGTGAATAAATATTTGATGATACACACTTTTGAGCTTAATCTTAGAAAAGATAGTGGCACTGGCCATCATATCCAGTGTTCGAAGTATCGGTATCGCTACAAGTTTCGTTGGCCAAGGATACGGAAACAATATTGATATTGCCGATAATATCGCTGATAACAAGAAATGCGGGGAAACATGGGAAAATTGATGGAATTTTCAGCGAAACTTCATGAGATGTTAAAATGTACATACTTGAATATTTAGAAATTAAACAATTGCAAGGGCCTTAAAAGCATTTGTTATTGTAAGAAATCAGTCCAACCATTCCATCCGACCTATTAAACAATCCAACCTTCCATTCAAACATCCATCGATATTGCAAAATATCAACAATACATGATATTTCACCATGAAATCATCAACGATTGGACAGAAAATGAAATATTGCGATCTAAATATCACACATGTTGTGATATTGATAACATCGAGATATTATCAATATTATCAATGACAAATTGAACGCTACATACAGCCATATGCCTATGAAAAAAATTGAAATAATTTTTTTTATAATAAACAAAATTTTGATGATATCAATACGTTGGTGATATTATTGAAATATCGTTGATACACTTATGATACAAACATTACCTAGAATTTACATAGTCAAAAATACTGGTGATACATTGGCGATATTGATGCATGGGCAATACAAGCGACACTTAGAATTTACATAGTTGAAAATATTGGTGATTACATTAGCGATATTGATACGTTAGCATACTTAGTGATACATTGCTAATAACAGGAATTTTTTATACTACCAGTGTTATCGATATCGCTGAGCTGGATATAAAGATAATATCGGAGATATTTCGATAATATCGGAGATAATTCGAACACTGATCATATCCAATATGTCGTCAAGAGGCAGTATAGGAAATTGATACTTGACCATGATCCTGTTGATGGCCCAACTGTCCACACACATGCGCCAAGTGTCATCTTTCTTAAGCATGAGGGCTAGCACGACACATGGACTCAAACTTTCCTAAATGAACTCTTTTCTAAGAAGCTCATCAACTAGCTTCTTCAACTCCGCATGCTTCGCGGGGTTCATTCGGTAGTGAGGAAGGTTTGGTAGAGTCGACCCGTGGACAAGATCTATGGCATGCTGAATGTCCCGCATGAGTGGAAGCTCCTCTGGTAGATCCTCAAGGAAAACATCGCTAAACTCCTCCAACAGCGAAATCACTTCAGGTGGCAACTCCACGCTAACCTCAGGTGTGAGCTCTCTTGCCACGAGGGCAAACACCATTGAATCAGCCTTAGTATCCCTTTCAAACTCTTAGACTTAGGTTGGGACTTCCTCACATCTTTTGGATCACCCTTCTTGACATCCTTCTCCGAGGTTCTTTTGGACAGAAGTGCATTTAGCTTTATTCTCATACCTTCATAGATAAAATGAACACGTATTTAAACGGCTGAAAAGTGTCACATCATGGTCATACAACTAAGGTCTGACCAAAATAATGTGGCCTACATCCATAAGAAAAACATCACACCACAGCATGTCTTCGTAGGAAGCAAACTAAATGGGAATAAGACACCACTAAGAAACCAGTATCAAGGACGCACCAACCCATGCAACTCTATAGGGTTGAGGGTGAGGAATGGATTTCAAACCCAAACGAGATATAGTGCTAGTGAAGACCATGTTGGTGTAACTACCATTATCAATTTTCACCTTACAACTTTCATCACGACACTTAAGTGTAGAAAATTGAATTCATGCATCAAAGAGATCACTCTCTTTAGCTTAGGCTAAGGCGCATCTGACAACTGCAAGTGACACAATCTCAACTTCATCTTCTTCATCACTAGCACCAATTTCGGACTGATATTTTTCTTCTTCGCAATCGCCCTAATCATTTGCATCCTCATCAAACTCGCCAATTACGAGGGTCTTATTTTGTTTTTTCATAGGCCACTAATATGTAAAATGATCATATCCTTGGCAATTGTAACACCGCGGTTGCTCACCTCCCCTCAAGCTAGTACTAGCTAGACCTTTATCCTTCACATCCCTATTGTTGGATTGAATACCATTAGGGGCTCTGGATTCTCCTAAAACTAGACTTGGCTCCCTGAGTAGAGTGGTCTTGACATTGGATTCATGAGAGTCGAATCGCCTCACGAATTGCAGTTTCAGATACCGCTCGAGTTCTTGCACCACTTTATAGGCGTGCTCTAAAGTGCTGATGTCGTAAGGAATGAGATCACGTTGAAGCTCAGGTCGGAAGCCCATTTTGAAATGGAAAAGGGTCATTAAAGGGTCCTCATAAATGTTACGTCCCATCATATATGCATCAAACTTGGCGACTTAATCAGCCACGAGAATTGACCCCTGACGAAGGGATTACCACCGATCAAAAAGCGTATGGCAGTAAGAGAGAGGTTAGTACTTTTCCTTTAAGATCTCTTCATCTCGGCCCACAGTAAGACTGGGTCATCACCTAACGATGAACCTCACCCGATGACAAACCAACTTGGCTTGGCCCACCAACTTCTTCTTGGAGAACCTCACCCGACGATGATCGGAAATATCGTATGATTCAAAATAATGATCCATGCCAGCAAGCCAATTGAGGAAGGCCTTGGGATCTAAATGACCATCATAACTCGATGCCTATACTTTCACACTTTTCATTACTCACTTATCAGGATCATAGTGGTCTTGATACTCTCCAAGGGGTGGCTGGGTACACCCCACCATGACCATTACCTCAACCATGACCTCTCCCACGTCCTCCAACTTGGTTTCTGCCAACTTCATCTTCTGTTCTGTATTGGTCCAGAACATCTTGGCTTGACCCGTCAACTTCATCTTAGTGAACCTCACTCGACGGCGATCTGACATATCATGCCACTCGAAGAAATGGTTCATGTCAATTAGCCAGTCAAGAAAATGCTTCGGGTTCAAGAGACCATCAAAACTGGGAGCATCGACTTTGACGTTATTCGTAAACCTATCCTCAGAGTTGTAACGATCCCGCAACTCTCCACGGGGCGCATGAGAGCGCGGTCCTACATGATCTACTCCCTTACCAAAGTTCCTATTACGACCCCTAATGCGTTCTACTGGAACTGGATCCTGCTCAACTGGGTCCTCATCTGCTGGCTCTCCTGCCTGAGATTGGTGGTCTTCCCCGGTGACGAGGGTACAGTGAGAGGTAGCCTCTAGCCGAGTGATACATTGGTTGTTGGTAGTCAATTGCGCAGCAATGGTCATATTGTGCGCCTCAATGGTCGTCAAACGGCGGTTAATCCCTTCAAGAGCCTCGGCAATATGATCCAAATTCATGGTGAGGAATAGGCCAAAACCACGACCTGTTTGCGTTTGCATACACTAAATAATCCTAATGAGAGACAACCTAGATGTATGTGTACTATATGATGAATGCGATGCGAAAATCAGATTTGATGACGTCCAATGTGACACTATATGATGCGCATGTACTTTATGTATGATGCCCCTATGTGCCTTAAACCCTATGGACAACTCTATAATGATTCTAATAAGGCTAAAATTGAAAATTCAGCAACTAGGTGTCTTAAAGTCACTAAATCTGAAAATTCCAGTAATATAAGACTTAGAAAACACCCAAGCAAAAAATTCAGCAAGCCAAATCAGAAATTTCAGCAAGCTATATATGACTTATATGCTCTACTATGGGTATGGGAATTTTGTCGAATACCTACCCTATGCTAGACCTGGGCTCTGATACCAAATTTGATACAGGATGATGGAAACTATCCTAGGATGCAAGATGGAAGATCAATGACACATTACTTTCAGCAATTAACAGGTAAAATCAATCATATCCTCATAATAAATTCAGAAATTTAGATTAATAACATGAAGATCCTAGGTTTTCACATTCACGGTGCATGAAAATATAAAATAGTTCATGAGTGGTCCACTTGAAAGTAGGGACTTCCAATCTAGCGTGGGTAGTGCAACAACTACGTGCATAGATAATGATGCAAGCAAAATTCTGGTTTAGGGAAAGTTTCCAAAAAAAATAAAAACAAAAAAAATCAGATTTTGATTAGGGTTTTGGATTCATGGATGGAAATTTAGGAATGATATTTTTAGGGATTCAAAGGATCTAGGGTTTAGAAGGTTGTAATGGAAAGGAAAAGAGGAAGACAAGAGAAGAAGAAGAAGAATACCTTTCAAAGAAAAGAAAGGAATAATGTAAGAAGAAGAATACCTTTCGAAGAAGAGGAAGAGGAAGGATGTACCTTGGAATCCACCACCAAACAAGCTTCTACCCTTCCACAATTCAATTGGAATGGAGGGTTTCTCACAAACCCTAAAACACAATGAGGAAAATTCCTTCACACGAGTCTCTTTTTTCATTCGTCTCAAAAACACTACTAGGGTTGGAACTCCACCCCTCTTGTGGTTTTATAATTAAAATTTTAGCATAATTACAACTATGCCACTCACTTAAGTGAAGTGGCCCTTCACCTAAAATAAGAAAACTAGACCATTTATTATCAATCTCAACCATTAAATAAATCCTAAAAATAACAAAACAACATAAAGAAAACAAGATCAGAATCCAAGGGGCTCAGATCAGGAAGATCCGATAGCCCAATGGCCTGATCAACAAGATCCAACGGTCGAATAAACACGAAATAGAAATCCTATGACTAAAATGGTTTCCTAAGCAGCTCACATGCATCATCCCAAAGTGGGGTCTTCCTGATGCACGTCCAATGCATGTGGGGTCTTCAAAATGGCCTAGCGGGCCCCATCTGCAACTCATCTCCCATCCGCAAAGGAAGTTGCGCTGATGTGGGTGGTCGTCTCCGTCTTTGGTACACCCGAGTAGCTCCTCTGATGTCTCCATCAAATAATCATCCCTAAGAACTCCACGGCTCGTAAGCATCAACTCAAACTTCAAATATACTTGGTGGTGATAGAAGAATTCCTCTCCACCATCAAGGGAAAAAAAAAAAAAAAAAAATCTAGACCTTTTTTTTCTCATTCCGACATGAACAACTCCACATGTTCAAGAAAGTACAATGGAAATTAAAAGAGTGAACATTAAATAAAATAATTAAACATGTTGAAAAAACTGTTGTGCCCAAAGGCCTTGGTAGTGATTATGGGAAGTTTAGTTTCACCATCCATCGATTGAAAACTCAGAAGACCTCAATCAAGATATTCTCCCCAAGCTTTTGGAGGATCCCTTGGAGGTCAGTGCAGCTACGTGTGGTAGTGAAGGAAAAATCTAGAAATGCATATCTAATTGTGAGTCCTCCGTTAGATCCTTATTTAAGGTCCTGACTTCAAGTTCTTCAGTTTCCTCAAATTTTGAGGTTTGCCTGGATGGCCACAACTAGTAAGATTATGATTTTGGACCATTTGAAGAACTAGAGTTTCCCTAGAATTTGCCTCATACAGGAAGATGTTGGTTCACCATCTTCCCATCCATTGTACCACTATGAAATCCATTCAGAAGATTTAACTGGATCTATTTGGTATTTCTTGGGATGTCAGAAATTTGGATGCAATGTCTTATGTATCATCATCACACTCTTGGGATAGGGAACATCATCGGAAACATTGGGAAGTATTGCATGGGTGCATATCATGTAACGTATCGTGGTTTAAGGAAACATTGGTGAAACTTTAGGAAGATGGTGGAATTAATTGATGAAACTTCTGGAGATGTTAAAAGGCACATGATAACACATTTAAGAACTCAAAACATTACAAAAAATAACCATGCACAATGGTTTTCCATTTATGAGACAAAACAATGCATAGGCCATTAGTAATGCAATTATATCCAAATAATTAACATTTTTAACAACATAAACATGAAATGGTCTCCCCATTAAATATTTATTACATAGCGATCAATTTTTCAAAACCCTTTAACAAAAAGAAATAATAATAATAATCAATTTTTCAAAAAATTATGTTTAATTAATAAATATTGTTGTTTAGTCATTACATTTTTGTTCAAGTACTCAACCAAGGTGTGCCGTATCGGTATCGGTTGGCGTAACGGTAACCTCCAAAACCGATACGGATACGGGGGCATAACGGCGATACGGGGGGGTAACGGCGCAAAAAAAAAAATTTGCCAAAAAAATATGAAAAAATATGGATTAAATCCGGTCTAAGCATTCCAAATATGCATTCATTTATAAATTGGAACATGTTTATGGTGGTGTAACGGTCACTCTTTGGTGAGAAGTTGTATCGGACTGTCTGATGAATTTATGAACCATATAACCTGAATTTGACTACAAAATTCATATATTTGATTTTCTAACTATCTACTATCAATGATAGATATATTAGAATGAATGTAATATGAAAATATCTTACATTAGGTGTTTGCAATTATTTTTGAGGAAATTTCTCGAAAATACAAAAAAAAAATATTAAATGGCACCCCAAATCTGTAAAATGCACATTAACATTTTCTACTATGATTAACACAACATATGGCATGATTAAAACAGCAAAACAACCATTAAAAATTGATTTTTTGAATTTTAAAAAAAAAAGGGTCAAAATTCATGCGTAAATAGAAAAAAATATATATTAAATGGCACCCCAAATCTGTAAAATGCACATTAATATGTTCTACTATGATTAACACATCATATGGCATGATTAAAACAGCAAAACAACCATTAAAAATTGATTTTTCGAATTTAAAAAAAAAAAAAAGGGTCAAAATTCATGCGTAAATAGAAAAAAATATTTAAAAAATTTTAAATGGCACTCCAAATCTGTAAAATGCACATTAATATGTTCTACTATGATTAACACATCATATGGCATGATTAAAACAGCAAAACAACCATTAAAAATTGATTTTTCGAATTTTGAAAAAAAGGGTCAAAATTCATGTGTAAATAGAAAAAAATATTTAAAAAATATTAAATGGCACCCCAAATCTGTAAAATGCACATTAATATGTTCTACTATGATTAACACATCATATGGCATGATTAAAACAGCAAAACAACCATTAAAAATTGATTTTTCGAATTTTTTTAAAAAAAAAGGTCAAAATACATGCGTAAATAGAAAAAAATATTTAAAAAATATTAAATGGCACCCCAAATCTGAAAAATGCACATTAACATGTTCTACTATGATTAACACATCATATGGCATGATTAAAACAGCAAAACATATTTAAAAAAGTATAAATACCTATTTTTGACGAATTTGGAATTTCTGAAAAATGGCCCACCGAGCTTCGATTCAACAAAATCCGTAATATAATGTGTTTTTATCTCAAATACCCAGCCAAGGTTAGTCGAAATTGTATTAGGAGTGAGAAACAGTTTGGAAGCAAGAAATTTGAAAAAAAAAAAAACAACAAAAAACGAGCTTAAAATGAAAAAAAATGTTACCGTTTTTCGACCGTTACGGGTGGGCGGTTACGGGTCAGTAACAACCGTTACGCCCGTAACGGCTCGATATGGGCACAAAAAATCGCAACGGCCGATACGACCCCGAAACGCGTATCGGCCCAAACCGTTACCGTTACGTATCGGCCGATACGTAACCGTTTTGGCACACCCTGTACTCAACAGAAATAATGGCAATTTATTCACTTCATATCTCAATTTAAATATATATTTTCCTCATAAAACTGTATTTCTTCTTAATTATTTTTAATCAGAAAATTTTCCAAAAAAATAAAGTGTGATCGATCAATATAGTGGCATATACTAATCAGCATCTATATTTTTGACACTAGCATTACAACTTCAGAGAATGAGAAAATGAAAGAAATTCGGATTTTCCCAGCTTTTTCTGCTTTCAAAATCAAAATTTCTTGCTTCAAATTCATGACAATGCATGAAACTCAAGCATAAATATAGATTTACACCTTTTCTTCTTTTGAAAGACAGATTTACACTTGTTTTCTTCCTAATTTGCTGGAAAAGAAAAAGAATTTAAACAACTGAAATCAGATTTCTCTCACTTATTTGGCCAGCCCATTTCCACTCTCAAACCACGATTTGTCCACCAAAACTGTGTTTTGATGTGAAATCACTCAAGTGGAGCTATCAAAACACAGGAACAATTTCCCGCAAAAAATCTAGTGCAAATTTTTAAATTTTTGGAATTTTCTTCTATTTCCACCAATATATGTAGGTACGTATGGATATTTGATACTGCAATATTTCGCAAGAATCAATTGATACATTGGACATCTATAAAGGGGAGATAAACAATATATTGAGATGCATACAATTTTTGCGGATATAGCTGAGTTTCATATCACAAAGGTGCAGTATCAATAATATCATCTGAAATTTTCGATGCATTGATCACTGGTTGGATGAAGTGCTCAAGGCTTTTGGGAGTGGCCCTTTCAAAGAAATACGAAGAAATCTATGGTGTACGGTCCCTTTTGCTGTTATCTATGCCGAAGATCATTCGGGGAATCAAATCAAACATAACCAGGTGGGCTCTCAGAAAAAAGAATTCAGAAGGATTTCTACTTCTAATCATCCGAGAGATTGGATGACCATTATTGATAGCGAACCATCGCTAGACCAGAAGAAGAGAATAGAAAACCTGCAAAAAAAAAAAAAAAAAGCACAGCTCTAATATCCCCGATCTTTCTGGAAAGATGGCCAAATCAAAGGTAGCAACTGAAGACGCCAAGATTGACTCCTTTGCAGACGATGATGAGTTTAAAGAGTTTGAAATCAATGAAGAGTGGGACAACAAGGAACAAAAGAAGTTGTGCAATGGTGGGATGACGATTGTGACAACGATGATGTCTTCTCTCTGCAACTGAGGGAGCTAGAGAGCAATGCCAAGAAGCGTATATGATCATCCCCATCCTATCTTTGAACATCGTGATGGTAGAGCATACATAGATATTATATGAATGAACTAGACTTGAGAAAAACACACTTGTATATCAGAATCATCCACTCTCAGTTCTCATGTCTGCCAAGTGCATAAACCAACTTCGAATGGCATCACAGTATCACACCTTATCAATACTGTTGTTTTAAGGAAAAGGTCTTTGCAACGTATGCTTTTCAGCAAAAGAACATGTTCATTTCTGTATGTGAAAAAAAAAATGACATGACCAAATTGTTGACCAGTGGAAGCATCCTTCCATAGGTTATTGAAAGCTAATTTCGATGGATCCTCACCTGGAAACCCAAGCAAATGTAGGATTGAGAAGTTCTGGGAGATGACAAGGGTGTTAGTCCCAAATGCTTCTCTAGTCCTTCAGGAGTGGGGGATGAAGTGAGGCCGAGGTAATTGGGGAGGCTTTGAGATTCTTCTCCACCAAGTCCTCTAGGGCAGTGAGTGTTGAAGGTTATTGGAAGCTAATTTCAATGGATCCTCACGTGGAAACCCAAGCAAGTGTAGGATTGAGAAGTTCTGGGAGATGATAAGCATGTTAGTCCCAAATGCTTCTCTAGTCCTTCAGGAGTGGGGGATGAAGCGAGGCGGAGGCAAAAGGCCCATGCGGAGGCGTTGAGATTCTTCTCCACCAAGTCCTCTAGGGCAGTTAGTGTTGAAGGTAATTACAAAAACATAATTTCTTGTGCCTCTTCATCTGATTTGATGTCATGGAAGTTGAATTATGCATTTGATGAGTTATGCCTCATTGTTCTGCTTAAAACATTTCTTTTGCACATCTTCAGAGAGAGGTTAATGAGATTACGGATGCTCTTGCTAAAGGTGTAAGCCATGAGGACTGAGGCTCTTTTTATGGGGAATTATTTCCCTCTTTGATTTTTCCCTACCAATTTTGGTGGAATCTACCTCTGTTTTACTCAGATGAAATGATGTTTTTCAGATGTGATCACTTACAAAAACAAAGTCAGCTGTGGACAATTTCCATTTCCACAGTTTTCCTCATTCGAGGGAAATTTCCATTTCCCCAAAGAAAGATGGGATTATGTTCAAAGCATACAGGCTCAATAGTCTCTCCCTTGGAACTCTAGTTTAGACTTGGTTTGTCTCACGTGTTCAAACACTTAGGGCCTGTTTGGTTTTCCAATTTCCCATGAAATGCAATGTAAATGAGCCACCATTATCATTTTTGGGTGTTTATTTAAACAGAAATTATGGCCCATCAATCAACAGTCAAATACACTTGTAAGGCCAACGGCTACAATCCCCTAGCCTTCAGCCATCGAGAGTCGATATTGTCGGATCCCCTCCTTTCCTTTTGACGGTTGTCGCCTTTCTGCAGAGATTCATCCTCTCTCTTCCAACAGCTGTCCAACTTCAGAAACCATTAACTACAATGTCAATACCTCCTTACGTGAAGAGACCTTATGGCCTCATGGTGGGCTCGAGGAGTCCTTTTCCCAGCATTTTGATGTGGTGGTGTCAGCTCCGATCAAGGATGTCGTTGATCCATGAGCGTTCTAACTCAAGGGAAGGAACGGCAACATGTAGCATTGCTTTCTTGTCCCCTGACCCATTAGCCACCCTTTCCTTTCTCGATTTGGGTTCGGGTTGTGATCACGTCATAAAAGAGGATAATGTCTCCTCCTTTTGAGCTTCTTCCTTGCCCTTGAGAGAGTTGGATGATGACTCACATAAATCTTCGCAGGGTTTCGACAGCTCCTCCTGCCAGAAGCATTATCTCCAATCAACATATGGATCCCTCGAACCGTCTGCCTCTGAAGATGACTCAGAGATCAATAGTTTTATTCAGACACGTGTCCAACCACAATAGCCTCGTTCGTTTAATCTTGACAAAACTCTCACATATCCCCTTTTCCCTTCTCCCTTTCCTCAGCGTTCTAATAAGGCAAAGTCGTCTTCTCCCTCTTTCCTCTCTCCCTTTTGTCCCTCCATCTCAAGGTCTCTCTCTTTACCATCCCCATCTACGACGCTTTCCAGAAATCCCTATCCAATTGCCAAGAATGACCCAACACTTCCCATCCATCAAGGTTCCAGGGAAGGACTCCTTTGCCTCTTCATCCCATCACTTTGAATCCCTCAGTTGGGCCTTGGTTCCAGCCTCTCCCATCACATCTAACTCTTTAGCTCCTCAGCTTCTACAACAACCCTCTTTCCATTTGGATTCTTCTAACCCATTTATTATGGATGTCCCTCCCATCCAAGTCCTTTCGACAAACAACCCCAATCTCCCTGAGAGCTCCAATCTCGCTATCCATTGGAATTCTAACTCAAATCTTATCAAGATGTGAGGACCCTCAGCAAGTTCAAAAAGGTCTCATGGACTTTGGCAAGTCAGCGGGATTGTCTTTCGGGGGCAAGGAGGAAAGACCATATTGCTCTTTATCAGTTCATAGAGGAGTGAGGAGCTCAAGCAGCATTGGCAGCTTCAAAATCTTCCAAATCCCCTAAGGATGGAGGGAACCAATTAGTCTCGCATCCTCTATCAAATGGAATTTCCCATGGTGCATTGGTGGCAATCTCAATGTTACTCATATTTTTCAACTAATTTTTCTTTTGAAAAATCAAATAACGATCGCATCTCCAGCAGCATGAGAGCTTTCTCTAATTGAGTGGGGACCAATAATCAAACCAACCCCCCCCCCCCCCCCCATATATATATATATATATATATATATATATATATATATATATATATATATATATATATATATATATATATATATATATTCACTCTAGACTAGATAGATTCGTTGTATGTGTGTGTATGTGTTCACTCCAGACTAGATAGATTCGTTGTCTCCCCAGAGATTGGTAGGAATCATTCCCTTTGGTTTCTCAATGTGGCCTCTTGCGTCCTATCTCTAACCACTACCCCATCCTATTGGATGTGGTGGAGGAGAGTTGGTGCCCTAAACAGTTTCATTTCAAACCCTCATGGCTAGAGGTAGAAGCTTTTCATGCTTTATAATCTCCTCTTGGTGGTCTTCTTTTATAGTTTCTGGCAGCCTTAGCTTCACCTTAAGTCATAAGCTCAAATTGCTTAAGATCAATCTAATTAATTGGAGGAAAGAGTCTCAAGAGAATCTCGAGGCTACAGTGTCCAACTCCCTCTCAGCCATACAAACCCTAGACATGCAAGAGGAAGTTAACCCACTCTCGAGCGGGAACAGAGACAGAGACAGAGGGATTTTTTATGCAGGACATGAAATTAAAATGATGTGTGAGCTTTCAGGCTTAAAATCACCTTAGTTCAGAAACAATTACACAAATTCCATATCCCACATAAAAAGTCCAAACATTCAAGTAATGGGGAATCTATGCGGGTCCAGGCCTACACAGGCTAAGACTGGATCAATAAAAATTATAAACCAAACGATGCTCAAAGGAAAATATAAATCAACCACACATGCATAGCAAACAGTCCCTAATCCAAGGGATTCCCCAATCTCAATTTAAGGAACCCTAAAGTTAAAAAAGGGGCAAATAAATTAGGGCTAATGCAAACTAAGGCTAAGGTTTAGGAAATAGGAATGAAAAGAGGAAAACCTGATCCGGAGAAAGCTCTTGCATGCAGATGGTGGCCCGGGGCTGACGCACATGCGCAGGTGGGCTGGCCGCACGTGTGATGGAAGCCCGCCTCTCCAAAGTGACACTTAGGCCTTGGTCGGTCAGGGGAGACTTCCAATCCCTCCAAGTTTGACGATAATCCAACGTAAGGTCGAGGCGTAGTGTTCTGCCGAAGTTTCAGCCCTCCTACAGATCCAGATTCTGGAAACTGGCTGTAGGGGGATGAATAGTTGCAAAAGCTGGGAAATTCAAAGCAATAATGATGATAGAAGATAAGAGATATGGATGGAAGAGGGTAGGGGCAGATGGGGATAGATGTGGCTTCGCACCACGGTAGTTAGCCCTTCGAAAAGGGAGGGTTTCGCACCCACTTTTGAATTCTTCCACAAGTCACTAAGAGAGCAGAAAAATAAAACAGGAATTTTTATTAAGCTTCAATGAATGAAAAGAACTACAAGGGGTGCCTATTTATAAGGAAAACCCTATACTCGAAAAACTCGCACCATGTGCGCAACCTATTACTTGGTGACGAAGTAAACTAAAATAAAAACCAAATAAAGAAATCTAAAGCGTTCACAATGTTCTAAATAATAACAATAAGCAAAACCTAAAATATGAAATCAATCCGACGAGTGAGCCGCGATCATGAGATCCCATGATAGGCTTTTCTTGACTATCGAGCCCACCCTTTTGAACCAAAACTTCGTCTTCTAGCTAGGAGGCCCTCCCTGGACGTCGTCATCGAGTCAGATCGATGGTGGGGCCCTCCTTCTGCGTACGTACATGCGTAGGGGGGTGGTGTGCGTGCGCGTGTGCGCATGATGTCCCCATCAATTTTCCTAAAGAATCCTATGCAAGGTTAGTCCAACAACAAGAAATCAAATTGAGGCAAAGGTCTAGGGCTCTTTGGTAGAAAGCATGTGACAAAAATACTCGTTATTTTCACGTTATTGCTAGGGCGAGATCTCGTTCTAACAAAATCAACTCTGTTATTGTCAATGGTTCTAGAATTGAAGGTCAGCAGCTGGTTTCCAACATATTGTTTCTCACTACTACTCTCTGCTTTCTTCAAATAACTGGTTGAGACCCAGGTTGGATAATCTGGATTTTCCCTCTTGAGGAAAAGGAGGCACATAAAGCTCCCTATCTAAGGAAAAAATCAAGGTTGTCCTTGCCCTTGGCAAAGACAAGTCCCCAGTCTCGATGGGTTTCTAGCTTTTTTTCAAGCTTTTTGGGAATCCTTAAAATCAAATGTCTTTCTGTATCTTTCTAATTTCTCCTCTTATTTCATCTCTAAAGCTATGTGAGCCTCCTTAATTACTCTCATTCCCAAGGTCGAAGGTGCTTCGGACCTTAAGGATTTCCACCCCATCATTCTTTTGGGGGGGCCCTACAAGATCCTACATAAGATTCTTGTTGCCAATATGAGACCTATGTTGTCCAACATTATCTCTGATGCCTAAGGGGCTCTCCTGGCTAACAAGCAATTCTTAAACTGCACTCTACTAGCCCATGAATACATTGACTTGCTTCAGAGAGGGTATGGGGGGGCCTTGTTTGCAAATTGGACATTGAGAAAGCTTTTGACCATATTGTTCTCTGCGGTCTTGGTGATCCTCTCTCCAACACGGGTGGTGCGTGCGTGGGCATGCCAGAATTGGGAATACGGTTCCAATTCAAACCAAACAACAATAACCCCGAGCGCAGAAGTAGGCAGACACTGGGTATGACCGAGATCTAAGGAGATCGGTCGCCTATTTAGCCACTCGCTCAAAGTGTAAATGGATTAGGCGATAGTCAGAGGGTGGGATTCATCCTCTGATGATGGGTTTCTCCTTGCCTTCCGTACAAAAGGACTTTCTTAATGCAGGGGAAGTGGAACAAGGAAGGGAAATTAAGATCGACCATAGTCGACCGCTAGAGAGTGCTCTGATTACAGCTACGATTATCAACTATTGTACTTTCACCATGGATTAAGCTAAGGAATGTAAACAGCAGATGTGGAAAGTAAATAGTTGCCCTAAGGGAAAAGATTTACTTGATAAAGACAGCGATTACACTACCGAATGTAAATTTGACAGGATAATTGAAAGATAATTGAAGATAATTGATTTACACAAACATTGCAAACACCCCCCCCCCCCCCCCCCCCCCCCCCCCCCCCCCCCCCCCGGTCGCTATACTTTCGGAAAAAGATACTACAAAGTTTGAGATTTTATTAATACTGTCATAAATACTTACACATGTCGCCTAACTCCTATTCAACCTTTCAAGCTAACTTTAGCTCCAGCAATTCTTTCGCCATCTACTACAGCCCGCGAATCTTTGACTCTAACCGAGTCTGCAACGGCCAATGTACAAACCAGGCCTGAACAGTCGGTCGAGGCTGAGAAGTTTGTTTCTAGGGAGGCGACGGTTGTAAACACTTCTGCGGAGATAGTTGAACAGGTCACAACAATCATTGAAGAACAACAATCGGTCGAGGATGAACAATCGACCGCAATTGATTCGGCCGAGACTGCAACAGCATCAGCCGCAACAGAGGCGATTGTCATGACTCCTCCTGTAATAGTTCCTAGAGGTGAAGCTTCTGTTTTTGTCAACCCTTCTCCAATCGACGATGCCCTTTAGAGAAGGCTTTAGCCGGAGAGATGTACGGAGCAAAATCTCCCCTCTACCACGACATCTTCCAAAACTTATTGGTTGAGCTATGTGATCTCCTTAGGAAAGGATTGTTGAATCATTTGATGTCGAATTGATAGATAAAATCGGCCAATTAATTGATTCAACATACATGTCATCTCAATCGGTTCCAACTTTGGCAATCAAGGCATCATCCCTTCTGGATCTCCAAGGCATACTTGATGATGGGGACATCTCGCACACACACACGCCCCCTACACACGTACGCAAGGAGGGCCTCACCATCGATCTGGATCGATGACGACATCCAGGGAGGGCCTCCTAGTTAGAGGATTGTGTTTTGTTTACTTAGAATGGACCCAATTGTCATGTGGATCCCACCATTGGATCTCATGATCGTGGCCCACTACTCTAGATGATCTAGTACTTTGAGTTTTGCTTATTATTGTTATTAGGAATATCATGGATGGTTTAGATTGCTTTGATTAGTTGTTATTTTTGTTACTTCGTCTCTAAGTAATAAGGTACGCACATGGCGTGGCTTTTGAGATATAGGGTTTTCTTATAAATAAGCTAACCCTTATAGGTTTTTTTTTTATTGAATATTATGAATAAAATTTTGCGTTTTCCTGCTTCTCTAATTCTCTGAGTTGTGGAAATCCAATTGGGTACGAAACTCTCCCTTCTTCGAAGGGCTAACTACCATAGTGCGAAGCCACACCCATCTCAAATCGCTCATCTCCTATCATTCATATTCATCATCTCCCACAGCCATCCACGCTTCAAATCCACCCTCTTTTGTAGTCGATCCTTCCTCTACAGCAAATTTGCAGAATCAGGCCCTGCGGGAGAGCTGAAACTTCGGCGGAACACCACGCACAGACCGGACGTCGGATCATCCTAAAATTTGGTGTGTGTGTGTGTGTAGCGCACCCCTGGCCGACCAAACCCAAGCTTGTCGTTTTTGGGTTCGTGGGCCCCACACACCTGCGGGTAGGATCCCACGCACGTGCGTCTGGACCCTGCTACTGTCCACACATGTGGTACATCTCGGGTTCATCTTTCTCCTCTATTTCATTCCTCTCTCATCTGATTTCCCTAACCCTAACCCTAGATTACCCTAAATCCCAATTTCTATTCCCCTTTTACAACCTTAAGGTTTCCCGAATTGAAACATGTGAATCCCTTGGATTGGGGAAATAATCATTTGCATGTGTGGATGAATCTACTCTCCTAGCATGTGTAGGCTTGGACCCTTGTATATCCCCCTTGTTGAATGCTTGACTTTATGTGGGATGTGGAATTTTTTTGATTGTTTCTAAATTAGTATGATCTAAAGCCTGAAATCTTGCATATCATATTTTAATTTACATGTCCTGCATCACTTGACATGTATTGTCATGCTCGAGCGGTCGTCGGTCGTCTAGAGGCTGAGAAACAAGCGACCAATCTTAAGAAGGCTAGTGTACAAGAAATTGCCCGTACGCTCTCAGCCAAAAATGTTGTAGCGAGAGCATCTGAAACGAAGATTGGGAACCTTGAAACGAGAATTACGGCCTTGGAAGCCAAACTGATAATACTTAAACAACAATTAAAAGACGAGCGTGCAGAGCAGACCAGGACTGCGGATGAAATATCTCGTTTAGTTGATTAGGCCCATTTACAAGCAGAATAAATGAAACAATCGTCTCGATCCCTGGCCAAGGGAGAAGCATCACTGCTAGCAACCAGGAAACGGATGGCGAAGGCTAAAGCGTTTCTTCAAGAATTTTTATCTTCTAGTTAGTAATCTTCTCGCATGAATGAATGGCCCTCGAGCCACTTTTGAGAATTTTACTTTGTGCACATATAATCATTTTGCAATGTAGTTAGATAGCCTAGAATGTTCCCTTCATTTTAGCTGAGCGTGTCATGCTTCCGTGAAATCTGCCTTAACCGCTCACGTCACGAACAAACTAGAACATGCGGCTTCCCATAACTGCACCTATTACGAGTAGTAGGCTTTCCAATTGGACTATTTAAGTAATACCAAACCTCGATCTTCATCATTACTTTCAAACAATCTCATGGCTATTGAGTTACCTTCTCTAATCGTTGGGGCTGAGTCCTTTCTTCAAGAGATTTTGAATGAAGTGCTGAAAGATTTCTCTTTTTCTTTTCTGCCATCTGACGTGAGGAGGTTCATCATTGATGCCTCATGCTCGCTCGACCGTCATCCCTCGGTCGAGTTGAGCAATCAGCTGGAATGACTACTCAAGAAGTTAAAACGGCTAACCACCATGGCAGACCGTTATGAGAGAGCCTTCTACCGACATGATGTAAATCGATGCTACATCAACCAACAAGAAATAGTCATGAAGAATTCAGCCAATATGAGTGGCAAATATGAAAGAGCTTGGTACAATAAGTTACGTTGTGTTCAAGCACACCAATTCAACTAGTCGATGCTCAGAATGTTGCAGTCATACCGTTCTGGCATGATGGACAAACTACAAAAACAAGGTAGCGCCTTTTATGCAAAACATATGATCGATCCAGCGGACTTAGAGTTTATAGACAAACAGATCCATCCATATCGGACTCAGTCGATGGTTAGCCATGCTGACAAAAAGGCGGTCAAGAGTGAAGTATACTCCATCTTTGTTCGTGTTGATCAGTTGCTTCATTTCCTGCCACATATCATCGAGGACGGAGACCAATGGGGGCCCGCTAAGGAAAAAGATGAAGCAGAGATGCAAGCTCTCTTGGAGGAGTTCGAAAATCTGAAGGCCTAGTTTAATCAGCCTTTATCGCTTTTAAATTTCTGTTTTTCTTTATGTAGTAGTGCAGTCGATGACCAGCAAAATAATGAATAACTTTTTTACACTCTCAGCCAATATTCAATCATCACGCGTTTCACACCCTGATTACACATGCATACATGAGATAGATGACTATTCACATGCTTCACTTGGCTTCCGTGTAGCAATATGGCTATCAGTACTTAGCCATCCCCAAGTGTACTTACCATATCTTCTCTTGCAGCGATACATCATGTCAAGAGGAATTAATTTCTACTATATTCCAACGCCTCTATAATAATTGCATTTACATCTTGAAAAACTCATTCGACGCCGTTCCTTTATGCACATTAACTCTCCTTTGCTTCATCTCGTCTATAAAAAGGGAACTCTAGGCTTCAGGTATTCACAACCCAGCGATCTTCACCACACTCATCTTTATCTAAGATGGATTTCCTCTCCTAGGTTCCGAAGCCATACAGGAAAAACCATCTTTAGTCCCAAATCTTTCCAGACTTTTCCATGCTTTTCCATGCCCATTGTCTCCTCTTCCTTCAAAGTATCACCGATCATTCTGTAAATGATCGGCCAACACGGACGGTCATGGAGGTTTCCTGAATATCCCGACAATCCAGGAACGATGATGCAACGGTCGAGTGTCGACCACTTTGCCACTTCCTTTCTTCCTACGGACTATGAATTCCACCATTCCATCAAAAAATGGCTTAGCAGAACGTAATGAAGAGGTCTCATGGACATGCTCTATTAATGAAAGGCCATGATCGATGGGGCTTTTCCTAAACATTGTGGTTGGTGACTCGGCTCAGATCCAACTGCTTTACCTAGGCCGAGCACAACCGAACATCAAAGGGTTGGTCTCATTGACCAAGTCCCTAGTTACCTTTCGGCCAGAAATTTCAATCTCCAACGAGACTGATCATGTATCGGCTGAATAGGAGTCGAGGTCTAGGCCATCTGGGGCCCTATTAATCTTGTCGAGAGATGGCTCGGTAGAACGTAATGTATAGGGTCCCGAATAAAACTACTTCAGGGGAAACATTCACACAATAGAGCTTCTCTCTTTTTCTCTTTCTTCTCAATACACCACTAGGGTTGGAACTCCACCCCCCATGTGGTTTTATAATTAAAAATTCAGCATAATTACAACTATGCCACTCACTTTAGTGAAGTGGCCCATCATCCAAAATAAGAAAACTAAAACATTGATTATCAATCTCAACCATCAAATAAATCCTAAAAATAACAAAAAACATAAAGAAAGCAAGATCAGAGTCCAATGGGCCCAGATCAGGAAGATTTGGTGGCTCAATGGCCTGATCAACAAGATCCAACGGTCAAATCGACACGAAATAGAAAGCTCACGACTAAAATGGTCTCCTAAGCAGCCCACATGCGTCATTCCAAAGTGGGGTCTTCCTGATGCACATCCAATGCATGTGGGGTCTTCAAAATGGCCTGGTGGGTCCCATCTGGAACTCGTCTCTCATCCACAAAGAAAGTTGTGCTGATGTGGGTGGTCGTCTCCGTCTTTGGTACACCCGAGTAGGTCCTCTGATGTCCCCATCACCTTTATTCTTTGTTTCTAAGATTAGCCAGAATTTCCTCTAACTCCTCCATCACCATCTCTGATTGCTTTTCTTTTTATGGTTTAGGGGCTTGGTGCCCTCCTTTTTTAGGACCCTATCGGAAGCTGAAACAGAGGATTTGTTGGAACTCCTTGAACTTCTCCACAGTGCCCAGCCTTTCTTCGGATAAGTAGACAACCTAATCCTCTCTGCTTATGGCAAATTCATTGTGAAATCTTTCTTCAACCACATTAGAGGATCAACCTCCAATCAGGGATCTATTTTCCCTTCATTTGGCTAATCAAGTCCCTCCTAAGATTTCAGCCTTCATCTGACTTCTAGCGAGAGGGAGGATTCTAACAGTGGACAACCTTCAACGTTGAGGATTTGCCCTCCCTAACGTGTCTCCTGTGCCTTGGCAATACAAAGTCCATCCTTCACCTATTCCTCCATTATTCGTATGCGGCTGTAGGGTCATCTATTTCCAACAGATTTTGAGTTTCTTGGGCTATGCTTGATTTGATTCAAAGTTTCTTGTTCGCTTGGAATAACTTAGATTTCAAGAAGAATTCCTTGCTCATTTGGAAGATGGCTACCATGAATATTGCTATTTGGGCTCTCTTGGGGAGAAAGGAACAATCTTCGTTTTTGGGATCTATCCTCCTCTTCGTCCTCTATTTCAAAGCATATTATCTGGGTTCTGAAAGATTGGTTGTTTAGTCTAAATCTCTTAGACAAAACAGTCATCCCGTCGATCTTGGATTAGTGTGCTTGTCTTTGGGGTCTACTTTTGAGTTGTATAGTTGTTTTCAAGTTTCTTCTTTGTTTTTATTTTATTTTGTTGTTGTCTTGTTAATTTGCTTTGTTTTTTTCCTTCTTCTGACATTTTTCTTTTTAATATGTTTTCTTACAACCTTCAAAAAAAAAAAAAAAAAAAAAAAAAAAAAAAAAAAAAAAAAAAAAACAAGGAAAATCCTCAAACTTAAAATCATCATCATCATCATCTGAGCCTTATCCCAATTAACTGGGGTCAGCTATACGAATTTGTTCCACCATTCCACTCATACCTTCAGTTAGACCATTGGTCATAAAGTCTTTTCTTACTACCTCTATCCACGTCTTTTTGGGCCTTCTGCTTGTTCTTTTAGAGCCTCAACTTGTGCCAACTCACTCCCAACCGGCACAGTTCTTGGTCTCCGTTGCACATGACCAAACCACCTAAGTCTGCTTTCCCTCATCTTATTACCTATTGGTGCTACTCCTAAGTTCCCTCAAATGCATTGATTTCCAGGATTAGGAATCTGCCAACAAAAGAAGTAAGTGCCAGAAGGATGAGAAATCTACCAAACACTTGTTTCTTCATTGAAAGACTACTTGCACTTTGTGGGCCCTTTTTTAAGCATTCTAAGATTTGCTTTTTGCTAATGGATCTGTTTCTCGTGTCATTTGGGGATGGATATGCTTGGACCTTTTACACTCACGTAGCATTATTATATGAAAGATGGTTCTATTTGTGAAGTTGTAGGGGATTTGAACGGAAAGAAACTCAAGGTTTTTGACAACAAGTTGGCTCGTTCAAATCCCTTGACGTGGTCGATTTCCTCTATGGTGTTCAGGTGGGCCCTTTAAAAATCAGAATTGAGGGTGATCATTATGGTATCCTTGTTCAACACTAGAGATCTATCAAGGCTGGGATACAGGAAAGTTGCTTGCCTCTTGGGTCCTATCTATGGGTGGGACCTTAGTTGCGAGCTCTGCATATATACAATGGCTGTTTTAATCTTTGTTTTTTGTTAGTTTTGCCTTGCCATTGCAGGTACTGAGGTGGAGGCACAAATAAGATGATCACTCCCATAAGAGGACCAACTATAGCCATGTTTGTCCAACCTTGCTGGCCTGTTCTATACAATTTTAGTCATTTTTCAAAAGACTGGTGGGAGTTATTAAGCATCACTTTACTGGTATAGTGTCTGTTACGAAACCTAGTTTGAGCATTAGTTCTTCAGGTCTTGACACTGGTGTGTAGGAGTGCACATCGAACTGTTAGAACCATGGAACCGGACCGGAACCGATCAAATGGTCATGTTTGGTCCAGTTCTAGAGTGCACCGGTTCTGGTTCCGGTTCCAAAAATCAAAGAACCATTTAGTACGGTTCGGTTCCAGTTTAGGGGTATGTATAACCGAACCGAACCGTGGATCCGAACCATGGAACCAAACCTAGAACCGAAACTGGTTTTATTATTGTTTTAGTATTACTATTTTTGATGTGTTGCTGCACTTTTCTATTCTAAGATGTGAGATTGCATTCAGAGCTCGTTACATGTAGTGTTGAGTGGTATTGTATGGGTTCAATGTATTAAGTATGGTTAAGATCATCCCATTTTGTGATTTTAGAGTTATGCTCCATCCATAGTGAATTTGGACGGTTTGGATTCCCATACGTATAAGTCCCTGTGGTGAACTATTATATGAAATTTCCAAAAGTGTGACTTTCACAGTTGCAGTTTGATTTCATGATCGCTTCATTTTATTTTTTCACTAATCCAAAACATTGCCTTTAGAGACATCATGCGCCATTAAATCTCTTTGAACATCTCTACTCTTCCGTACAATAAAACCTTTTAGAACATGTGTGGGTCCCACCCAAAAATGGGTTCAAATATTATTTTTTTTCTAGCAGCTGCAATGGGTGGTGTTAGCGGCTGTCGGAATTCATACCAATTGGGCTGGATTTTATAAAGCCCAGAACCGTGGAACCGATCCGAAACCGAACCAGTTTTCATGGTCCGGTTCCGGTTCGGTTCTAGGGTGCTAACGGTCCGGTTCCGGTTCCGAAATTCCTAGAGCCGTATGGAACGGTTCGGTTCCAGTTTCACCCTAGAACCGGACCGAACCAACCCGTGTGCACCCCAACTGGTGTGTGTTTAACACCACCTACAGAAACCATTTACCTAGTTGGCACAAGAATGATTGTTGTATGCTTATAGGAGCAATACCGGCAATTGAGACAACGTCGGATTGAGCTACAGCAGCATATGGAAATATGAGTAGGTAAGGGTCATATCAGATGATCCGCTCAATTGTTAGAGATTACCAAGCATTGGTAAGACGTGTACTGGCCAGATTAACTTTTGGGAAATTACTATAAGGGTAATCCCCAACCTACATTGCCATGTTTGATTCACACCATCAGCTAGCTCGGTTCTTCTTCTTTCTTTTTTTTTTACAAAAGGTACCATCAGTACAAAAGGTACCATCAGCTAGAAGCTGTTAGCCTACTTGACACAGGAAGGACCCTGATTATTTTTTTCGATGCTAAAAGGTTAACAGTTTGAGGAAGACGGAAAGCACATATGAAAATAATTTTTTTAAGATGTGGAAAGAGAAGGGAAAAAAAAAAAAAAACTCACCCATTGGCATCAATGACATCCCTAGAGATCTTCATCTTCTTGGTAGTACCCTTATACAGATCCTCCAGGCTGCAAAGGAGGGTCCGTTCGATGGGGGCTCCCTTGCGGAGGACATTGGTGGATGCCTCACCACCCCCTCCAACACCGCTCGTGAAAGAGGCGAAGATGTCCTCTCCAAAGATGCTCCTAGGGAAGCGCGCTGACCCACCAGCGCCACGGGATCCACCTATGTCGCCGAATGGGCTGGAGAAGCCGAAGAACTCAGAGAAAATATCATCGGGGCTCCTTGGGTTGAACTTGAACATTGTGGGGCCCCACCACCAGAAGTGGAGAAGCCAGATGCAGCACCGGGCGGGGGAACCTGGCCTTTGAGTCCTTCCTCACCGTACTGGTCGTAGATGGCCCGCTTCTGTGGGTCACTCAAAACCTAAAAATATTAAAAATAAAAATAAAATAAAATATTGTTGAGAGAGATATGTACATATACATATGAGAAAAGGGGATTCAAAGCCGAGAAAAAGAATAGTGATCGGAAAGGGTTACGTCGTAAGCTTCAGAGATTTGCTTGAATTTGGCTTCTGCTTCCTTCTTGTTGTTGGGGTTCTTGTCAGGATGCCATTTCATCGCCAGCTTCCTATAAGCCTTCTTCAGGTCGTCTTCCTTGGCGTTCCTGTCCACCCCGAGCGTCTTGTAGTAATCAACTCCCATCTCCCTCCCTCTCACTCCCTCTCTCGGCTGCTGAGTGATGGGAGAGATTACTTAAGGATTTTCAGTCCCGAAAAATGGGGCTATTTTAGTAAAATCCAAACCCTTCCAGTGTTGTATCTCACGGTTGATCGAGTCGGCATAGATTGATGTTTGTGAACCAGCTATCAGTCGTCGGCCACGGATTCAAAATGTCGAACATTTGTCATCTCTACTAGTACATCTCCAAATCATATGATATGTCTCCACTAAGAATCACAACATACCACACATGTGCAATGTTTGAGTGTGAAATATTGCATATTTCTTCTTATTTATATCTTGTTTTTACAAATATGATGGTGCTTAATCGATTTAATTATACATGTTTTTATGTGCGGGGTAATTTTAAGAGCTTAAGGTGAAATTGATGTCAAAAGGAAGATTTATGCTTAAAAGATTACTAAATGAAGATTTGGAGATATGAAAATCATTAATGAAAAATTCACATGCCAAAAATCCAAGAAAACCAAGTGAGGAATGAAGGGAATCAAAGATTTGAAGTGAAGAAAAGAAATCCTGAAATTGTCCCGAAAACAAATATATTCCTGAAATTGTCTTGAAAAACATATTCTGAAACTCCGAATATATTTTAAAAAACTACACAGAGTGCTAAATTTGAGGTGCTTTAAACCCCGAGTCTATTTTGAAATACTGCGCAGAGTATGTAAATTTGAAGTGATTTCTAAATTTTTCCAACTCAGTGCGAAAGTTGGAATTCCACAACTATAAATAGGACTCCCTAAGATGTTCTAAAGCATATTTTAGGGATTTTGAAAGGTCTCAAGGTGCATAACATAAGGGTGGAGCAGCCGTCAAAGAATTTTTCTTCTTTCCTAATTTATTTTTCATGCTTTGTTTAAAAGATTTAGTTTCAATCATGTCTATGGTTGGTTAAACCTCTTAGTTAGGGCTAAGAGGTGAAGCTTGTAGCGTGTTAGGATATTTATTTTGCTTTGATTCTTGTTCTTATTGAACTTTATTAATTTCTAGTTTGATATTAAAGGAATATTTTCAATTTTCTATGATTTATTGTGACTTAAATTACAATAGATGTTGTGATAGCTTTAGATGTCTTCTTTTCCTATTTTGAAATAGTAAGATTAGTAAATCTCATTGTTCACCATCATCTTCTGAGCATGGTAGGGTGATGGAATCCCTTCCAATCTTCACAATTCTCCTCCATTGAGAATTAGGTCAATGAAAAGTTCAAATTTGATTTAAATTGCTTTATCTTCCAATTGGATAGGATAGGAATTTGTAGACACTGAAAAATTGGCGCCCACGCTGATTTTGTGTTGTTAATGTTTGTAGTGGATGATTAGACTAAGTATGGATGTTGGAGTCGCCACTAGCCGAAATTTTTTAAAAAATCTCGCGATCGGCTAGAACCATGAAATTCGCAAGGTTGAGGAATCCCGAAGACTCCCCTTCCTTAAATTGACTCCTGGTCTGCGGTTCGGGATTATGGGTAAGGGACCTTGGTTACAAAGAGGGAAGGGGTTAAGCACCCTCTCTGCCCGTACAAATATACGGTCTCTACTTAGTGTTGTAAAACAATCTCAAGGGATGATGGATACTGTGGTCGAGATGGGACTAGGCACACACAAGGATTTCTGATGTAGCAAGATCCGAGATTTCGGCAAGTCATAGAGCATACGTCCAATGGCGTGCATAGAAAGTGGATGTGATGATGCTTATATAAAAAGGTAAAGAGTGGACTAGATCACTAGGAATTTCTGATGTGACAGGATCCAGTGTACGGCAAGTCACAGAGCATACATTCACTAGAGATCTAGAGGAGCAGGGGGGTTGAGAAGGGAATAGATGTCATGATAAATGCTTACATGATAGTGAATCTTTGGCTTGATTTTAAGTGGGTTAAGACATGAACCGAACCATGACCAATTTGGGTTAGGCTTATGGGTTGGAAGGGTTGAGAGGAGGGTTAGGGTGTGGCTGAAAAATTCAAAACTTTGAGGATTTGGGAGCTCCTGCCCTTTCCCTCACTCTCTTCCTTTCTTCCTCTCTCTTACTCTCTTCCTCTCTTGGTTGTTGTCTTGAAATGAGAATAGGATAGGGCTATTTATAGCCTTCTCCAATGGTATTCTGGTAAATATGGGGTTTAGGAAAGGTGAAAGCTGATGTGGCAAGTGGTGATTTGTGGAGAAGAGAGAGACGTCATGTGGCGTGCTCTCATTGGCTTATGGGGCTGGTAAATCGGTAAATAGTGAAGGTAGGGGGTAATTTTGAAAGAAAGTTGACTTTTGGACGCTAGGACAGCTGTCAACACGCGAGCCGCAAGCGGCGGCAGTCGAAATGCCGTAAGCGGTAGTCAGACTGCTGCCCACGATAGTTAGACTGCCTCCCGCGGTAGTCAGACTACAGCCCGGGCCTGGTTCGGGCCGGATTCTCTTGTGTGGGCTTCGTGTGGTGCTTTGGTTCGTCCGGTGGTCTCCTTTTTGGGTTTCTGAGACTCAAAGCGGTGGATTTAGGTATGGATGCAGGGTTCTGGTCAGGGTATAGGATATAAGTGAGGTTGTGTGTATGTTGAACGGCTTGGATCACGGTTTCGGGTTGCAACTGGGGAGTTTTGGGGATTCTAGACTAGGGTCTGCAGCTAGGGTTAGGGTTCGGTGTGGGCTAGGATTGGGATTAGGGTTCGGTCTAAGATGGGACGTGGGCTAGGTTAGGTTATGATCATGGTTCCCGGGTAGTCTTAGTCTTCTCAAGATATTAGCCAGGGTGGGGTGTCTACAAATGCCCCTCTTTGGCCAAGGTTGCAAGCAACCGAAGGCTAAAGTCAGTGGACACCCCACCCTTCTGGTAAAAAAGGATAGTGATTCAAATTTATTGTCTGTCATTGTATCATTGTCAGTTGACTGTCTAGAAGAAGATGACTTACACATATCACGAGGGTTGAGGAAAACGTTGTGATTGTCTCCTGCTCATTCGTCGTTGTTTTACGGATCACTAATCACAACCCTTTCAAATCAGATTGTTAACAACATTGGAGGGTAAGTTTGAAAAGTAAGGGCCTCTGTGCATTTGTCGTGGCTTTAAGAGGATTCCCGTACTGTTAGGTCCGTTGTTCCTTTACTATGTAATCACCTTATGAGTGTTCGTTCCATTTGATCGTCAAAGTGGTTAGCTACCCTGCGCGTTGGTGCGGCCTTACGGGGAACTCACTACGCCGACTTAGACTCGATCAAATTTTGTGAACATCCAGGACTAGGTATGTGCAGGTAATCCTTTGCCATGCAGTCCACTGATTCTGATACTTTGGTTACAATGGATTGTTTTCACTTCGAGTTTGATTATTCTTTCCAGAGATAGATCCAAACATTTTACTAGCAATCTACGACTATCCAGATATAGAGATCTGGCCAATGGTACATGTATCATGTACGGATTTGATCATCCTTCGGAGAAACCGGGGGAGACCGAATCTTATTTAGTTGTTTGCACTAACCGCAACTGGAGAATATGGAAGATTCCTCAGTGTACTGCGCGCTGCGTGCGTATTTTGAAAATTTTTTGTTTGAAAATTATCCTCTTTAGAGCTAGAATCCTTAGGGATTTTATTTGAAAATACTTTTAGATTTTTAAAAAAATATCCGTTCGATCTCGCGGGTGGGCGTCGTCATTCGGTTTTATTTGCACAAGTTAAGTAAATAGTCTCGTTGCCTCCACTGATGAGTTGGTGGGGCTAACAGTTTTTATTTGAGATATTTTTTAGGATTTTTGAAACATCTGTCCGATCTCGCGGGAGAGCGTCGTCATCCGGTTTTTATTGTACAAGTTAAGTAAACAGTCGTGTTGCCTCCACTGATGAGTTGGCGGGGCTAACGGTTTGAAATATTTTTGAATTTTTGTAAGATCCGTCCGATCTCGCGGGAGGGCGTCGTCGTCCAGTTTTTATTATGCGGTGATCCGGATTGAATAGCCAGATGGCCTCTACTAATGAATTAATGGGGCAATTGGGGAACATGAGCCTGATTTGGACATGTGGGCCTAGGGAATGAGCTTAAAAACATGGGCTTTGAACCATGGGCCTTTGAACAATGGGCTTGGTGGGCTTTTGAAATGTGGGCCTCTCGGGCTTTGAACTTGTGGGCCTTGTGGATTCCCGACTTTATTGGCCACTTGTCCTGTATATGCATGTATGTTTTTATTTTTGTTCTTGTAAAGGAAGGAAAAAAATGTAAAGAAAGACTTTTTGAAAGGAATGAAAATTTTTGTTTATGCCAAATTTGTCGGTGTTTGCTTGTGTTTGGATTTGTGCCTGGATGGTGGAATCAGAACATTGAACTTAGCGCATGTCGAATCCGGTATTCTGAGTTGTTTACTAGGGATCCTGATTCCCTGGGAGTAGCGCATACTAAGATCATGCCCCTTGGATGTGGATAGAGTCTGACTGAATTCTGATCCGTGACTTATCTTTTCTTTGTGCTTCTTCACTTTCCTCGTTGCCTTAGCTTCTTATGTACCTGCACTTTTTGTTTTCTATTTTTTGTTTAGCCATTTTTGCCCGTAGCACCTTTTCAGGTTTTCACCGACCGGTTTTCTCGTCATTTTTGCCCATGGCGTCCTTTCGAATTTTCACCATGCCCCGAGTTTTTGCTCTTGCCTGCCCTTTGGCAGCTGTGCTCTTTTTACCCTTGGTGCCTTTTCAGGTTTTCACCAAGTCCGCTACATGCCCGCTACTTTTACTCGAGGCGCCCTTTCGGGTTTTAACCTCGTCCATTTTGCTTAGGCACTTTACTTTTCTTTTTGATTTCTCTTTTTCTTGTACAAAGGTGGGTGGCTAGACTCCATTCATTGTCGGCCGACTGGTGAGCTGCCTGACTTTGTTTTTAATCATGATCGTGAAGTTGTTGACATTGGGTTAAACTATTTTGACGGGAAATGGGATGGTGAATTGTGTTCTCACTCATTGGGTTTGACTTTTTTTTTTACTGCGCGCTTTATCCGTCCATTTTGTTTTATTTCTTCATCTTCTTTTTTTTTTCTTTTTTTTGAACCATTTATTTTTGGAGCACTTATTGGAGGGAAGGAATGATGATGGAATGTACCTCAGAATGTTAACTTTTGTCGTTTGATTTTAGCTTTACAATTGTGGTTGTTGACATAGTCAGGTAGGATTACCCATGATAGATATTCACTTTGTCGGCGTTGACGAGCTCTGGAAGATCTTTGCCCCTAATGATGGTGAGATGAAGGGCACCTCCTGGAAGAACCTCGTGGATGATTAGCGGACTGTCTCAGGATGGCCTGGAGTTGCCTCCTGGATTTAATAGGCGCAATAATAAAATGTGCATTGTTACCATGTTGCTAACCTTTCTTTTAGACTTGTTTGTCGTTGGTCCTAGCGATCGTTGGGTGCTTTATGTCTGCGAGATGTAGTTGGTTGCATCGAGCTTACCACCAATCATTTTCCTTGACTTCTCTTTTTCATTCGTATTGAGATGTAGGATGTTGTCACCGCCCGCTTTTGTTTGACACGAGAATATACTCATGACCATTGGATGCCTTTGGGTTCATTCTTTCAATGATGCCCACACCCCATAATGAAGAATGGCTAGAGTGTTGACAGGTTATAAAGACTCGAAGCATGCACATGGATCCGTTATACAAGCTTTGAATACTTAAAGCATTTCCTGACATGCTGCAATAACTTATCTTCATCGTTCATCAGTAGGACTCCATCGTAAACTTCAGGCATGATCTTGACAGTTTTGCTTGATGGGCTTGACTTCAGGCTTCATAGTAGATGGTGTATGACTAGTTCTTCATTTGATTTGAGTAAGGCTCCATAGGAGAACCCAAAGTTAGATAGCCCAGGGCCTTAGGAATTCTGTCATTGTCTACTTGTATTCAGGAGGTAAGGATCTCTTGATGCGTACTGTTCTAGGGAGCTTAAGGGATCTCAAGTACACAATTTCAAAATCATCTGTGAAGATATTGGCCTTTGTTTCGAGCTTTCTGAGGGAATCCTCTAGCTTGAGAGTTGAATCATCATTTTCCCTCATCGCGGGCTTCGTTCAAACCCATGAGTTTGAAGTCTAACTCTAGATCGAAATCATATGAGTCGACTTTAAACTCCGGTGTTATAACAGACGCATTTGACACATTATTGCTTGTGGGTTTTGAAAGATTTTCTATTGTTTTTTTTTTTTTTTTTTGTGTTTTGAGAAATTTCTGTTGTTTTTGGATTTTGGCGAGTATCTAAATTTTTTGGCATTTCGAAAATATCTAATGTTTTTGGCCTTTCGAAATTTTCAGATTTTTTTTTTGAGAAGTATATGATTTTTTTTTTTTTTTTTTTGGTGTTTCGGAAATATCCAATGCTTTTGGCTTTTTGAGAATTTTCTGATTTTTTTTTTTTTTTTAGAAAGACGGCGATGTGAATCAGGGATTGCTTGATTCGACTTAAGGAGCCAAACATTATTTTCTTTTACTGTGCCGTCTTGGGGATTGCGAAGCAGTTATTGCCCTGCACTCCCTCCCCTCAGGAGGCAGGGTCAGACGGATCAGTAGGTGGGCCCTCATTGCTGTGCGCAAATGTTGTGATGAGTTTGAGATTGGGATCTGAGTTGGTGTTGGATGTCACTTTCCTCAGCTCATCCCCGATGCATTGTGAGTCTTTGGATTCTTCCTGCTCAAGTGGGACCCAGACTGTGGTAGAGTCAATCAGGAGAAATTCTTGCCCCTTCCCCAAGTCATTTTCAAATAGCCCAGTTGGGCTCATTTTGCTCATTTGATCCTCCATGGTGGATCTCGGCCTGCTAACCGGATAGATGATCCCTTTTCTGATGGATTTGATTGATGCGTGGATGAAGGGATCATCCTCCTCTTGCCGAGCTTGCCCTCCTTTGATACATCTGTGCTTTGTTATCTCACCCATAAGAGGCAGATGTTCTAATCCTCTTGTGCCTGCATTCTCTTGATATTCGAGCTGATAATAAAAATGTTGGTGCTCGACTGAAGGGAAGACATAGTTTGATCCGATGGGACATGCAAGAGGTATGCAATTCACTGTTTCAAACTCAAGACTATGACATGGAATGTCCTTGTCGGAGCATTGTATGTCTATGATCGGGCTATCTAGCTCTTGACGGTTGACTGCTTCAATCGGAAAGATTTGTTCGGGATCGTCCAGAATAGTCAGCGCTTTGTCTCCGAAAATGTACTTGGCCTTTTGGTGAAGAATTGAATAGAGAGCCTTGACTCTATGGATCCAAGACCGATCAGGGAGGAGATGAAATGAAGCTGTGATGTCAAAGACTTGAAAAGTGATGATTGATGCTTTATGGTTAATCAAGATCTCGACGTTAATCTCTTCCTCAATCTTTCTCCTAGAGGTGGGAACCACTCGTCCTAGACTCTTCTCTTAAAGGATTGAAGACTGAGTAGAGCTAGGTAAATCCTTTTGAGTATCAGAGTGTCCTTCCTGGAAAGTTACCGCATGATTGATGTTGGGCCCTAATTTTGCTAGGGCATGTGGTATGTTGATCGGGGAAGGAGATTTTTCTTGGAGCACGAGGGTTGGAGTAGGGGCCGGATAGGCAGGTGGTGCCCTTTGTGAGGCAAAGAACGTATGGATTGGATTAATCGGTGGTGGCTCCTGTAGACTTGGGGGGATGGAGATTGGACTGGATAAAGATGCCCCTTGCATATTTGAGAGAGAATGGATTAGACTGGTAGGGTGTGCCCCGTGTAGACTTGAGGGCATGGAGACTAGACCGGCTGGAGATGCCCCTTGCGTATTTGAGAGCGAATAGATTGGACTGGTAGAGTGTGCCCCTTGTAGACTTGGGGGAATGGAGACTGGACCAGCTGGAGATGCCCCTTGTGTATTTGAGAACGAATGGATTGGACTGGTAAGGCGTGCCCCTTGTAGACTTGGGGTATTGTTGTTGGGTTGGTAGTGATTGAATGGATGCATTGGACTGGATTGACTGGGGGTGGCTCTCCTTAACTGATATTATTAGTAGGGGTTCCTGATGAGCTGGGGCATACTTGATACGATGGCAGGGGATTCTGGAGGGTGTAATTGGTAGTGGCAACAACAAGAGAGGTAACCACAATCGTTTGATTATCAATCAGATCTTGGACCATATGTTTTAGGGCGAAACAATGGTCCGTTGTATGGCCTTGGGATTGGTGGTATGCACAGTACTCATTCTCATTATAATTTGGTGGCAGAGGGTTTGGGGGGAGCCTAGGCAGTAGCGGTGTAAGTATTTGCCTTTGGACTAGCGTGGCTAATATCTCACTGTAAGTTTGAGCTATTGGTGTAAACTGCCTAGGTTCCCGGGCCATCCTCATCTGCTGACCATGATTTGGGTACTGAGGAATCTCCTTTTGCTGTTGTTGTTGCCATTGTCCCTCTTGAGGAGCGAATTGAGCACCTTGGGTAGAGGCGACAAGATTGTCTTCTTCTATTAAATGGAGGTCAGGAACACTTCTGTTACCATTCTCATATCCAATAAGCCTTCCTTCCACTACCCGTTGTACTGGGGAGATGTCTCAGCCCTTATCCGGCTTCGACTCGTTCCCCAGCACGGATGAGTTGGGTGAAGTTGGCATACGGATACAATACGAGGTATCCGGAGATACTCGGGTTTGCCGAGTGGATGATCATGTAGATTTGCTCCTCGTCATCAATGGGTGTTTTCATTCTGGCAGCAATGGCCCACCACCGTCCAACGTAAGCTGACAATGACTCATCATTCATCTGCCTTAAGGCAGCAATATCCGCCCTTTTGGGCGCTACATTAAGATTGTATACGAAATGATCAATGAAAGCTTGAGAAAGTTATTCCCAAGTCTTAATTCGATGATAGTCTAATGACGTGTACCAATCTAACGCATCGCCTTTCAAGGATTTTTGAAACAAACGGATCAACGCTCCACTATTACCTACCAGAGTGTTAAGCTCCCCACAAAATGCCTTTAAGTGGTCCATAGGACACCCCGTACCATCATACCTTTTGAATTTTGGTACCTCAAAGTTTTGAGGTGCCATTGCATTAGGGAAGGGACAAAAATCCCTGAATTTGGTGGATGGGAGATCCACCCCTTGCTGCTGCCGTAGTTTCCTCTGTACATTGCACAATTGCTCTCAGAGTTCTGTGAGTTTAAAAGGATCATATGAGAGGGGTTTTGCCCCTTGAAATTGACCAAATCTCCTACTAGGAAGAGGATGTTGATGATCTTGTGCTGATTCTGTAGGGAATGGTAGAATGGAATTTTCTGGAGGAGGAAGGGAGGAAGCAAAGGGAGGTTGTGGGGTTGAATTGTTTTGAGCACTAGGCTGGATTGCCTGTGCACTCAGTGTAGCATTTGACACTAGGCGAAGCAGTAGCTCTTGCATTGTTCGAAGTAGTAGCTCTTGCGTGGTTATGTTGGCTTGAGGGTCTGTTGGAGTTGCCGGAGGTGTTGGTGACTGTGCTGGTACTGGTGTCGATACTTCAGGAGCCGGCAGAGCTGCCGACTCTTTTTCATAGGAAGCCATAGTTGCATGGGATCGAGTAGTCGTGGCTTGGATTGATGCCCGGACAAATGTAGGCCAAAGATTTTTATTTTATTTTTTTTGTTGTATGAATGCAGTGATGATGTCCCTTGAGATTAAAGTACTACACGCTTTCGAGTCGGGTCTTAGCTAGTGCGAACTAGCAAATCCCCAGTGGAGTCGTCATTCTGTAGACACTGAAAAATCGCCGCCCGCGCTGATTTGGTGTTGTTAATGTTTGTGGTGGATGATTAGGCTAAGTATGGATGTTGGAATCGCCACTAGCCGAAAAATTTTAAAAAATCTCGTGGTCGGCTAGAACCATGAAATTCGCAAGGTTGGGGAATCCCGAAGACTCCCCTTCCTTAAATTGACTCCTGGTCTGCGGTTCGGGATTATGGGTAAGGGACCTCAGTTACAAAGAGGGAAGGGGTTAGACACCCTCTCTGCCCGTACAAATGTACGGTCTCTACTTAGTGTGGTAAAACAATCTCAAGGATGATGGATGCTGTGGTCGAGATGGGACTAGGCACACACAAGGATTTCTGATGTAGCAAGATCCGAGATTTCGGCAAGCCACAGAGCATACGTCCAATGGCGTGCTTAGAAAAGTGGATGTGATGATGCTTATGTAAAAAGGTAAAGAAGAGTGGACTAGATCACTAGGAATTTCTAATGTGACAGGATCCAATGTACGGCAAGTTATAGAGCATACATTCACTAGAGATCTAGAGGAGCAGGGGGGTTGAGAAGGGAATAGATGTCATGATAAATGCTTGCATGATGGTGGATCTTTGGCTTGATTTTAAGTGGGCTAAGACATGAACCGAACCATGACCAATTTGGGTTAGGCTTATGGGTTGGAAGGGTTGAGAGGAGGGTTAGGGTGTGGTTGGAAAATTCAGAACTTTGAGGATTTGGGAGCTCCTTCCCTTTCCCTCACTCTCTTCCTCACTCTCTTCCTTTCTTCCTCTCTCTCTCTCTCTCTCTCTTACTCTCTTCCTCTCTTGGTTGTTGTCTTGAAATGAGAAAAGGAGAGGGCTATTTATAGCTTTCTCCAATGGTATTATGGTAAATATGGGGTTTAGGAAGGGTGAAAGCTGATGTGACAAGTGGTGATTGGTGGAGAGGAGAGAGACACCATGTGGCGTGTTCTCATTGGCTATGGGGCTGGTAAATCGGTAAATAGTGAAGGTAGGGGGGGTAATTTTGAAGAAAGTTGACTTTTGGACGCTAGGACAGCTGTCCACACGCGAGCCGTGGCGGCGGCAGTCGAAGTGCCGCAGGCGGTAGTCAGACACCGCCCGAGCCTGGTTCGGGCCAGATTCTCACGTGTGGGCTTCGTGTGGTGTTCTGGTTCGTCCGGCGATCTCCTTTTTGGGTTTCTGGGACTCAAAGTGGTGAATTTAGGTATGAATGTAGGGTTCTGGCCAGGGTATAGGGTATAGGCGAGACTGTGTGTATGATGAACGGCTTGGATCACGGTTTCGGGTTGCGACTGGGGAGTTTTGGGGATTCTGAACTAGGGTCTGCGGCTAGGGTTAGGGTTCGGTGTGGGCTAGGATTGGGATTAGGGTTAGGTCTAAGATGGGATGTGGGCTAGGTTAGGTTATGATCATGGTTCCTGGGTAGTCTTAGTCTTCTTAAGATATTAGCCTGGGCAGGGTGTCTACAGAATCCAATTCCAATTGTGTTTATTGAATCAAGCAAGGTAACATCTTAATAACTACAAGTGGATCCTTGGCACCCTAGTTCTTACCTTTAATTAATAGTTTAAACATTATTCACAATTACTATCTTTTATTCAAGAATTCATGTTTAGATGTTCTTCTAGTTCTAGTTCTAGTTCTTTTCAAAATACGAACAAGTTTAGTCCCTGTGGATTCGACCTTGTTCTCATGAGTTATTCACCAACGTCATTTATTTATCATCATTCAGGCATAAAGTAAAACGTGATTATCTTATGCATAAGATCATCGTGACCATTAACGTGTACATTATTGTCACTTGGATATCAATATCATCTCCAATGTAACCAATATTAAGCAAAGCATAATGTTATACACATATCATCGTCATGAGTATCAACACGTGCATGATTATCAACTAGGATATCAACCTCATCACCCAATGTAACGATCATCAATAAAGCACGTGAAATTGGGGTTTGCACCGCACTAATAGAAGTATGGAGCTATTCTTATAGCCCTAAAGGGGGTGAATAGGACTTTTCAAATGATTGTACCAAATAAAAAACTTCTATTGCCTAACTTAAATGATGTACAAATAAATTTGGCAAGGCAATGTAATTTTAATGGCTTCCAAGCCAATTAGAGGCTCCCATCACATAGGCAGCTTAAGATATACCAATCAAGCAACTAGCCTATATCATAGTGAGCTTGTGTGTGGGAAGTGCTTCCTATCAATCAGATAACATTTATTCAATCATGTATAAGTATTTAAACATTCAAGCACATATAAGCATGATTAAACAGATGCACAAATGACAATCCTAAACATAAGCATGTATAGTGGTTCGGCTACGTGCCTACTTCACTCCCAGCATCCACACTCAATCCCAGAGTACATTGGATTTCACTATTGATGGTTTTAAATCAGGTTCACCAACAACCTTTATAGTCATACACTAAGGACACAAGTTTAGGCCCACCAGCCAAGGTCCTACACTAGGCACCTACTGTTTAGGCCCACCAGTCAAGGTCTCACATAAGGCACCTAAGTTTAGGCTTACTGGCCAAGGTCCCACACAAGGCACCCAATGTTTAGGCCCACCGGCCAAGGTCCCACACAAGGCACCCAATTGAGTTTGTTGATGGAAATTTTTTACCTTCAATCCTACACGAGGATAGAGACTAAACTTTTGAACTCTTAACTATGACACCTACTTGTTGGATTGAGTTCACTTTTGTAGCTCGTCTTGGGATGCTTGATCTTTACGCTCTTGTGCTTGAACCAGCTTCCCGGTGCTCCCCCGATCGCGTCGTTTGGATTTACCTATTGGCTCAGCTTCATGATCTAGAAAAACCTTGCATATGATATACCTATAAAGGTGACCAAGGTTATGGGAGTTGGTTGAATCTCTTATCTAGGATAGTGAGTGAATTTCCTAAGGGATTCAACCTATGGATGCTCTAGAGTACCAAAAAGACAAAGGGTTTTCCTATTGGTTTGACCTTTGTACTCTAGAGAAGACACGAGTTCATGTTCTTCATTAAATAGGAGCTTTGAATGCTCGTAAGAGTGAATGATCACAATGAAGAGAACATGAACTCGTATGGATAGAGTCTAAATGGGCTAGGATAAGCTTGAGATACACTAGAGACTCCATGGTGCTTATTTTCACTGATTTTGTAAGTTTCTATAAGCCGCTTTTATAGACAAAAGCTTCCGACGGATAGAAAATGACTAGTTTATGGTGCTACCGAAGTGACCTTCGGTATCACTGAACTTGCTTCGGTTGCATCGAATTGTCTATCGGTAGTACCGAATTAAATTCCTCAAGTGTAACGACCCGTAAATTTCCGTACTTTGGCTCGAGTACCATCTCGACCAGAAATCAATTAGGATTAAATCCTTTAGAAATTTAACAAAGTTAACTAAGTGCTAAACTCGATTAGCCATGAAATCCGTTGGGATCGCTTTAAATACGATCTGCAAGACCCAAAACTTGCAAAATCATTGACTTTAGGTTACCCTAAAGTTTAGGATCAAACTCATTACCCGACTACTCTCGGGGATGAATCGAAACTCCGTATCAGGTCTAGACCGCACATCGGAAGTCCGATTAACACGAAGTTAAGGAACTAGGACCGCCTCACTGGGCTTGACAACCATCTCAGAAATCGAGACCAGACGATGTCCCACGGTCATTCGCTTGAGTCCGGAGCGAGGGAGTGTGAAAACCACTCTTTTCTTTACAAAATAAATATCTTGAATAGTGATCTGACACCACTCGCTTGCGGATCAGTATTAAGCAACCAGACCGTCAGAATCAGACCAAATTACACCCTCGGATCAGGAAAAATTTCAGGAACATTTACATGTACTTGGAATTTCGGATCGCGGGCCACTGACCGTTGAACTGAAAATGGTCCGCCACATGTGATTTGGAAATCCGACCGAGATGAAAACGTAATCCCACGTAGATCCATGAGTTATGAACTTAAGTCTGGAGTTTGGCTTAAAGAGGGCCGCCAGAAACCCTCTTTTGAGCTGGAAAAGCGCCGAAATGCTTATAATAGACGTACCCCTTAAATAGGAGTCTATTTCGGAGAGGTTTTAGGCTATATAAGGGCCTTAGAACAGCCCCTCTCACAGCCATACGAATTTGGGATAAAACCTTAGAGAGAGAGAGAGAAAAGGGAGAGAAAACTTAGGATTTGTGGGAGCACCTTCCTCCTACTGCTTTCGATCTTCACACGGGCTGCACCGCCTCTTTCCAGGCACTTTCCCGGCGATATCAACTTCGTTTTAAGGTGAGAAACCCTAACCCTAGATCTGATTTGAGGTGTATAGGCTATAGGTTGTGAAATAACTAACCGATTTCACTCTTTAGGTTAGAAAACTCCCGAATACGGAAGCTCATCAAACCTTGCTGATCCGTTGAGATTCCAAGGAGCAAGGTGAGGACTTTAGGTGTATAGGTTACGGTTTTCAACGCTTTCAATGTCAGATAATGATAGATTCATGATCTGCATGCAATTGCACATGTACAAAGTGCTTTTACGTTTTCTGTTTCGATTAAAGTTGTAGAATATGGAATTTCACATACTCTAGGTATACGTAGAAATACCGTATACGTATTTTTTTTGGAAAAATGTTTGACATGTTTATTTAATGTATGATTATATAATATATGGATAAAATACTTGTTTGGCGAAAGGAATCGCTGTAATACATGTTTGCTTGTAAACACTAGGTATGTTGAAATTGCGTATTCTAGAAATGCCGTATATGTATAAATATTGGAAATGCAATTGTCATGATTTATTGCTGTATGATTATGGTATACATGGATAAAATACTCGCTTGGCGAAAGGATAGCCCTAATACGTATTTTACTAACATACGTCATGTATGTTGGAATAGTGTACTCTAAGTGTTTGTGTAAATGCTTGTGAGTGTAGATGCTTAGGTGTTAGTACCGTAGTTCGGTGCTGAGATGAAATTCTCAACTATCTTGGAGTCATGTATGATTCCCTCCATGTGGTTGTTTACTCTAACCACTCACTTATGATGTATATGTATTTGTATCCCTATTTGTATAGTGTTCTATAACATGCTTTACAACATGCTTTATATCATGCTTTATATCATGCTTCATAACATGCCTTATGACATGCCTACTAGCATGCTTGTATTACTTTGTTTATCATGCTTTACTCCACATGCTATGGATGAAAATTGATTGAGGTTGGGACTATGTCTATAGTCCAGACATTCGGTACCAGACTTGAGATTGTGGCTGAGATTCATGTCGCCACAAGGGATGTGTCTGATGAACCCGAGTCGTACTTCGGTTGGCGATAGTGGTTGGCCACACGGAGTGCTTTTGCGCTTCATATCGACCAACTTGTTGTGCGCTCGAGCTAGTCAGGCTCGTCAAGTAACCGATATGTTGAATGTGTGTTCACCATGTTTGGTCATTACCGTTTGAACCTAGGGTACCAAACTTACCAGTGGCAATCCCGTTAACCATGGTACCTCGATCCGCTAAGACTCATGAGCCGGACATGGTGGTATGGAACACCGTGGCCGAGCTGTCGGCCTATGCTGGGGCCAAGTACCTCCCCGTAGTGACCATTGAGCAACCCAAACTCGTGAGCCGAATATGGTGGTATGGGACACTGTATTCGAGCTGTCGATACTTACGGCGAGAGCCGAGTACGGTGAGACCTATGCTCGTACTGACGGGCAACGAGTCCTCTGTAGTATCTTCGAGTATACTCCAAAGGTCTGTGAGTGGCGATGAGCCCTTCACAGCAACTAGAGTATGAGTAGAGCCGAGTACGGTGAGACATGTATTCGAGCTGACGGCCAGCGATTGAGCCGAGTACGGTGAGACCTGTACTCGAGCTGACGGTCAGCAATTGAGCCGCATACGGTGAGATCTGTATCCGTGCTGACGGGTGACGAGCCCTTTGCGATGCCTTCGCGATGCCTCTCAAACCATAATACCGTATGAGATTAACTAGGATTGACGGCCCTAAAATGGATCATGTTTGGGAATGATACAAGAGAGGTACCTTAGTTTCCCAATACTGCTGTTTGAAATGAACTAATAATAACTCGGTAATCATGCTCATCATCGCACCGCATGTGCCTAGTAGATGTGGAGCACTGAGGAAGGTATGCATTCGCGAACGTAAGATGATGTCGCATGAGGGTGGTTTGGCAAGGGCATACATCATCATGTCATTTCATTCTTGCATTTAACAAGAGTAGTTAAATTTGTTTGATTTGTATTGCTTTATCATTACTGCTTGATTGAATTGATAACATGTTAACCTATGCTTTATTGTTCCACTGAGTTAGCTACTCACTCCCACGTTACGGGACGGTGTTTGCAACACCAACCAGACTCTGTCACAGGTATAGACGGCGCGTCGGTTCAGGAGCCGGAGCCCGATTTCGACGAGGACCAGGATGAGTTCTCATTTATGCAGTACTCTGACGGCTTTGCTTAGGCCGACTGCATCGCGGGGATTTCAGGACTCATCTTTTAGACTGTATTTTGATTTTTGATTCAGAAACAGTATATGTATATGGGTACTCAGTTAGTGTTCATACTCAGGTGTTCATAAAAATTTTGTTCTTTACATACCTTAAATATACAATTTCAGTCTTCCGCTTGCCTTTATACAATTGAACTGGAGTATGAATAACTGTATTGGTATAATCTCATTCATGTTTATTGCTCTAACTCAGACAACATTTAAACATCATTATGTATGTTGCATAAGTGATGCATTGGAACTCGGGAGTTGAGTTCATACTCGACCCCCGAATTTCAGGCCGTTACATCAAGTGTTGTTCAAAATATGTCCATTTCGGTGACACCGAACATTGTTCGTCAGTAGCAGTCGGTGTCACCGAATTATCAAGTCGGTGATACCGAATTATAATCGTGAGGTTGTTGGACAGTTTTGAGCACCTTCAGTAACATTGAAGGTATCTTCGGTGATACCGAAGGTGACATTCGGTGACACCTTCTTCCTACCGAAGGTGGATAGATTTTCCTATTTTTGTCCTTTTAATCATTCAACAACTTGGGATATGCAAAAGCCAAGACTATAAGATATAAAATATGAACTTGGGATTGGCTTAGAATAGATGACCTAAGTAGGTATTCCTATTTGGGTTGGGATCATCTTTTTGCAAAGTCAAGATCGTAGAAGCAGTTCTTTGTCCTCAATGTGGCTTTGATGCTTCTGATCCAGTTACGTCGCTGGTCTTCACTTGTCAAGAACTCATCCGACTACAAGACACAACTAGTCACGATATTGACAAACATGAGTGCAAATAAGTGCACTAACAGCATGGTGATCAACTAGCATATTTTGTCATCATATACATGTACATAATATCATCATCATTAGCATGAAGATCACTTCCACTTCATGATTAACATAAGCAATGTCACAGCTACCACAAACAACTACTCATTCATCATTAATGTATATGCCATCAATTCGACATCTATTAAATCATCACCATAATTGATATTAACTCTACCATAATCACCATCAATTAGATCATACCTATTATTTCAACTAACAATAGACGCATCCCACCTAAGTGTGACACCCTCATCAACCTTGGACTACGTGTAAGACACGCGGTCCCATAGGTCAAGCGTGAGTCTCACTTGGTGGACCACTAGGACAACTCTAAGGGAAAAACTTCTAACCACAAGGCCTTCAATGGTATGGACCAACTCTATAACTAAGTGGAACCCATCTATTCCACCATCAACTAGAAACAATGCACAATCTCAAACATAAGGACAACATGCCAAATCAAGAAAAAGACTAATTATCCTGCTTATGAATTCTAAAATAAGCATCGCTAAGTGTGGTCCACTTGACTAGAGGTAGTGTGTAAGACACATTAACCACTAGGCAATAGACTTGCCCAACGGGCTCAAAGAAGATTACCATGGTGGGCTTCTCACTCTCCAACGATTTCTCTTAGTGTTGGGCCCACTTGGGCCTTAGGCTTTTCTCATTTAGATAGGCCCGAGGCCATCCATATCTTAAGACAACAACTAGGCAGTAAGATCAGTCCACTAAATATTTTACAAGTTATATAACACTTATTTACAAAACATGTTAGGTGAGACTCATTAGATGGAGGGAAGGTGTAATGCCCCGTGTTTTCAGGACCCGAGTACACGACTCGTTTTCCAAAAACCCGAGTGTTAACCTTAAAGGATGGTCAAATTTGAGTATATATATTTTTTCTTTTATCAGAGTCAGAGTAAGTAGATGAGCGTAGAATGGATAAGTAAGCATAAAGGGAAATTTCAAATTACATTTAAAGTATACAAGTTGTCACCCATAATGACTTATACAAACCAATATCTCCAAAATTGACAAATACAAGAATTACATGATACAATACATGAGAAATAGTAGAATGCATGTAAATTTGAGCCGCAAGACCCCTCAACTTCTCAAGGTAGATACAGTCATGCAACTCTGACACATGAACTCGGCTCCTCATCAGCCCGAACCTGAAAATCACTTAAGCCACCTGTGCTACCTATACGGTTATATTTATTTGATGGATGAGTGGCCAACTCAGTGTGAACTCCCCTCAAGATTACACACCACCGCATTAGGTAAGTATATTTATAAAACAAAGCATACAAAACAATACATGATACGGGTCTTATTATGTGCATGGATGCATGAAGTATGCAATCATCACCCCGGAGATGCTCATCCGTGTGGACGGTGGGCTTGTCATTGAACCCGGGACACATCATCTAGTCGGAACAATACGTACATCACCCATGTAATCATTGAACCCGGGACACATCATCCAGTCGGAACAATACGTACATCACGTACGATAACAATAGATGCTGGTCTGTGCGATGTATGCATGATTAGTCAGTCCATTATTAATCCAATTACACTCAGCCATTTTTAAATAAGCTCACGGTCACTACGGAGAGCTTGTGGCCCAGTGTAAGACCCGTATCTTAGTCTGTACTGTTCTGTCGACTGCCGCGATCCTTCCCGTCGAAGTCCGGCAATCCGCGACCTATAATCGATGTTTGTGCGCGACCCTGAGTCGTATCCGGTAGATTTGAGTCGGTTTAATCCAAGACTTGTACCATTGTGACCGCACCGTCACCGGGGGTTCCAACACCGCGTCTTACGCACCGATCCGATACCTTGGTAGGGAGATGTGGGCCGGCATTTATTTCGAAGAAAACGCTGCACGTTTGTAATCCTAAGAGAATCTCTACAACATGTCTCATCAATCAATCAATCAATCAATCAATCACCTCATGTCAAGTACAAGAGCACCCATGCTTTCTTTCTCCCCAAGTCAAGCAACCACCAAGTCAACTTTCAAGTCAAGTACACTATCATCTCACATCCATCACCCATCTCCATTTCTCTCTTTACAACCCTCTCTCTCTCATTTCTCAAAACACATATTCCAAGAAAGAGATGAGAGTGGACGTCTAAGCATCCCAAGTGTGAGAAAAAGTGATTTTTGTGTGGCCCACTTCCCACCCCAAAATCCTTCATCTTAGCCAATCATTTCTCATCATCCTCTATCAAAGTGAGACACAAGGAGCTCAACTTTCCAACGGACCAAGAAGATCGAATGGTGGGTGCTTCTATAGCCTAGATTTCATGTTTTTATGATGGACCAAGTGAGGCTTACCGATTGATGGTATGGATCTCACTTTGGATCCTAGGTGTGGCCGATGGCCCACCTCGATTGTTATGATCATTCTATGATGGGGCCATTCTCCATGGACCCCATCATGATGTTTATCTTTCCTTGTATGAATAGAGGTCATCTAGGCCGTCCATTTTAGTGGAGAAGGAATCTCCACTGTTGAACTTTGATTTAATGGGCCCACATGTATTGAGACCCACTTGATGTATGATTAAATGCATGGAAATGGAGGGCCCATAGTGCCGGGGTCCCTCCATCATCACGTGTGTCTCATTCTCTTTCTCTCACTCTCTTTTCATTTTTCTTGTGATAGGTGGCCGTGTGCCCACTCGGATGGATCCTACTTTGATGTGTGTATTACCCACACCATCTAACCATTTGGGTGGCCCACCTGGACAACATGTCCATAGGTGTGGCCCACCTTAAATATATGTCTTATGCAACCATCCAGCGTCCAGGGACGCTGGACGTTGCAACTCAGTGAAGTTGTGAGCTGACAGTGGGTGTACTAACGTTAAAAAAAAGGAGGTTTTGGGCGGGCCGCTCATGCAGGCCCCACCTTGATATATATTTTTAATCCAAGCCGTCCATCCCCTTTCCTGCCTCATTTTAGGCGTTGAACTAAAAAACAGAGTCAATTTGACTATCTGGTGGGCCATAGTATAGAAAACAACATATTTACTGTTGAAATACACCTTGATGTTTATGTACGCCAAAATACATCGAATATTGAGCTTTATGGGTCTGTCTTAAGCCGTAGAGTGCAATGGCTGGGCTGGATTCACTTAATGCGGGCCCCAGCTACGAAAAACCTTGAAAATAGATGATTTTTTTTAAAAAAATAATAATTAAGCAATAGCAGCAGATGCTGCTGCTGCTAACAACCAAGGACGCCAGCAGCGTCCTGCTGCTTGGGCGATGGAAGCAGGGTCCCAACCGTGGGCCCCACATGATGTGTGTTGTCGTCATCACCGTGCATTTGGGTGGGCCCCTTAGGGCAGTGGGCCACCCCAAAAATCAGCCTCATCTGGAACTCAGGTGGCCCACATGGCAGGAAACAGTAGTGATTGACGTCTGCCATTGAAACCCTTTTTGGGTTACAGAAGTTTTGGATTAATATGAAATTTGTTTTTCCTTACCACCCAGGTCCGTGTGACCTTTCCAACCGGTTGGATTGCAGATAAACATTATGGTGGGCCCCACGTGGAACCCACCACGGTGTATGTGGTTTATACATGCCATCCAGCCATAGGCTGTTGGACGGTTAGTGGACCCCGCCTTTAATGTTGGGGTTACATCCAAACCATCCATTGGATTTGTTGGTGGGCCCCACTCTAATGGATGTGTTCCGTCCAAACAGTCCATCCATCTGACGTGCTAGTGGGCCCCACTTTGATGTATGTGTGATATTCCACCACCAGATGGCTGGACGGTGGACCACACTTTGATGCATTTATTATATGCACACGGTCCAGCAGATCTGGACGATGGGCCACACCATGATGTCTGTGTTATATCCAAACCGTCCATTTAATTGGTGGGCCAGGTGTGTGGACCCCACCATGATGCATGTGTTGCATCCAAGCCGTTCAACCACTTTGAAAGCTCGTCTTAAGGCTTGAGAATAAAAATAAGTTAGATTTAAAGTTCAAGTGGACCCCACCATTTAAAGTAGTGGACAATGACGTCCACCGTTCAAAATTTCTAAGGGGCCATAATAGTTTCCTACTAAGTTGATATTTGCTTCCACTTCATCTATCATTATGTTAGTTGTGACCAGATTGGATAGAAAATAAATGTTATGATGGGCCTTAATAATTTAATGGTGGAATTCATTATCCCCCTCTGTTATTTGGAGTGCGGTCTAGTCGATCGTTCGATATGATTCATATATATATATATATGTATATATATATATACACACACACACATATGGATGTGCTTGTGGCCATCCGTTGAGACCCATTTGATATACATGAGGCCCATGTGATTAGGCTCATTTTGATGTATTTTAAGGGCCCATGGGTCGAGACCCATTGTGATGTACAAGGGCCCGTGGGTTGAGGCCCATTGTGCTGTATTTGGAGCCCATGGGTTAGGGCCCATTGTGATGTATAAGGGCCCGTGGGTTGAGGCCCATTGTGCTGTATTTAAAGCCCATGGGTTAAGGCCCATTGTAATGTATTAGGGCCCATGGGTTGAGGCCCATTGTGATGTATAAGGGCCCGTGGGTTGTGGCCCATTGTGCTGTGTTTGGAGACCATGGGTTAAGGCCCATTGTGATGTATTAGGGCCCGTGGTTTGAGGCCCATTTGATATATTTGAGGCCCATGGGTCGAGGCCCAATGGGATGTATACAAGGTCCATTGCAATGTGTGATTCCTCCATGGGTTATGTAATGATGTTTATGACGGGCCGTGCCTTGGGAGCAATGTTGGTTTGACGTCCACATTGTTAGAATAATGTTGGTTTGACGTCCACATTGTAAGAATAATTTATGCTTGATATGAGAAATGTTTGATCATAACATTCTGCATTATAACATGCTTAGTATAATGTATGCTTGATATGAGGAATGTTAGTTTGACGTCCGCATTATAACTCTCCCTAGGGCCCATTGATAGGCCCGTACTTGTTGTTTGTAAGCCATCTACGCCCATCTTCATTGTAAGGACAGTTCATCACTTCATAACATGCTTAGTATAGCTCCATGATTCATGCCCATAAGCATCATATGTATGCTTGATATGAGGAATGTTTGATCATAACATAAGCCTTTGGGCTGAGACATTTACGGGACTTCTTATGAGACGGAGTGCCCCCACATGAGTGCGCGGTACGCGCAGGATTGTTGCATGATTTGACGGTGTGACTCATGCATCCCGCATTTGTGTAACTTGATTATTGTACTCCCTAGCGACATCAGGGCCATGGCTCCATAGGTACATCGTGGATGGCCATATCGAATACCGAAAATACTTTGTTCTAGCACTGTGGACACTTAGGATGTCCTTGGGTGAAAGTCCCAGAACCTTTTTGGTACCAGGACTTGCTCCAACGTCTAGACCAAGTGGATACACGAGAGCCCGAGTGCCGAATACCAGTAGGCCGCGTCTCCCACTGTGTCGTGGTCGGTTGGAAGGGGGTGTGGCCTTATCCGCCTGAGTGAGGGGGCTATAAGGTAGGCTGAGTTTGACCAGCTCGCAAATGAGTCCGCTATCGACGAGCCGGGTAGGTATTGGCAGACTACTAGTCAGGCAGATAGTGAGGTCTATTCCACTTGCTTGGCTGTGCAGCTAGGTAGGAGGCAGTCAGTGTGAAGTGTATTAGACCCCGGTGATATCCAGAGAGGAAATGTACTGATATGTGTACTTGATGAGGACTGATATGCTTGCTTTGCATCTCGCATATGACATTTGGCTACATAGGCCTCGCATCGCATGACCTTGGTATGGCCGATATTGTTCACTCCCCAAGTATAGGGTTGTGATGTAGTAATAAACTCAGTAAGATCGAGGTCGAATCCCACGAGGACTGGTCGTCACAATTCAAATTCACAATTCTCCTTAACTAATCCAACAATTAATGGAGCGAATTACTAACACAAATTTACGAAAACTAACTAAGAACAGGGAAGAAAATTTAATCAGAGAGAGCACTAGGACTTTCGAATCCACCCCTAATTATCCTAACCCTTGTTTTGTCTGTTGATTCACCTTAATCTAGATTGATACCACTTGTATAGAGAAAGCACAATCTGTGTCCTTACTCGGGCATACAGAATGTCTAATTCCTTTAAGCAATGCCATGAATAACATATCCCATGTCCTTGGTCGGGCACATGGAATGTATAGTTCATTAAAGCACCCTGTTTCTTCCTCTATAGGAAACTTGTTCATGATCAGACACAAGCACCTAGAATAAGCATCCAAACAACATCCATCTATATACTTTAGTCGAGTTCATAGATGGAGAAGTATAGAATTTAAACCGATCAAGCCCACTTAGAGAAAGAAATACACCAATCAAGTTTAAAGTAAATTCAACAAATAAAAGAGTTAATCAAATTAGGGGCTTCATCTCAGCCCTAGCTGAGAGATTAGTTACCCATAAAATCCATTAAACAGATGGATAAATAAAATTCATAAAAAAAACATCAAACCAATTTTTTTTTCTCTCTCTCTCTCTCCTTTCATCTCTTTCTTCTCTTTCTTCTCTCCCTTGCTCTAGATCTGGACTTCCCTGCTTCTGAATGCCTTCCCACGTCCAAAAATTCCTCTTTTATAACTGCTGGAGGGCTGGAGTAGGCGGCAGAGTTGTAGCAGGACATGGAGTGCAAATTTTCGCAACCATGATCGGTGGGCCCCACAGAAGTGTTTTCTGAAAAATCCACCTCGTCCATTGGATTCAGGACGAAATTTCAGTCAAGAATGGGTGGTTTTGACTGTCCATTGACACGGCCCAAAGAAGAAATCACAACAAAAATCAGTTTTGAACGTCACAAGACCGCCTGTTTGTGGCCTCTGTATCACGCATGTGTGTACGCATAGGAGTGGAATATCAGCATGGTTTTGAAGCTCTCGAAGCCCTCTACACGATGAACGGCTCGGATCGGCCGTACGGGCCATGTGTGGGGCCCACTGCCGTTCGTAAAATGGACCAGCGGTCGGTCCCTTCGCTGACGCTAACGCAGATCTTTTTCCGCTGTGACAATGGTGGGGCCCATTTCGTAGTTATTTTGGGAAATCTAATCCGTCCATTGGATGGAGGACGAGATTTCTATTAGCAATACACAGTTTTTGCCTTCTTTTGATGAGGCCCGCATGATATTTCAATCTACCGTCCATTCCGTTTTTGAACGGCTAGAAAAATAAACACTGGATGTTTTCAAATTCCATCAGCTAGGCGTTGGTAAGATGAGCCTTAGAAAGCCAATGGACGGTTTGGATTGTCTGTGTGGACAGTATATGGGGCCCACAAGTGAGGACCGCAGGTCGGTTCTTGAAACAGAGAACGACTCTTGCCGTTTTTTGAATTGTAGTCGGTCAATACCGACTTTGACTGTGCGGTACGATCCAGTGCACATCAAGGGTACTTGTGCATTGTGCACTCTCAACTCATGTGGGGTCCACCTTGATAGTTATCGAAAATCTAATCCGACCATCTGTTTTCTCACCTCATAAAATGGGATGAGACCAAATTTGAGGCATATCCAGATTGTAGGTGGGCCCAGAATCGATGGTTTGTGGGCTAATTTGTCCGTTGGGGCACTTCTCGAGATATCCAGAGGTTGAAATTTAATATGTACGGTTAATTTATGGCCCTCATCCCATGTATGAAGTTTTGAACTGATCGGATGGCGGAAAACATGTGATCTTGCATTCTGGACCAATTTCGGGCCTCTTTAACGTGAACGGCTTGATTTTCTCGGATTCCTGTCGTGTAACTCCGTTGATCTTGATTTTCTGGAGTCCGTCTCTTGCTCTGGTGTCTTCGGAGCGTAAAATCTACGCTTTTAACATCATTTTTCAATCAACGCTCCTGATTTCATCCTGTAACAAAAATACTGTTAAAATATTCCATTAAGCATTATCATATACGTAAAATCTGGTAATGATCGGGGTCTGATATGCAATATTTGACCCTCATCACAACCCCTAACCAGCATTTTGCTAGTCCCGAGCAAAACATGCGAAAAATAATTTCAGAAATAAAAGACAATTCCTGTAAACTTAAGTGACTTGTGAACAGATAGTTGAGATGTGATCATTCTAAGATTCATGCATGGTTAGTGGGATTTTCTCCCGGAATCAAGTTCACTGTAAATTTCATAATCAAGTTCAAAATATTAAACCATGAATTAGAACATCTTAAACATTGAGTTCCATTAGTGTATAGTGTAATCTCGGCTTACGATCATTAAGAGATCCAATTGTTAATTTCATGATATCATTGGTAATTAACAACGGAGTGCATGACGACTAAACTTGAATCCAACACTTGCCTTTCAGATTAACTTCTCATTCTACCATGCTTTGATTTTCTTTATAAATAGTAACGCCAAAGAGGGGAATCAAATCCGCACCTATAGGGAGCAAACCTATGGTGAAAACTTGTCGCCTAACTCTTTTCTCATGTCAACTATGGGGAATCGAATCTTCATCTATAGGGAGCAAACCTATGATGACGATTATGCGACTTATTCTTTCAATTCTTCTTTATAAACTGATGCTAAAAATTTTGTTTTTCAGGCTGGTTCCTTTCATGCTTAGTGATTACCAAGTTACCATTTAATATCGAACTGAAAACTTAATGTGTAAGTGAGATCTGATATGTGCAATCCTGGCTCAATCAATGTTTACAACTTCTAATCATGGATTAACAATTCAAACTTAAGTGTGAAATCTGCCAGACAACTGAACCCAAGAGTCATAAATTACTCACATTCTGTATCTTGTAATTTCAAAATCACAACTATCTTTCAAAATCACTTTGAATTCAACAGAAATTTCAGAAAAATTTTAAATTTTTTTTACAATTTTGCTCAAGACCAAGAAAATACTGATTAGGTAACCTAATCTCCCACCCCCAACCTAAAATCTACATTGTCCTCAATGTAAAAGAAATAAGCATGCGATGTAGATGAGACAACGAAAAGAAAAGAGGAGTGAGGGAAAGATAGTACCTGGATGAAGAATCAAGAGGCTTTCCCAAAAATATCAACGTAAAAGTAGGTCAGCACAAGAGAGAAATCAGTAAAATAAAATAAAATCACAAAAAGAAAAACCCTACCTATACCACTTTCGCAGGTGCTCGCGATTGCATTTAGCGTATGCAACAAGCCTTTAAACCCCTAGGTTACCCCTAGTGGACGAGTTGTAGTCTCGTGAGGGTTTGCAGTAATGTTACCCACAAACATTGAACTAACTAACAAGGAAAAAGAAATCAAATGAAACGCTGGGTTGCCTCCCAGGAGCGCTAAGTTTAACGTCTTCAGCCAGACAAGAACGGACCATGAATGAACTAATCTTTATAACCAGGGTCCGCCAAAGAAATTACCTCAACACTGTGGTTAACCAATCCCAGACAAGTGATGTGAGTTCCCATGAACTGTGCTATCTGAAATGAGGTAATTGACACTATCATCAAACAATTTAAGGACTTCTGCTCGAACAACTTCTTCCATGTTAGGATCATGCTTCCTTTGCATTTTACGTGACATTTCCGCAGCATGATCCTTACATACAGTGGGGCACACTCCTTGTATTTCTGCTATCTTCCGTTCAATTGCTGCCTTATATGTTCGAAGAACATTAAGCAACCTGCTTTTCTTTGCCTTCTCAGAGTTAGGAACTGTGCTGTCAGGCAGAGTCTTAAAGGGATGAAGGGGTTCCACTTTCGCTTTCCATTTTTCAGTCTCCAATATAGGAGTAGAGTCGAGCAGTGCATTGACTTCGTGAATGGGACTATCCATGTCAAAATCCATGCCATGTTGTGCTAAGCAGGTCTCAAGTGGATCTTCAAAAGATTTGAGGAAGGAGTCCTGCACTAGACTATCGATCATGTCTGCTTCGAATATGTCTTCTAAATTTGCGGGTTGTTGTCCTGCATTAAAAATATTGAGTTTAATATTCATGTTACCAAATGACAACTTCATAACTCCATTCCTGCAATTTATAATAGCATTAGATGTGGCCAAAAATGGACGACCCAAAATGACTGGGATCTGACTATGAGGATTCTGGACAGGCTGAGTATCTATAACTATGAAATCCACTGGAAAATAAAATTTATCAACCTGGATTAACACATCTTCAATAACACCCCGGGGCACCTTGACAGATCTATCAGCTAGCTGTAACGTTATTTTAGTCGGTTTCAACTCACCAAGTCCTAGCTGCTCATAAACCGAATATGGTAACAAATTCACGCTCGCCCTTAAATCAAGTAATGCCTTCCCAATCTTATGATCTCCTATGACGCAAGAAATGGTGGGAGCTCCTGGATCCCTAAATTTAGGAGGGGTGTTATGTTGAATCATGGAGCTAAGTTGCTCTGCAAGGAAGACTTTCTTATGAACATTCAGCTTACGCTTTTGAGTGCATAAGTCTTTAAGAAACTTAGCGTACGCAGGGACTTGTTTGATAGCGTCAAGCAACGGGATGTTGACTTGCACCTTTTTAAACACGTCCAGGATTTCATCAAAGTTGTTTCTTTTCTTCATTGGTGCCAGACGCTGAGGAAAGGGTGCTTTGGGTACATAGGGTGGCACGTCAGCGGCTCTTGGAGAGTCAGAGAGTTTTTGGACTTTGGATGCATTGGTGTGTCTCTCTGCTTCACCTTGATCTTCTGTTTTAGAATTTGATTCATCCCTAGGTATCTCTATTTTGTTGTCAATCTGTTTGCCTGACCTAAGGGTAATGATCGATTTGGCTTGCTCATGGTATTGCCCTTGGTTGGAATTAGAGCCAATCTCATACTGTCCCTTTGGATTAGCCACAGGTTGGCCAGGGAACTTACCCTTCTCTCTCTCATTCAATGCGGTAGCTAGTTGACCCAATTGTACTTCCAGCTTAGCAATGGATTGCGCATTTGCATGTAAGCTTTGCTGGTTGGCTAGTAAGGTTTGTTGGGTGTCTTTTTGGAATTGGAGAGAGCTCTGCATAAAAAGACTGAGAGTGTCTTCAAGAGATGGTTTCCGTGATTGTGAAGGAACTTGTTGATACTGCGGAAACTGCTGAGGTTGTTGATTGCCAGCTTGATGGTAAGGTTGCAAAGGAGGATTTCCAGATGGTCCTCCTTGTTGCGGTCCTTTCGCCCATGAGAAATTTGGATGTCTAGCCCACCCTGGGTTGTATGTGTTCGAGTAAGGATCATTGCCAGGTTTCTGAAAGGTGTTCAAAGCATGAACTTGTTCAGAGAGGAATTCTGGAAATGCTGCACCAGATGGGCAAGATTGCGTAGGATGGGCAGGACTAGAACATATGGCACAAACCTCGGCTTGAGTTGTTTGTGGAGGTCCATTATGCAACATCAGAGCATCAACCTTCTTTGTCAGGCCATCAATCTTGGCATAGAGATCAGGCGTGACTCCTATCTCATATATACCACCTTTCTTTTGTGGTTGAGGACTTCTTTCACCTCTATCTGAATAGTCCTATTGCTGGGAGTTTTCACACAAGGTTTCAAAAAATTTCCATGCTTCAATATCGCTTTTGGTCATGAAGGACCCTCCACTAGTGGCGTCAACCATGCGACGATTTTGGGGTGTCAAACCGTCATAAAAGTATTGCACTTGTTGCCATTTCTCAAAACCGTGGTGTGGACATTTAAGAAGCAAGTTCTTCCATCTTTCCCAACATTCATGAAAGTGCTCGCCCTCTTTTTGTGTGAAGTTAGTGATTTCTCTACGGAGGGCATTAGTTTTGTGAACAGGGAAGAACTTGTTTAAGAACTTCCTAGACAGTTGGTCCCATGTAGTGATAGACCCAACTTCTAGAGAATTCAACCATGCTTTTGCCTTATCTTTCAAAGAAAAAGGAAAAAGGCGCAAACGGATTGATTCATCTGAGAAGTTTTGGAACCGAAAGGTAGAGCAAATGTCTAAGAATTCTTTCACATGATGATATGGGTCCTCCTTGTCTAAACCGTAGAAAGAGGGCAACAATTGTATGACCCCAGGTTTAAGTTCAAAGTGTGCTGCCGTTGTGGCTGGCAACACTATGCATGAAGGTGCATTAAACTGGACAGGAGCTGAAAAATCCCTAAGCGCTTTAACTTCATTCTCGTTCGCCATTTCAACTGGGATGTCTCTCAATCTTCTATGGAATGTTCTTTCTATTTCAGGATCACAAGACGCTAATTCTATATCTAGAGATCTACGTCCTAGCATAAACTAAGTAACAACCTAAGAGAAAGAAAACTAGAACTAGAAACTATGATATTCTAAAACAAGTTAAAACTATGTAAATAAGAATGGGAAGAAAGAACCCGGAAAAAGGAGATGATTGATGTCAGAAGATTTAAGAAGCTCCTCCTCACTTAGTAGCTTTCTTCCTCAATTCCTGAAAATAGAAACAAAAACAAATCAAGTTTCCTAAAATAATGATAGAAAAATCCTAAGCAACGGTTAATTTCTAAAAAAGAAAGTTACTAAAAATAAAAAGCTAAGTAAGTTTCTAAAAAGGAAAAAAAATTTCTAAAACTAGAAAATAGAAAGTTACTTAAGAGAAGAATCTAAATTTAAAAATAGAAAATTTAAAAATTCAAAAGAAATTCTAGAATTAGAAAATTTCTAAAAAGTAAAAACCTAATAATAAAAATTAGAAAAAGTAAAGAATTTAGAAAGGGATTACCAAATTAGAAGTTTATCTCAGGACCCTAAAAAACAGGAAAATAGGTTAATTTTTAAAATAAAGAAAAGAACTCTAAGTTAGTAAAATCCTAAGCTATGAATTATGATAAGAGAGAATCCTAAATTCAATTTCGAACGAAACAGTCCCCGGCAACGGCGCCAAAAACTTGTTCACTCCCCAAGTATAGGGTTGTGATGTAGTAATAAACTCGGTAAGATCGAGGTCGAATCCCACGAGGACTGGTCGTCACAATTCAAATTCACAATTCTCCTTAACTAATCCAACAATTAATGGAGCGAATTACTAACACAAATTTACGAAAACTAACTGAGAACAGGGAAGAAAATTCAATCAGAGAGAGCACTAGGACTTTCGAATCCACCCCTAATTATCCTAACCCTTGTTTTGTCTGTTGATTCACCTTAATCTAGATTGATACCACTTGTATAGAGAAAGCACAATCTGTGTCCTTACTTGGGCATACAGAATGTCTAATTCCTTTAAGCAATGCCATGAATAACATATCCCATGTCCTTGGTCGGGCACATGGAATGTATAGTTCATTAAAGCACCCTGTTTCTTCCTCTATAGGAAACTTGTTCATGATCAGACACAAGCACCTAGAATAAGCATCCAAACAACATCCATCTATATACTTTGGTCGAGTTCATAGATGGAGAAGTATAGAATTTAAACCGATCAAGCCCACTTAGAGAAAGAAACACACCAATCAAGTTTAAAGTAAATTCAACAAATAAAAGAGTTAATCAAATTAAGGGCTTCATCTCAGCCCTAGCTGAGAGATTAGTTACCCATAAAATCCATTAAACAGATGGATAAATAAAATTCATAAAAAAAAACATCAAACCAATTTCTCTCTCTCTCTCTCTCTCTCCTTTCTTCTCTTTCTTCTCTTTCTTCTCTCCCTTGCTCTGGATCTAGACTTCCCTGCTTCTAAATGCTTTCCCACGTCCAAAAACTCCTGAGGGCTGGAGTCGGTGGCAGATCCAGTGCACATCAAGGGTACTTGTGCATTGTGCACTCTCAACTCATGTGGGGTCCACCTTGATAGTTATCGAAAATCTAATCCGACCATCTATTTTCTCACCTCATAAAACGGGATGAGACCAAATTTGAGGCATATCCAGATTGTAGGTGGGCCCAGAATCGATGGTTTGTGGGCTGATTTGTCCGTTGGGGCACTTCTCGAGATATCCAGAGGTTGAAATTTAATATGTACGGTTAATTTATGGCCCTCATCCCATGTATGAAGTTTCAAACTGATCGGATGGCGGAAAACATGTGATCTTGCATTCTGGACCAATTTCGGGCCTCTTTAACGTGAACAGCTTGATTTTCTCGGATTCCTGTCGTGTAACTCCGTTGATCTTGGTTTTCTGGAGTCCGTCTCTTGCTCTGGTGTCTTCGGAGCGTAAAATCCACGCTTTTAACATCATTTTTCAATCAACGCTCCTGATTTCATCCTGTAACAAAAATACAGTTAAAATACTCCATTAAGCATTATCATATACGTAAAATCTTGTAATGATCGGGTATGCAATATTTGACCCTCATCAGATATCATTCATGCCTTGCATCACATAGCCTTGGTAAGATTGATAACATTCATGGACTTGCCACATATTTCCGTATTACTCTGATATTATACACTTGACGCTTGCCTTGCGCACACACTTACACCACCCTCTAAGCTTTTGTAAGCTTATGCATGATAGATGCGTGCAAGTGGCGTTAGATTACAGCGGCGCTGAGCTTGGAGCGTGCATCGGTCGTCTACAGCTTTGATTTTTGATCATCTTGTATTTTCTTTTCCGCATTGTACTTAAAGCTTTTGATATAGTGGATATGCGGTGATGTCGTTTTGTGACTTGGTTATGCTCCATTACAAAAAAAAATTCATACTGAAAATCCTCCTTATAGGATCCCATGATCGGAATCTGGCATGTGAGTGTCGGAATCTGAGAATGGGGTACTACAGAGGCTGTTGGCGCCGAATTCGGCGATCAAGAATTTTATGAGCCCGTTTTTCGAGTTTAGGACGTGACACCTAGCATAGGCCGACGGCTCGGGCATAGTGTCCCATGACCACCATCCCCGGCCCATGAGAATACCATCTTAGGATGTTTAATGGAAACCCATCGACTAGTAGCCAATCATATTATAGTATATGGGGCTTACCATCGCATGGTTGCACAGTATAGAACATCTAACTCATATAGGGAAAATACTAGAACAAAGCCACATAGGGCGAGTATCAGAACCATGTGATAAAAGACCATCCTTGAAAACTATTGGGCACAACATCCTTGGTAGGCCCACATCAACGATCCATCTACACCACCACTCAATAACCACTAGAGCGAAGGTCCATTGCAATCACTGTCGATCGAGTTACATCCCAAGTGTGGGTAAACATTTATAAGTGGGGGTTTCCCACTAATGTACCAGTTTAAACTTCATAAGCAATCCACAAACAGTCCATAAGAAATAAATATGCAGGATAAACATTAAGCATATAATATATCAATTAAATTCCAACAGTTAATATATGTGATTATAGAAAGGGAGATATCAAATGTAAATTAAAATAAAAACTATAACTTAAGCTAATGAGAAGATGGAAAGCTCAAGGGGAAGAATCATCACCTTATGTTTGAATCGGCCGTACAATCGCTACAAGTGCGTGTTCCCTTAGAATCAATTCCTACCATTAATCGTAAAGTTGTACAATTAGATCCAAGCTTACACACTATTTAGGGTTAGGGTCTTAACCTAGGGTTTAGGTTGCTTAGGCTTTTAGGGTTTAGTCCTAGGGGTTGAACTATAATATATGTGTAATTTAGCAAAGTGTAATAATACGGTTAGTCACCATTCATCGTTGATGATATATATGATCAATACTTGCGATCATTGTAGTAACAAGTATTACAATGGTAACAAATATTAAATCTATTATTAATGGTAATATATTTCAAGTGATCGGTGCCATTCTAATATCATTTAATAGTAGTTTCTAATATTAACGATAGACGGTGTGGTGATGGCTATCCATGATTGGTAACTATCATGACAATGTTTAGGAGTGACCAATGAAGCACTTATATTTAACCATTGTAACTAACGTAGTATAGGTAGTTTATTAATAGTTAATCATGTTTAGTATTAATAAATCTAATGACGATTGTAATGATCGAAATAATCTTTATATGGAAAGGAAATGTGGCTCACCTAGTCGACTCGGTTGAGTCGACTCAACTCACCGTCGCTTCTCTCTCATCTTCTTTCCTCTCCTCCTTTCCTTCTTCCATCCATCTCTGCTGGAATGTCCAGCGACGTCTGGACCAGGCACATCCTTGACTCGACCGAGTCGAACTCGGTTTCAGCCGAGTTAACTCGGCAGCAACTCACAACCAGTCCCCTCTCCTGTCTTGCTCTTCATCCTCTCTCTCTCTCTCTCTCTCCTTTTTTTTTCTTTTTTTTTCACTCCCTTCTTCTTCCTTGCTGGTGGGTCCAGCCAGCTTGCCTCATTTTGACTAGGCTCGAGTAGCTCCAACGAGTCAGTGACTCGCCCCCAGTTCACGGCCCAACTTGGCAGCAACTCCATGGAGGGAAGCCACGCCCTTCACTCCCCTCTTCTTTTTCTTCTTTTCCTCCTTCTTCTCGCTTAAATGGGTCTAGCAACACCTGGACTCAGCCTCAATGCACCAAACACAACTCGTAACCCAACGAGTTGAGTCGAGGTGGTGCAACGGCCGCACCTTCCTCGCTTCTCTCACAATTTCTCCATTCTTTGACTTCTTCCTTGGAATGAACTGGGCCCTACCAGGCTTGTACAACCTGCCCAGTGACTCAGGTGAGTCGCACCAGTAACTTGGTTGGGCTGGGTTGCTGCCTCACACACCCACGCCCTCCCCATCTCTCTTTCCTTCCTTCTTCCTTTTCTTCCTTTCTTACCCTTTTTTTTTGTTACTAGCTGGAATTCCAGTAATATGCTAATCAAACCCAGACCCAATCTCAGCCTAACTGAGTTGACACAACGAGTCAACAACTCAGCTGGAGTTGAGCTGGAGTGGCCCTCTAGCAGCACTCGTGCCCTTTCCTCTCTCTCTCTCTCTCTCTCTCATTTTCTGCTTCTTTCCTTTCTCCCTGTCTCTTCCTTCTCAATCTTCTCAAAATGATCCAGGGGACCACAGACCTGTGCAAGCTCACCCTGAGTCGAGGCGACTCGATCGGTCTGGTGCAGTGCGGCATTGCAACTCACACTCTCTTTCTTTTCCCTTTCTCTCCATCTCTCTCTTTCCTGTATTCTTAGTGGGAATCCCGAGAGAAAAGGATTCTTATAAAGGCTAGGGCACGCTCAAGACTGCCCTAATCTGTTTCAGTGGACGGTTGGGATAAGTGGCCACGTCCCTTGCATCCATCTATTTTCTACTTTGTAAAGGGGATAATCTGATTATGGGATGGTTTCCTTAATGCCATGGCCCACCGAATGAGCGCTCCTGATCAATAGATGGGGCCCATACAATCATTATGGGTTTGTTAGCTGGACGAGGAAGATGATGGCATCTCCCATGGCGAATTTTAATCTACGGATTATCTTGATAATCTGGTCCATTTGCATGGCTCGGATGGGGCCGCTGATCACTGCAGGGCCCACCTTTCCCAGTAATCATAGCCATTTACCCACACCTCATGATATTCCCCGCCTCTCACGGATTTCTCACGAGATGAGAAACTCCAGACGGTGGGGCCATTGCCGCCCTAGAGGGAGTGGTGGAGGTTTCTCCACGTGGCCCGTTGGGTGGTTTGGATTGAGCTAACAAGCTTTCCATAAGAGGAAACTACTCGACGGACTTCTGCCCGACAGAAGGCTGCCTGCCCTTTCCTGGTGCTGGACGCAGGGCTATGATTGACGCGGGGAGAAACGACTGGGATTGAAGGAAGGCAGGAGGTGCGGATCGCTAGCGTGGGAGGGAAGGATGTGCTTTCCTCTTTTGGAAGAAGGCTGCACGCGTGACACAGCTAGAGTGCATGTATCCTCACACAAACATGTGGGAAATTTGAGGTGGGATTTGATTTTTACCCTCTACCGGATGATCGGTTTGGATTGGACCAAGATGTCCCGCCTTGATCACAATGGTCGAGTTTTGGAATGGTAGAAAACACAACCTCGCTTGCACTCTTGACGATTTTTCGTGGCTACGTAAGTGTGTTTCCATGTGTGTGAAAGGCATGGTCTTGGTCTGTTTTGACGTCCCTTCGCGATGGACAGTTTGGATCATCCAAACACGTGCTGATGGTGGCCCACCATTTGAAGCGACGAGCGGCATTTTCAAATGTTGTTGCTGGCGGGAGAAAAAGGAGAGAAAACTCTCTTTTTCAAGTGGAATCGGGTTAAGGTTGTTTGACCGGTTTTACTGTCCTGTGTACCAAGGGTGCACATACTGTACGTGCACAGGCACCATAGTGTGGGGTCCACATGGCTGTTTTGCTCTATCTGCTCCATCCATTCTGTTTTACGGGCCCTTTCATAACCTTTTACCAAAGGTGGGGAAGATCCAAGGTCCAGGTGGGGCCCACCACTTGATTTGGGTCGTCGTGGTGGATCTTCGTCAAATCCGACAGTCGGGTCACCCCGAGATCGAGCATCAACGGCTAAGAGGGTCTAATGGCTATTTGTGTGATTTACTAACTAAACATTAACATTAATACTAATGTTATTATTATTACTTTAGTATAAACTATATACATCATTATTTATTTCCCTTTATTACTATACTTATTACTGTTGTTATTATTATATTACTATCATTATTTTCTAAGGTGTTCATCACGGTTTGCATTTTGATTAACATTGTTTATTTACTGTAGGGCTTAATAGGAAGAATTTAAATTTGTAAGTGAGCCATGTTTTCTAAACACATAGGTTACTTTACTATTTATGGAGATCTGATGGTCAGATCATTACAAAATATGACCAGTGGTGATTCCTAGGGTTCTCGGCCTAGTTTAGGTGAAAATCATTGAAGAGTTTAGTAATCAACGACCTAATTGAAATGATGAAGTCGTGCACATTTGTGGGAGTTTCAAAAGTTAATCGAATGATGGATCTGTCGACCCAGACCTGAGGGCATATGATAGATGGCTTGATGTAAGGATTAGGACCGTTTCCAACGGTTGGATTTAGACTAGAATGAACGTGAACGCTTGTCTGACCTAGGTTTGTATCTATAGCAAGTTAGGTTACACGATAACACCCGAGTACTGGAAAGTATGGGGTGTTACAATCTATCCCCCTTAACAGAAATCTCGTCCCGAGATTTGTTATGTGTGTCCCTAAATATCACATCACAAGTGGTAATTTCATTTTAATAGTGTACTCTATTTCTCATTTGCGCAATCACCTCCTGTACTGTTAACAAGCTATATTTAGATGCACCACATCCCTTACGCATCTAGCATAGCATATCAATTCCTACTAATCGTTTGAAACCGTTCTAGCATTAACCAATACTAAGGGTTTATTTAAAGGTTTACCTACATCAAATGTCTCATCGCATCCACTAAGAGCTAGGCGACCACTAATGATAATATTTCACCTTTCTCTTTATTTTCTTTTACTTCTAACGATAGTCCTTAGCTGTCCAAAGTGTATTTCAAATTTCTATTTTTCAGCGTTCAGGGTGACATGAATAGATGGTCATTGTAGGTTTGAGCCAAATACATTGATCCTTTGCCTACGTAAAGCAGAGGATTTTCTGTATCAATCCCTAATCCTAGTAAATCTCGATCTGCTGCCTGATCAGGGCATTGAGACCATTATAATCTGCTAGGATATGGGATTTGGATCAAGCCGCGTACACATCGCATATACATGATTGCATCAGTCCATCATCCCGATTATTCCAGACTCATGCGAAATATTATGAAATCTTCTATCCTGAAAATGAGAGCACTCGAAATCTACATGAATAGACGTGAATGACCATCACGCTTCTCGCACGTACTTTGATCACCTTAATGTACTACTTAAAAATGTTTGGACCAAAACTCCTACATGGAAACTTAAGTTTTGAAATTGCTAAATTTTATCCAAGTTCTTAAACCTAACCCTCATGGGCTTAACCTAGGGTTTAAGGCATGCCCAAAATCATATAAACTTACCTCTATTTGTTCCTAATTATTGGGATTTGTAAAGTCTGTTATTTCTAGCTAAAGAGGCGTACTGGGGAATTCAAGTTACAATTCCTAATAAGATTTCTTTAAGTTTAGGGAGTAATTAAATTCGGTTTAAGGTCAAGTACGGTGAGTGAGGGAACTCCCACAGGTCTAAGTTCAGTCCATTTGCTGATTATCACAAGAGTGTGATTTCTAACTATGAATTTTTTATTTTTTATTTATTTATTTTTTTTTGGAAAGTTCATGTCCTAGATTTCTAAAAATTTTTGTTCGAAAGTCCAGTATAAGGAACGTCCTTATGTAATCTTATGTACATTGTAATGGGTATTTGATACGCATTTAATTTCTAAGTTCAAACAACAATCTTGGTAGTTCACAAGGGAACTAAGTTTTAGTTCTAGGTTCAAATGACTAAAACTGAAATCTTTAAGGGAACTAGGATCATCTCTAAGTTCTGTAGTTGTCCAAATAACCTTTTAGGGAGCCTAACCTTTGAATTTCTATATTCTCATGTCCTCCCACTTATAAGGGAATTCCACATTAATTTAAATAACCTTCCTAACAATTTTTGAGGGAACCTAGGTTCATGTTTCTACATTCTCAAAGTGTCCTTTGCTCAGGTGGAATCTCATATAAGTTTGGATTGCCATCCAAGTCACTTCCAAGGGAACCTAAGTTTGGGTTTCTACGTTTCTCAATCATTCTTTTGAGTCCAAGGGACATTCACCTAAGTTCAATTTCTAATTTCAAACATCCTAACTTGAGACATTTAAGGCTTGTAAGATCATTTCCCAAGGCTAAGTTTGTTCAAACTATGCTCTGATACCAACTGTAATGCCCCACGTTTTCAGGACCTGAGTACACGACTCGTTTCCCAAAAACCTGAGTGTTAACCTTAAAGGATGGTCAAAGTCAAGTATATATATTTTTCTTTTATCAGAGTTAGAGTAAGCAGATGAGCGTAAAATAGACAAGTAAGCATAAAGGGAAATTTCAAATTACATTTAGAGTATACAAGTGGTCGCCCATAATGACTTATACAAACCAATGTCTCCAAAATGGACAAATACAAGAATTACATGATACAATACATGAGAATAGTAGAATGCATGTAAATTTGAGCCGCAAGACCCCTCAGCTTCTAAAGGTAGATACAGTCATACAACTCTGACACTTGAACCTGGCTCCTCATCAGCCCGAACCTGAAAATCACTTAATCCACCTGTGCTACCTGTACGGTTATATTTATTTGATGGATGAGTAGCCAACTCAGTGTGAACTCCCCTCAAGATTACACATCGCCGCATTAGGTAAGCATAGTTATAAAATAAAGCATACAAAACAATACATGATGCAAGTCTTATTATGTGCATGGATGCATGAAGTATGTAATCATCGCTCCGGGATGCTCATCCGTGCAGATAGTGGGCTCGTCATTGAACCCGGGACACATCATCCGGTCGGAACAATACGTACATCACCCATGCAATCATTAAACTCGGGACACATCATACAGTTGGAACAATATGTACATCACGTACGATAGCAATAGATGCTGGTCTGTGCGATGTATGCATGATTAGTTAGTCCATTATTAATCCAATTACACTCAGCCATTTTTAAATAAGCTCACGATCACTACGAGGAGCTTGTGGCCCAACGTAGGCATACGGCTCGGGTATAGTGTCCCATGACCACCATCCCCGGCCCATGAGACTACCATCTTAGGATGTTTAATGGAAACCCATCGACTAGTGGCCAATCATATTACAGTATATGGGGCTTACCATCGCATGGTTACACAGTATAAAGCATTTAACCCATATAGAAAAAATACTAGAATAAAGCCACATAGGGCGATATCAAAGTAGGCCACATAGGGTGAGTATCAGAACCATGCGATAAAAGACCATCCTTGAAAACCATTGGGCACAAAAACCCTAGATGATAGGCCCACATCAATGATCCATCTAAACCACCACTCAATAACAACTAGATCGAAGGTCCATTGCAATCACCGTCGATCGAGTTACATCCCAAGTATGGGTGTACATTTATAAGTAGTGGTTTCCAACTAATGTACCAGTTTAAATTTGATAAGCAATCCACAAACAGTCCGCAGGCATGAAATAAATATGCAGGAAAGCATTAAGCATGTAATATATCAATTAAATTCCAACAGTTAACATATGTGATTATAGAAGGGAGATATCAAATGTAAATTAAAATAAAAACTATAACTTAAGCTAATGAGAAGATGGAAAACTCAAAGGGAAGAATCATCACCTTATGTTTGAATCGGCCGTACAATCGTTACGAAGTGCGTGTTCCCTTAGAATCAATTCCTACCATCAATCGTAAAGTTATACAATTAGATCCAAGCTTACACACTATTTAGGGTTAGGGTCTTAACCTAGGGTTTAGGTTGCTTAGGCTTTTAGGGTTTAGTCCTAGGGATTGAACTATAATATATGTGTAATTTACCAAAGTGTAATAATACGGTTAGTCACCATTCATCGTTGATGATATATATGATCAATACTTGCGATCATGGTAGTAACAAGTATTACAATGGTAATAAATATTAAATCTATTATTAATGGTAATATATTTCAAGTGATCGGTTCCATTCTAATATCATTTAATAGTAGTTTCTAATATTAACGATAGACGGTGTGGTGATGGCTATCCATGATTGGTAACTATCATGACAATGTTTAGGAGTGACCAATGAAGCACTTATATTTAACCATTGTAACTAACGTAGTATAGGTAGTTTATTAATAGTTAATCATGTTTAGTATTAATAAAGAAACATGTTAGATTTCTACAAAATATGATCAAATAAAAAATAAGTATGATAGCACAACTTAGGTTCTGACCTGAGAGGGCAAAGGAGGTAGGGACTCTATCTCACAATTTTGTTAGGTCGGACGCAGGGGCCTCCCACTATCCTATAGTGAAGAACCACTCGTCCTTCCAACCCTTATTAAAAGACATATTGTTTATAATGATAGCTTGGCCCTTGCCTGGCCAAGAAAAAAAGTAATACTAGCCTCGAGAGCCTGGTGTAAGACCCGTATCCTAGTCCATACTATTCCGTCGACTCTCGCGATCCTTCCTGTCGAATTCCGGCAACCTGCGACGTATAATCGATGTTTGCGCACGACCCTAAGTCATATCCTGTAGATTTGAGTCAGTTTAATCCGAGACTTGTACCATTGTGTTCGCACCGCCGCTGCGGTTCGAACACCGCGACTCGCGCACCGACCCGATACCCAGGTTAAAAGATGTGGGCCCACGTTTATTTCGAAGAAAATACTGTGCATTTATAATCCTAAGAGAATCTCTACAACATGTCCCATCAATTAATCAATCAATCAATCAATCACCTCATGTCAAGTATAAGAGCACGCATGCTTTCTTTCTCACCAAGTCAAGCAACCACCAAGTTAACTCTCTCTCACCCTCTCTCTTACACACCCATACATGTTAAGTACCACATCACCTCACATCTATCACTCCATCACGCATCACCTCCCTTACAACCTTCTCTCTCTCTCCCTCATTTCTCAACACAAATTCCAAGCTAGCAAGAGAAGTACATGTCCATGCATTCCAAGAGAGAAAAGTGATTTTAGTGGCCCACCTTCCCATCTCAAAAACCACCATCAAAGTGAGACACAAGGAGATCGACTTTTCAACGGACTAAGAGGATCGAACGGTGGGTGCTTCCATAGCCTAGATTTCATGCTTTTATGATGGGCCAAGTGAGGCCTACCGATTGATGGTATGGATCTCACTTTGGACCCTAAATGTGGCCGATGGCCCACCTTGATTATCTTGGTCATTCCATGATGGTGCCATTCTCCATGGACCCCATTATGATGTTTACTTCGTAGTTTGATAAGGGTCATCTAGACCTTTCATTTTAGTGGAGAAGTAATCTCCACCGTTGATTTGATTTGGTGGGCCCATATGTATTGGGCCACTTGATGTATGTTGTAAATCATGCAAAGGAGGACCCATTGTGTCGGGGTCCCTCCATCACACGTGTATCTCCCTCTCTTCCTCTCTCTTTCATTTTTTTTCTCCTATTGTATGTGATGATATGGCCATGTGGCCCACCCGGATGGACCCCACCATAAGGCATGTATTTTATCCAAGTCATCTATAGGTGAGGCCCACTTTATAAGTGTTGTATCCACACCACCCGTCATTTGGTGGCCCGCTTGGGCAGCCCACCTTCTATACTCGAAATGCACAAACCGTCCAGCGTCCCTGGACGCTAGACGTTGATGGAAAATACAAATATTAGCTTAGTTCCACAAGCCATTTAGGTGGGCCACTTATGTAGGCCTCACCTTGACGTATGGATCCCATCCACGCTGTCCATCCCATTTCCCAAATCATTTTAGGCGTTGAGCCAAAAAATGAAGCTGATCCGATTTTCTGGTGGGCCATAGCATAACAAACAACATTTGTACCGTTGAAATACCCCCTGACGTTTCTATACACCGAAATATATCGGATATTGGGCTTGATGGGTCTGTCTTGAGCCCTGTAATCCAATGGCTGGAGTGGATTCACCTGATGAGGACCCCACATACGAAAAACCACGAAAATTCATTTTTTTTTTTAAAAATAATGGCAAACAACAACAGCTGACGTTGTTGCTGCAAGGACGGCACAACATCCTCTGCGCTAGGACGGTCCTAGCCGACCGTGGGTCCCCAAACGTGGGTCCCACAGTGATGTGTGGCAACATCAACACCGTGCATTTTGAAGGGGCCCCTTAGGTCTGTGGCCCCTCCAAAAATCAGCCATATTCACAGCTCAGGTGGCCCACATGGCAGGAAACAGTGGGATTTAACGCCTGCCATTGAAACCCTTTTGTGGTCCAGAAGTTTTGGATCATTATTAAATTTGTTTTTCCTATTCATCTGGGTCCATGGGACCTTATCAACAGATTGGATGGTAAACAAACGCTATGGTGGGCCCCACGTAGAACCCACCATTGATGTATGTCTTTTATGCACACCGTCCATGGCTTCGGATGGTGGAAACCACCATGGTGTATGTGCTCTGTCCGCACCGTCCATAGCACTGGACGGTGGGACCCACCTAATGATGTATGTATACCACACCGTCCACTGTTTAGATGGTGGGGTCCACCATGATGCATGTGTTGTATCCATACGCCTAACCATTTTGAAAGCTCATTTTTTAGGCGTCAGACTAAAAATAAGACAAGTTTAAGATCAAGTGGAGCACCCAGCAAAGAAATAGTGATGATTGAACGTGTACCATTGAAACCCTCTAGTCCTAGAGGTTTTAGATCAATATAAAATTTATTTATTTATTTATTTTTATTGGGTCTTGGTGACCTTATCTACGGTTTGGATGGGAAATAAATATTATGGTGGGCCCCACGTGGGCCCCACCTCTGATGGAATTGGATTGGTAGGTGTGCCACACACTAGCCATATGGCTGCTGTGATGTGGCAGGTTATGTGGAGCCCACCTTGACGACATGTGTGGGACCCTCCTTGATATATGTATTGTATCCAAACTATCCATCTAATTGGCAACCCCATCTTAGGCTTAAGACTAGAAATGAGGCAGATTTATTAGGTGGACCACACCTCAGAAAACAGTGGAGAGATGAACGCTTACCATTGAAGTCCTGTTGGACCACAACAGTTTTGGATCAACTCGATATATGTTTTTCCTCCCAACTAAGTCTGTGTGACCTTATAATCAGATTGGATGGAAAAATAAATGTTATGGTGGGCCTTGAGAATTTAATGGTGGAAATCATTCTTGCCACTGTTATTTGGGTGTGGCCCATTTGATATGCATGGGGCCCAATTGGTGTGGCCCATTTGATATACATATGGCCCATGTGATGTGGCCCACTTGCCGTATGAGTGCCCATTGTGATGTATTCTAAGGCCCATGTGATTAAACCCATCTTGATGTATTCGTGGCTCGTCGTTGAGGCCCACCTTGGTATATATATGAGGCCCAAGTTATGAGGCCCGTTTGATGTATTGGAGGCCCGTGGGTCAAGGCCCAATGGGATGTACATAAGGCCCATTGAATGTGATCCCACCGTGGTTTATGTGTTGACCTTTATTGCGGGCTATGCCTTGGGAACAATGATGGTTTGACGCTCACATTGTAAGTATAGTGTTGGTTAAATGTCCGCATTATAACTCTCCTTAGGGCCCATTACTAGGCCCATACTTGTGATAATTCATCATTCTATAACATGCTTAGTATAATTTCATGACTCATGCCCATATGCATCATATGTATGCTTGATATGAGTAGTGACTGATCATTGCATATGCCATTGGACAAATTATTTATGGGACTCATTGATAGGAGTTACCCACATGAGCACGTGGTACGTGCGGGATTGCTGCATGAGTGTACGGTGTGACTCATGCATCTCGCATATGTGTGACTTGATCACTGCACACCCTAGCGACATCAGGCCGTGGCCTTTACAGGCACTTCGTGGATGGTCGTATCGGATACTGGAAATTTTGGCTCTAGCATTGTGGGCACTTAGGATGTCCTTGGGTGAAAATCCTAGAACCTTTTTGGTACCAAGAGATGCTCCAACATCTAGACTGAGTGGATACATGAGCGCTCGAGTGCCGAATACCAGTAGGCCGCGTCTCCCACTGTGTTGTGGTCGGTTGGAAGGGGGTGTGGCCTTATCCACCCTAGTGAGGGGGCTATAAGCTAGACTGAGTTTGACCAGCTCGTAAATGATCCGCTATCGACGAGCCGGGTAGGTATTGGCAGACTACCAGTCAAGCGGATAGTGAGGTCTATTCCGCTTGCTTGGCTGTGCAGCTAGGGAGGAGGCAGTCAGTGTGAAGTGTATTAGACCCCGGTGATATCCCAGAGAGGAACTGTATTCATTTATGTACTTGATGAGTACTAGCATGCTTGCTTTGTATCTTGCATATGACATTTGGCTACATAGGCCTCGCATCGCATGGTCTTGGTTTGACCGATAGCATTCATGCCTTGCATCACATAGCTTTAGTACAGCTGATAGCATTTATGGACTTACCGCATATTTCTGCATTACTCTGATATTATACACTTGGCGCTTGCCTTGCGCATACACTTACACCACCCTCTAAGCTTTTGTAAGCTTATGCACGACCGTAGCGTGCAGGTGTCATTGGATCACAGCAGCGTTGAGGCAGGAGCGCATGTCGGATTATTTTGGAGTTTTTGATCATCTTGTATTTCCCCTTCTGCATTGTACTTAAAGTTTTTGATATAGTGGATATGTGGTGATGTTGTTTTGTGACTTGGTTATGCTTGTGGTTATGCTCCATTACAAAAAAAAAAATTCATACTAAAAATCCTCCTTGTAGGATCCCAGGATCGGAATCTGGCATGTGAGTACCGGAATCCGAGAATGGGGTACTACGGAGGCTTTCGGCGCCGGATTCGGCGATCAAAAATTTTGTGAGCCTGTTTTCTGAGTTTGGGGCATGACACTGGGTTGCTCTTGGCCTGTTACAGATAGGGGAGCTCGTCGATGGAGAGCTTAGAGTTGCCAACCTATTGCCATAAGATGTAGTAGTCGAAGACAACCCTCCATACGTTAGGATTGAGTTGTCCTGGGGTGGCCCTCAAGCGGTGGAGCATCTCTCTCACCACTAGATGAAAAGGCAACCGCAGGCTGCATGAAAATAAAATGAGGTATAAGGTCATCTTCCCTGCAGGAGGTGGCCTGGGAGCTCTCTCGCTCATGGAAGTCGAAGCCCCACTGAGCTCGTGATCATAAAGTCCGATTAGAGGGACTACAAGTCCTTCGTCCTCAACCTAGAAATGAAGATGTTAGTAGAAAGGGCCACATCCCAGGAAGATGAGGAAGTAGGCTCCGCTTGAGGCAAAGGGGCCTCCTCGGTTCGAGGTGCCACTGTCGGTGATGGTTCCCCTGAAGATGGAGTAGACCGATAGTCTATGCTGTCATTCACAGACTCCCTAAGGAGGGTCTCGGAGATAGAGGCCCTAGAGTTTTCTTTGGAAGACATACAGAAGAGGGAGAGAGGACGTGAAGGGAAAGGAAAAAGAAGAAGGATTTAGGCAAAAGCCAAGTGTACCGAAAGCATAGATCTTCGGCTACTATGGACTCATGGAGAAGGAACACACAAGATGGAGACTAGTGGAGTCAGGTCGGTAGAGCTCGGGCTTCATAGAATCTAATAGGCAAACAATGGGGAAATCCTCTACTTATATAAGTTCTTTGGTTATGCATTTAATGCTGACTAGAGCCACATAAGCCCGAGGAGACGCTTCGACTGATGTGCCCCTCCATGTGGTGACACGAGGTTACCACGAGCAATGCCATGATGACTCAGGCCACAGGTGTTCATTGGTGAGTCGTACAGAGGTCGAACACTGCTCGCCAATTAATAGGCGTCCCCTCATACAATGCAATCACTACCATATCTTCTTTGATTTCAGCGACGGGCGTCGCCTTTTCGACTCCCACCCTCATTTTTAGCCATTAAATTTGAAGCAAAAGACTAGGCTACTCACTATTTGAAATTCAGTTCCCAGGTTTTCAAACCATGTTAGACTCTTAGTTCTTAAGCTCGCACACGTCGAGCTCGAATGTGGAATGGCAACCGTTATGGGGAAGGTCGAAATGGCCTGCTTGATGAGATATGCAACCGGTTATAGAAGTGGTATCTTAGAGCTGTGCTGACTAAGAATACCTGAGCGAACTCCTTAAGCTATCGTGGCATCAATTGTGAGACGAGCCGACCTCGAAGGACTGACACCGAGCAGAACTGCTAAATTGCAGAGCTCGATAACAGGACTCACCTCCTGAGTTGATCAGATCAACCCCAACTTGAGAAGTAGGATATGCAGAGAGAATCCTACCTCATACCAAGAAAGGAAAGGTTTGACAAGATTCTAGTAAAAAATTACGCAGACTAAGGCAGACTTGATCATACTTTCGAAAATAAATCCCCATTCAAATAAGGACCCTTCAACATTTCTAGCGTATCCTACCTCGATATGCAAGTCTAGCGTGTCCCACCAAAATATGCATGTTTAAGAGCCGCCTAAGCACCTTATGACTACACCTATTGCCGATGGAGGAGGGTAAGCACCGAAACCCTAACTCAAGTTCCATTTTTTACTTTAATTCGACTCAGCTGGCTTAGGCATTGGAGGGTCCCCGGCCATAACTGGCATCCCACTGTACTTTACATACTATTAGTGCAGCAGATACTCACATATAAGTGTATCCCTTGCCCATCTCGATTCGACACCAACAGGTATGGCATGGGTATGACCACCCTCAGCCATTATCAATATATAATTAACATTAAAAATTAATGGCTAGACCCGCACTCATGAGCACGTCATGTGGGGCGGGTGCTTGGTAGCCGTTGGGTAGCGATTCCCCTTCATCTCCTTACCTGCGAAGTCCGTGGGGTGCTAGCACAGTGCATGGGGAATCCCGTCCTTTATGTAACACTCGTGTTTTTAAATTCCGGAGGTGGGACGTTTTTCATAATCTACCATTGGCGATGGTCTGTGACTAGTAAATGTAGTTCCGGGGACATTTTTTGACTCATGCATTCATTCATCCACTATCTGTTCAGGCTGGTGGTGTACAAATAAATCATTATGCACACTTTCGCAATGACCATGATTTTGGTTAGGTATGCGACTAACTTGAGATTAGGAATTTATCACATCGAGTCTAGCTATCCAAATTAGGTATGAGATTGGTTTGGATAGAAGTCCCTTGTGATGAACCCCACTGCTTGTGATACCGCGTAATATCATCCTGACTACACACACCAGCTTTGTCATCCCTTTTCCATCGTATGCCCTATGGTGGAATATGGAATTTGATTATCTCGTGCATGATGATTGGCTATTCTCATGATTCATGATCGTTCGTTCGAGTAGTATGCCTAAGATGACATGATTCATGATAACCTGTCTAACTTTAATAACATGCTTGGTCAATAACATGCTCACCTATGATAACATGCTTGGTTGATAATATGTATGTGGTTGTTTTGGATGTCTTTACTGGAGTGCCCTGATAAGCTGTATTTTTCTCTTGACATGTAGTAGACTCACGAGCTGTGGTTTGCTCATACAAATGATTTACACTTTTTCAGGATGCATTTAATAGAAGTGTGCCTGTAGGAGTTATAGGGGCTTTGTTATCTCTTCTCCCTTATCGTTGAGTTGATGCACCATCTTATGTGTAACATTTCAAACATGTTCGTTTCTTAGATATGCGTTGATACCATGTGTAAAATGTGTAACCGCCTAATTAGATTAACCATTAAAAAAAACTCCACCATGAGCTAGGTTTGGCATTTGGGAAGTTCGCTAACTGTTCACCAAGTCTGGTTAATGGCAAGGAAGCTATCGCAACCCGAGTTCGGGACTTGGGAAGTAGTAGGGCCTATGTTCCGGATTTGGGGTGTGACAGTCTTGCTGTCACACGACCACCATACTTTGATTCGTCCAATATGCCCGGGAGAAAACATCATTATCAGATTCGGGGTCATTCCTGATGCGATCAATGCATTAAAGACACCGAGATTGTGGTCGAAACCACTTCCAGGATGGGAAGATTTGTTCAACAGAGTATCGACTTAATGTGGGGATTTGTGAAAATAACTCGGTATTTTCAAATGCATTAAACTATCTCTTTTTAAGTATTTACCTAACATTCCTCTCCTTCTTGCCTTGACATCATTTTGGAGTACTTCTACCAATACTTTCATGTTCGATTGCGGTCCGATGAGTGTCTCTATCAAAGACATTTGCCATTTGACTGAACTTTTTTCCTTTGGGATGATATATCATGCATAGGCTAAAGATGGGCAGCACAAGAATTTCCATAATAAGAATGCCAAAGGGTACAACAATTTTATGGCTACGTACCGCAAACTTTTAGGATCGGTCGAGGAACTCGAGCATCTTGCTTTTCTTCTTCTTTTGATATATTGTCATCTTTTGTGTGTCAATGCCTAGCAAGCTACGACTAAATACGTTGCTTTGGCTGAATGCCTTATTCAAGTGCAATGGATAACATTGGCGTCGTTCGTTCTCAGTCACTTGTAAAGAGGTCATTATAAGATCAACATTAAAGGGCTATATTCGGCCAGGGGCCTGTATGGCTTGTGTAAATGTCATTCGTTGCATACTTTCGACCACAACTCTTCAGTCAAGAGTATGTCGGCCAGTCATTTTCTTCGTACAACAATCGAATTCTACATACTAAAAGTGCCCTAGTTTGTCAATTAGCGTGAAGGTTGAATCGATGAGTAAAGTGAGCCCCATAAGAAGATTGTTTAAGCCATTACCTCAACCAGATGTGTCTTCCGAGCGGTCAAAGGTAAATTAAGCCTCACATCCCATGTCCCAAAACACCCAGGTTAATAAATCCTTAAAAACCTTAGAACAACATAGGAGGTAAAAGGCTGAAAACTTATGTTTTTCAGCTCATATTGATGACATCGAGCTTCTGTCGATGACATCGAACACTCAATGTCGATGACATCGAACAGGCTTCGATAACATCGAATTGAGGCATTTTATGTCCAACAACCACAAAGTATTTGGACAGAATTTTCGATAGATTGAATATACATTTGATGACATTGACCATCAGTAATTGATGACATCGAAGGCTAGTTGATGTCATCGAAGGACTTAGAGCATTATCCAACAAAATCTTTTTAGAAAATATTTTGATATTGCTCGAGTAAATCGAATGAGTTCGATATCATCGAAATTCAAATTGCGATGATATCAAAACGGGTTCGATGAATCAAATCTGGACTAGATGTGTCCAACAAGTTTAAACATGAAAATCTGTGGAAATATTCGAGGAATCGAGATAGCCTCGATGTCATCGATATTCAAACTCCGATGATAATGAGGAAGTCTCAATGAGATCAGAATGAGGACAAAAGTGTCCAGCGACCTTTTATGATATATCATCCAAAAAGATCGAGGAATCGAACTGGGAGTCAATAACATCGGAATTTGAATTTCAATATCATCGAACCATGTTCGATGACATCGATGCCGTCTTTGAAAAGTCTAGCAAGATCTGAGTAATGACATGTTGAGGAATCGAACAATCATTCGATGTCATCGAAATTCAAATATCGATGACATCGAAGGAGGTTCGATAACATCGATCTTCAATAAAAAAGTTCCCGGAATAGTCTTCAATTGAGTTTGTATCATCGAATGGATAGCCGATGGCATCGAAAGTATACGTTCGATGAGATCGAATCAGGTACGATGATATCGAACTCAGTCAGACTCTGACTATTTTATTTCCATTGAGACTTTTTGCCTTTATAAGGTGAGCTTGTTCTTGCTTGCAGAGAGAGAAAAAGAGAGAGAGCCTTGAGATAATACTTGCATATCATCTTCCCTAGGTCCTTTTTCTCATGAGAGTTCATTCTTCAAATCACCCTCATCATTGATATTCTGTAGAGTGGATTGGTGAATAACTTCCTCATTCAAGGATCATCCAGGTACCATCTTAATGGCAAATCATTGAGCTGGGATCCCTTGAATGCTTAACTCCTTCGAATCACTCCGTCTCTTAATGATTAACATTTATTAGAGTGGATTCCAATAAACCTTGACTTAACCCTGTCGCCTTACAATGGAACATCATCAGTGTTGCGGATTAAGGGAGTTGAAGAATATTCATCATCAAGGGAATATATATTCAGCAACGTGCAGAATGGGGCTCATCTACTTATCTGTAAGTCATTAGAGCCCTGAGACCCTGTTGATCATTCCTTGTGTAGGATTGGGTCATAGGTACATCTCGCCCTTTCAAGCCCTCATAGGAGGCCTCTGACGGGAGAGTACATTTGGGTGCTGTGTGTTGACCCTTGCTCTTGTGTAGGGCATAAACTTAAGTCCTTTGTGTAGGCCCTTGGCCTGTGTGGCCTAAACTAGGGTCCTTGTGTGGACCCTTGGCCTGTGTGGCTTAAACTAGGGTCCTTGTGTGGATCCTTGGCTTGTGTGGCCTAACTTAGGTCCTTGTGTGGATCCTTGACCTGTGTGGTTGTTTCGAACAAGAAACAAATGCATTTGATTTGGGGGAATTATCTCATTCACTTAATTATGAACAAAAGAAAAATAGAGAAGATAATCACATCATTTATTCATTCTGCCCCTGTCAAAATGCCCCGAAGAAGCATCTAAAACAAGGGAAAGAGACTTCTGCGATTATCACTACATAGTAGGGCATCCGACAGAAAACTGTTATACACTGAAGTGTATTATACAAAGGATGATAAACAGGGGAGAGATAATAGTTAGGAAAGAGAAAGAAAGAGATAGAAGAGTGACAACAAATGTACTTACCATACGAGAAGATTATCAGGGAAGGACAAGGGCGGATGATCAGAAAACGATAAGAAAAGTTGCAGTAACTACCTTGCGATCAGGGAAGAAGATGGCCAGCCCAGTAAGTTCAAAAAGTGAAAAATCAAAGACAAGCAGTTAAGAATCATATAAACAAGAATAACAGTGGTGAAAAGGAAAAGGGGAAGGAGAAAGGGATAGTGACTTATGACATTATGAGCCATTTGAAAGGTATTCCAGCTCGATTGAGTATCTATGATGCTCTGAAACTGTCAGAAGACTCCCAAAAAAGCCTGATTAAAGCCTTATCTGATGAAGGTATAAGGGGGGTGTTGCTGACTGAGATGGAGAATGAGAAACGAGAAATGAGAAGATTGTATGCCAGTTATCTCCTTTTCTGATGAAGACCTGGCTTGTGAGGGGGAACATAATAGGCCGCTGATGATAAGGGGTTATATCCGCGGTAAACAAGTGAAGCGAATAATGCTCGATAACGAGTCTGCTGTAAACCTATTACCGTTAACAATGCTGAATGAATTAGGTTATCGACGCTCAAACCTACGCCCTAGTGGAATGATGATACAAGGTTTCAATCAAGACGGACAACATGCGCTTGGAAAGATCACAATAACGCTGGAGATAGGAGAATTGACTACAAACATCGTCTGCCATGTTATAGATGCGGTAACTACATATAATCTTCTTCTGGGAAGACCGTGGATGCATCAATATGGCATCATACCTTCTACCCTGCACCAGTGTTTCAAATATTGCAGAGACAGGGTACAACACAAAGTATTAGCTGATGCGAGACCATATGTAGAGGTAGAGGCTTTTTTCGCAGACACAAGTATTATGATGCATTCGCTAGCGAGGAATGATAAGAACAAGGCTCCAGAAAATACCTGCATGGAAGTAGTAAAAGAAAAGGAAGTGAAGTCGTCCGTAACAGAAAAGACGAAAAAGAAATTTTATTTTGTCCCGAAACATCTGCGACAGCCAGGGCAACCGCCACTAACATTACTATCGCCAGAGCAATTGGAAAATCTATAGTCAAATTATGCAGTACCGCTTCCATATGCTGAAAGAAGTAAGCCATTCTCCTCGATCTCCTTCATCAGTACGACCATGCGGATATGTTCAGAAAGGCGTTGGATGCGATCAACAAAATTAATAATGACGGGGGCCGGTTCTTTGAAGAAGGAAGTATAATTTTTATCAGAGCAGGGTCTTTTCTGACCACGGGTCTCAGTTGATTGCAGGTCAGAAGGCCCAGCAGTACTTGGGGAGGCGAGAGGTCTTTTTGAGCTAGCCATCGGATACCAATACAGGAGTTAGTGAACAAGAAATCAGGAAGGGAAGTTCATTAAGTCAAAAGGGAAAAGTATTGAAGATTGCTAAAAAGGGGAGCAAATAAATTTAAAAGTTTAAGTCCGTATTTTACAAGTTTAGTGTGCGCAGATTGTAGTGCACAATACAGTGTGCACATACTGTTGTGCATAGACCATTGTGAGCAACGTAATGCACGCAAAGCCTTGTGAGCAGTATAATGTGCGCAAAATGTTATGCACAAAGTTCGTTGTGCAGTAAAGTCATTAGGTGCTACCTATCCTTGCACTAAAATTGGTTGTGCGCAGAGAGATGTTGTGCGTAAGGTCCTATTGTGCACAGGAGAGATGTTGTGCGTAAGGTCTTATTGTGCGCAAGGTCTGAAATGGCCAAGCTATATGTCCTAGAGGGTGGGTGAATAGGACTATGCCAAATTAAAAATTAAAATAGCGGAATAAACAATAAAAAGATAGCCTTACAATACTAAATCAATTCACAATGTTGAAATAAACTCAACCTCAATTAACAGGTATTGAGAGGTTGATATGAATTCAGCTCTAAGGACAACCTTACACCATAAAAACCAAAGGTTTATGGCAGGACAACCTTATTTCTAGAACGTCCTTTGTATCAAGAACTCAATAAAAATAAATAGCAAGGAATTGAAATAGATTGCTGAAATTTAAATATAACTTATTACAACATTCCCCACACTTGCTTGAAATGTAAATATGTACAACATTCACAACCACTCATACATTCCACAGTTTTGAATGATAAAAGATAAAAGATTAAGCAAGCATTCAATCCACAAGACAAAATTATAGTGGTTCGCCTATGTGTTCACCAACTGTTAAACAACAGCCACACAAAATGCTACTGCACTCCTAATATCCTCACACAGGGGATATTAGCGTTCACTATCAAAATAGGTTTCACAGGTTCACCTAAAACCTTCAGAATTGTGTCTTTTTAACTTGGGCTTACACAATCCAAAAACCCCTGTTTCTGAGTTTTCTGGCTCTTCTTAGATAACCACACAAATGAAATTTTTCTGGCAAATCCCAAACAAAAACTAAAGGAATAGAAATTTTACAGAATTGTAAAATACCTGGATTTCTCCTCTTGTAGCAGCCCGGAAGAACCAATCGGAGTAGAAGTTCGAATATGGAAGTTCAATGTCCAATACTCACTTAAAATGGTTCTAAGTTCTAATTGATTTTAAGATTAATCAACTTAGGGCTAGCTGTATTTGATTTTGATTCCGTGAAGAAGGAATTAAGATTTCCCCTTTTTCTAATCAGATTGAAATGCAAATCAAAATCAAATAACAATAAGCTAACAAAAGGAAATAGAATTATGCACAATATAGCTTAAAAACAAACACAGACTTATCTCAGAGTGGTGCCTTGAATTCACTTAATTTTCAATGAAAAACTTTGAAATTCGTGTTCTATTTATAGCTGCAAAAATTCGTCTTCGACTGGTCCTAGGGTCACCACGACTGGTCCAAGAATAAACTGATTTTTGAAGTTTTGAGCGCGATCGGATCAAACCGTTGTACGACCGGTCGTAGGCAGTCCACGACCGGTCGAGACCCCTCTACGACTGGTCGTGCGACACTTGATCTAGTTGCTGGAATTTGAGTCGTAGCTTTACAACTGGTCGAAGGTCGAGTCGAGACCATCCCACGACCGGTCGAGCAGACTCCAGGATTGGTCGTAGCGGAACCAGAAAATCCAATAAATTGCAACAATTCTAGGACTGGTCCTGGAGCTTCTTAGACTGGTCGAACCAGTGCTAGGACTGGTCGAACAAGGTCTAGAACTAGTCTTAGAATAGACCAAATTCATGTATTGATATTAAAATGAATTATGTAGCCAAAGTGACCTACCCTAAGGTCAATCTAAGGTTTATCATACCTAGGACATGAAGTATGGACATTGAAAACTTCATTTGCTTAGATTTTGAACATTATGAAGCTTGAGTTCTTCTTGATGCAGCTTGACTACTTTACAAGCTTTGAAATCAATGTCATTTTGAGTTGCACTTGAGTCCCAAACTATGCTTGAGTCTTGACCTTGAATACACGTGAACTTGAGTTGAGTTCTTACATGTGAACTTGAGCTTGAGTCTTGAGCTTGAACTCTTCTTTAATATCTTTTATATTGTAGCTTGAACTAGCTTGAGGAATTCATCTTCTTGACATGATGTCTCGAACAAATTTATCAAGATATAAACACAAGACACATACAGAGGTTTTGACACACAAAATTTGACAACCAAAGAGGAATCAAATCATAGCACTTACAATCTCCCCCTTTGTCAAATTTGTGACAAAACATACTTTAACAAGAGAAGCACAACATGTATAATAACGAATCATGCACCAGTTGTCATGAACTAGCATACAACATACAACCTCATGCACAACCACTTAACTTCCCTTGTGAAACTCCCCCTTAACTCCCCATTAGTAGTACACTGCAACCATCCCATTCACATCATCAATCCAATCATAAGTCATCGAAAATTCTCAAATTTCTTCCCCTTTTTGTCAAAATATGACAAAGGATGAAACACAAATAGGATTGAAAAGACAGGAAAGTAATGAGCAAATCATAAAGATATAAAGATTGAAAGTTAAGAGTACGGAATATAGCATAAGGAGTTATAAAGTCAAGTCAGATATAACCAGAGAAAGTAAAAAGTATTATAGTTATTACAGACCAAAGAGTTAAATCTCAATCCGATCCTGCAGAAGGAGAAGGTATGGTAGGATCAATTTGATGAAGGCCTTTTTGTAAGCGCCTAAAATACTTGCGCATATTTTTGAATTGCTGATTGTGGCCAACATTCATATTCTCTACCTTCTCCTCTCATGCACTTAGACGAGCATTGAAGTCAGATGGCACAAAGTCAGATCATTCCTAGAGTCAGAATCAATTTCATTAAAAATATCGTCCATATTGATATCATCTGGAGGAAGATCATCACCTTCTTCATCATTCACAGCCTCAGCAGCAACTCCACCTTCACCAACATCAACTTGGCCTGGAGCCAATTTTAACTTCATTTTGTTTAAGTTGGAGTTGTTGAATATGAGGTGTTGAATAGGAGCCTCTCTGACGGGCATAGCGACTAACATGTGAGTGGCTAATACATTTAACAGATACCCAAATGGAATATCACCATGACCAGGATGACTACGGATTTGAATGATAGAGGAACAAATCAAAGAGGGCAAACAGACATTAGCACCAGTAATGATTGAGTACAAAATACGAACCATAAGCATAGTCAACTCAGTCTTGTTTTCAGATCAGGGATACAAATTAGAAGTGACGATACGATGTAAAACTTTATATCTGGGTAACAAGTACCTGGTTTTGAGGGCATTCCCATTTGCAGTCCATGATGCATGCATGTTACACAATGCTCTAGTATAAACACGTTTTTCCGATTCTGACACCTTCTCAGCAAGTGTGCTAGGATGAATACCATCATCATTTACTGGTATGTCCATAAGGCCTGAAATTAAATGTCGATCAACAGTAAAAGGCCTTCTCTAGTAGCAATAGTAAAAGTCAGTTGCTCAGTAGAGAAATCAGTTATACATGCAACCATGACCTGCGTTATGGACTGGTATGCCGGCCCACCCCAGTGTAAAATGTTTTCCCAACCTACAGATTGAAGGAGAGGAAGGAGACCGAAAGGAGTGATATGGTTTAAATTGACAGCTTTTTCAACAATCACATTGCGTATACGTAAATCACGTACATGAGGTGGATCATCTTCAGGAGCCCTAAGATGACGTCTAGTGATAACATTCGATCTAGAAGAAGAAGCACCTCTAGGATATTTCTTTTTACCTCTAGAATCCATTTTCTTGAAGAAATACCAGAAATATCAAGAAAAAAGAGATGGGTTTCTCTAGATTCAGCAAGTGAGAAGAAAAACCCAAAAACTTGAAGCACGAGTTGAAATAGACAACTACAATCAAGAAATTGAAGAGAAAAGATTTAGATTCTTCAAGAAATCAAGAAAAAACACTCTAACCTGAACGAATCAAATAGTGGGGTTCGACTAGTCGTAGCTCGGCTCGTTGGAGAAGAGGAATGAAATGAAGAAGAAGTGGTTTTTCCTCAAATAGAAGCAATCAGCGCGCTACACGACTGGACGTGGGACGTCGTCGACTGGTCGTACCACGACTGGTAAAGCACGTCCTCGACTGGTCGTGTACCAGAAAAATAAACATGCATTTTTCAAGAAATTTTGAAATATAAACCAATAAAGTATTTACACTATGATACAGAAATGCATGCTCAATCATTTTAAATTGCACATACCGAGATCGAATTTCAACTTATTAAACCTGCTTTTGTCGAGTGGTTTAGTGAAAATGTCAGCAAGCTGAGTCTCGGTTGGAATATATTCTAAAGATATTTCTTTTTCTTCTACTAGTTCATGGATATAATGAAATCTAATGTCAATGTGCTTAGTACGTGAATGCTGGATTGGGTTTTTTGAAATATTTATCGCACTGGAATTATCACAGTATAAAACCATCAAGTCTTGTACGATTCCATAATCACTCAACATATGTTTCATCCAAATCAGCTGAGTACATGCATTTCCAGTTGCAACGTATTCAGCCTCAGCAGTTGAGAGTGATATGGAACTTTGCTTCTTGCTAAACCAAGAAACCAAGCAGTTTCTAATGTAAAAACAACCACTACTGGTTGATTTTCTGTCATCGATATTACCTGCCCAATCATCATCTGAGTACCCAGCCAATTGAACACTAGTATCATAAGGATACCAAAGACCCAGATTAACTGAACTTGCGACATATCGAATAATTTGCTTAACAACAGTTAAGTGAGATTCTTTAGGATTAGACTGATATCTAGCACAGATTCCAACACTTAAAGCAATATCAGGTCTACTAGCAGTTAAGTAAAGCAAACTGCCTATCATGCTACGATACAATTTAGGATCGACATCTTTACCTGTAGAGTCTTTTGAGAGTCTTAGAGTTGTACTCATACGAGTATCAAAATTCTTACCATTCTCAAATCCGAACTTCTTAATCAAGTTCAAAACATATTTAGATTGTGAAATAAAAATTCTGTCAGATTGCTGTTTTACTTGCAATCCTAAGAAATAATTTAATTCCCCAACCATGCTCATTTCGAACTTAGATTTCATCAAATCTGCAAACTCAACAGTCATGTTAGTACAAGTTGATCCATAAATAATATCATCAACATAGATCTGAACCATTAAGATATCACCGTTATGTTTCTTAACAAAAAGCAACTTATCGACACTACCCATTTGAAAATTATGACTTAATAAAAACTTAGTCAATTTTCCGTACCATGTCCTGAGAGCTTGTTTCAAACCATAGAGAGCTTTTTGAAGGCGGTATACGTGATTAGTAAACTTAGGGTCTTCAAACCCTATAGGTTATTCAACATATACCTCTTCATATAAATCACCATTTAAAAAGGCACTCTTTACATCCATTTGATAGATTTTAAACTTTCTAAAGCATGCAATGGATATAAAAAGTCTAATTGATTCAAGGCGAGCAACTGGAGCAAAGGTTTCATCGTAATCAATACCTTCTATTTGAGTGTACCCTTGAACAACCAGTCTTACCTTGTTTCGAATTATATTTCCAAGTTCATCAGACTTATTTTTGAAAATCCACTTAGTTTCTATAATGTGTTTATTTTTAGGTCTAGGAACAAGATACCAGACATCATTACGAACAAATTGATTAAGTTCTTCCTGCATTGCTACTATCCAGTTTTCATCAGAAAGTGCTTCTTTTACGTTTACCTGTTCAATCTGGGATGTAAAGCATACGTAATTACATATGTCTTCTAGTTGTCTTTGAGTTCGCACACCAGTGAGAGGGTTTTCAAGAATTTGATCAGTTGGATGATCTTTAACAGTCCTTAATTCAGAATTAATTTCACTTGATGAAGTTTCTGGTTTTTCAATTACAAGAACTTCATCATTATCTGAACTAGGTGCAGGTGTATTCAGGTGATCATCAATGACCACATTAATAGATTCTTGAATCACACCAGTCCTATTGTTCAGTACACGATATGCACGACTGTTTAAAGAGTATCCTAAAAAGATTCCTTCGTCACTCTTTGTGTCAAACTTTCCCAGATTTTCACGGTCACGCAAAATGTTGCACTTGCTGCCAAAAACTCGAAAGTATTTGACAGTTGGCTTCTTATCGAACCATATTTCATAAGTCGTTTTATTATTGGATTTACAAGTATAGACACGGTTAATAATGTAACAGGTGGTATTTACTGCTTCAGTCCATAAATTTCTAGGGAGCTTCATGCTATTCAACATAACATTTTCCATTTCTTGGAGCACTCTATTTTTCCTTTCCACAATACCATTTTGTTGTGGAGTTTTGGGCGCAGAGAAGTCATGTGATATTCCTTGATCGCTAAAGAATTTCTCAAAACCGCTATTTTCAAACTCGGATCCATGATCACTTCGGATCTTACTGACTTGAGAACATTTTTCAGTTTGGATCCGTTTGATAATCTTTTTCACTTCATCAAGGGTTTCTGATTTGTCTCTTAAAAATGAAACCCAGGTGAATCTTGTAAAATCATCTACAATAACCAAGATGTATTTTTTGCCACCTCGACTTTCCGTTCTCGTTGGTCCTATAAGATCCATGTGGAGAAGCTCGAGTGGTCTTAATGTGGTATTGGAGTTCACCTTTTTGTGAGAACTCCTAGTTTGTTTACCATACTGACATTCACCACATATCTTGTTTACTTTTTGAATCTTAGGTAGACCTCTAATAAGTTCTCCTTTGCTCAATCTGTATAAATTCCGGTAGTGTACATATCCAAGGCATTTATGCCATAATTCTGTCTCATCGGTATGGACTATGTAGCACGTTTGATTAGATGAGCTTCCATTGTTTACTATATAGCAATTTTCAAAAGTTTTGCGACCAGTTAATATTACAGAACCCTTTTTATCTATAATCTCACAACCTTAATTAGAAAATTTAACACTATGGTTGTTGTCGCATATTTGAGATATGTTTAACAGGTTGTGTTTTAGTCCCTCAACATATAAAACATTCTTAAATAAGGGAAGATTATAGAGTTGAACCATACCTTGGCCAATAATCTTGCAGTTGCTACCATCACCAAATGTGACTGACCCATCAGTCATATCTTTTAGATCGGTGAATAAAGCCTTGTCCCCTGTCATGTGCCTGGAACATCCACTGTCTAGGTACCATTTTGAATGGTTTGTTGCTTTGAAAGCAGTGTGGGCAACTAAGCAGACAACTTTAGGAACCCATTTCAAAACTGGTTTGGGTTTAGGAACATAATTGGACTTTTTCTGTTTATAGTTGTGGGAATGACCTACTGAGTTAGATTTTAAGAGCTCATTGAGTAAATCAACTATTTTTTCAGCCAGTGGGTTTCTGTTCTGATTTTTGAAATTGATATAGCCACGTTTAGGTTTTTGAAAAGTTTTTGTATTTTTAGAAAAGCCTTGACAAGTACCTTTTTCTTTTGAGTTTGAGGCTACTCCTTTCACAAAATTGTACTCTTCTGTTTATGAGGTATGTTTTTATCATAACCCAACCCAGATCTATCGCCACATTTTCTAGATCCGGATAAAAGTTTTTCTAACTTTGGATCTCCTTGGGCATACCTTCATGTATCCTTCAAACTCAGAAGAGAAGATACTTCATTCTTAAGTTTCTCAATTTCAGATTTCAAATCTTCGATCAGGGAGGTTTCGAATTCCAAATCACATTTTGATTTTTCAAAACTATCTGAAATTTGAGATTTTTCTAAAACAAGTCGAAGCATTCTTTGAGTTTGAAAAACTATTCTTTTTGAAGTTTAAGCTTCACAACAATTTTACAACTTTCCTTGTATAGGGCATTGTAAGCATCTTGAAGATCTTCTTCATTTTCATAATCACTATTCAGATTTTCTTCACTAGTTGAATCATCATGATTTGAAAAAGTGAACTTGGCTAGAGTCATAAGGGCCTTAACATCATTGCCCGACTCAGTTTCAGAATTTTCTGAATCAGAAGTAGCTTCAGACTCAGATGATTCATCCCAAGTAGCCAACATACCCTTCCTTTTGGGTTTGTCCATTTTAAGACATTTGTTTGCTAAATGCCCTTATTCATGACAGTTGTTCTTTCAAAGATTTTTGAGTTTTGGGTCTAAATTTCGTTTTATCATTTGGCTGTTGAAAATCAACCCTTTTCTTACTTTTGAAAATCTTATAAAACTTCTTTGTTAAAAGAGCCATATCATCTTCAGAATTAGAGTTTTCTTCAGAAATATTTTTAGAAGATTTAAGTGCTATAGATTTACCTTTAGGAGCTTTAAAGTTTAACTCATAGGTTTGTAAAGAATCAACTAGTTCTTCTACCCTCATATTATCCGTATCACGAAGTTCCTAGATCGCGGTTACTTTAGAGTTGAACCGTTCAGGAAGTGAGCGTAGTATCTTTGCACACACTTTACTTTCTGGGATTTTATCACCAAGACCCCACATTGAGTTTACAATGTCATTTAATCTTGTGTAAAAGTCCATAAACATTTCATTTTCCTCCATATGAATTTCTTCAAATTTGGTTGTGAGGAGCTGGACTTTAGATTTTTTGACAATTGATGTACCCTCGTGTGTCATTTCTAATATATCCCAGGCTTGCTTTGCAGTATCACAGGATATGATTCTTTTGAACTCATTCGGTGATAGTGCGCAAGTGATTACATTTAGTGCTTTTGCATTGACACTACTCTCACTTTTCTGAAGTGTGGACCAAGAAGTATAAGGTGTTATTCTCATTGATTTTGATCCATTGATACCAGTTACTTCAATGGTAGGAGGGCTCCGTTTAGTCAATGTGGCTTGCCACACACTCTCATCCATTGATTTGAGGAAGATCCTCATTCTGGCTTTCCAATAGGCATAGTTGGAGCCATCAAAGGGTGGAGGCCTAGTGACTGATAGGCTATCAAAATTTGACATCTTATATATATAGCTTAGATCGTTAGTTCAGGAAATAAATCCAAATAAAAAGCAATAAGAGCGAGCTATTAGGCTCTGATACCACTTGAAATGGCCAAGCTATATGTCCTAGAGGGGGGGTGAATAGGACTATGCCAAATTAAAAATTAAAATAGCGGAATAAACAATAAAGAGATAACCTTACAATACTAAATCAATTCACAATGTTGAAATAAACTCAACCTCAATTAACAAGTATTGAGAGGTTGATATGAATTCAGTTCTAAGGAGAACCTTACACCATAAAAACCAAAGGTTTATGGCAGGACAACCTTATTTCTAGAACGTCCTTTGTATCAAGAACTTAATAAAAATAAATAGCAAGAAATTGAAATAGATTGCTGAAATTTAAATCTAACTTATTACAACATTCCGCACACTTGCTTGAAATGTAAATATTTACAACATTCACAACCACACATACATTCCACAGCTTTGAATGATAAAAGATAAAAGATTAAACAAGCATTCAATCCACAAGACAGAATTATAGTGGTTCACCTGTGTGTTCACCAACTGTTAAACAACAGCTACACAGAATGTTACTCTATTCTTAATATCCTCACACAGGGGATATTAGCATTCACTATCAAAATAGGTTTCACAGGTTCACCTAAAACCTTCACAATTGTGTCTTTTAAACTTGGGCTTACACAATCTAAAAACCCCTCTTTCTGAGTTTTCTGGCTCTCCTCAGATAACCACACAAATAAAATTTTTCTGGCAAATCCCAAACAAAAACCAAAGGAATAGAAATTTTACAGAATTGTAAAATACCTGGATTTCTCCTCTTGTAGCAGCCCAGAAGAACCAATCGGAGTAGAAGTTCGAATATGGAAGTTCAATGTCCAATACTCTCTTTAAAATGGTTCTAAGTTCTAATTGATTTTAAGATTAATCAACTTAGGGCTAGCTGTATTTGATTTTAATTCCGTGAAGAAGGAATTAAGATTTTTCCTTTTTTCTAATCAGAATGGAATGCAAATCAAAATCAAATAACAATAAGCTAATAGAAGGAAATGGAATTATGCACAATATATCTTAAAAACAAACACAGACTTATCTCAGATTGGAGCCTTGAATTCACTTAATTTTCAATGAAAAACTCTGAAATTCGTGTGCTATTTATAGCTGCAGAAATTCGTCTTCGACTGGTCCTAGGGTCACCACGATTGGTCCAAGAATAAACTAATTTTTAAATTTTTGAGCGTGATCAGATCAAACCGTTGTACGACTGGTCGTAGGCAGTCCACGACTGGTTGAAGGCAGTCCACGACCGGTCGAGACCCCTCTACGACTGGTCGTGCGACACTTGATCTAGTCGCTGAAGTTTGACTCGTAGCTTTACGACTGGTCGAAGGTCGAGTCGAGACCATCCCACGACTGGTCGAGCAGACTTCAGGACTGGTCGTAGCCGAACCAGAAAATTTGATAAATTGCAACAATTCTAGGACTGGTCCTAGAACTTCTTAGACTAGTCGAACCAGTGCTAGGACTGGTCGAACAAGGTCTAGGACTAGTCTTAGAATAGACCAATTCATGTATTGATATTAAAATGAATTATGTCGACGTGCGGTCCAGGTCCGATACAAAGTTTCAATGTGCTCCCTAGAGCAACTGGGTAATGAGATTGATCCTAGATTTTTGGATAATGTTGCGTTAATGATTCTATAAGTTTTGGGTCTTGCAGTTCGTATTTAAAGTAGTTCAAGCTAATTCTACTGATTATTCAGTTTAGTACTTAACTAAAGTGTGCCCTAATTACGACAGAATAAGGTCCTAGGGCAGTTCTATGCTCGTTTCTGGCACTTTTAATTAGTATATTATTTTTATTATTTTTTAATAGTTCATCATTAAGTCTACTTCCTCTCCATCAAATTTCATTAGATTTTGTGTTGTAAAAAAATTTTAAAAATTCTAGAAGCAGCAGCTGTCCAAACTAATGATTTTCGGACAGTTGTCATAACGACCTATATTTAACTATATTAAAAAATTTATTATATTTTTTTACTTATTTTTATATAAAACTAGACTAATCAAGCTTCAATTTAGATTTTGAATCATTTAAATTGAATTTATAATGAGGGAGATATGATTTTTCAAAGTTGGATAAAAATCACAGAAATTTGTGAAAAACGGACCGCCCAGCCCGATGCAGCCCGACCGGGCCCGCTGTATGGACGAGGCCTCACCGAACTGGTGAGCCCCTCGCCGGTCGCTGGACTCTGGGGTGATGGCTCACCCCAGGGGCGATGTCCTCCCCCCCGGGGGTGCCGATACATGCGGGACCTACCTTGGGTCCCCCCGAATTGTGTCGTTTGGGCCCCCGAGTCCGTCGAGGCATTATTAGGTCTCATTTGCAAACCGGAATGAGTTATTTGATGTACAATATATGATTTTAGGGTAGGAGAAGCTGATCCATCCAAATAACCTATTTATTTTGTGAGATTATATAAGGTTAATGGCAAAAAAAACCATTTTATGTCTAAATTTACTAATTGTAGTAGATTTGAGTTTAAGTATTGTTCTCCATCACTTAACCTTGAGGACTAGTGTTTAATATGAAAGGACTTAGAAAATTTTGAAGAATGAGGTGACGAAAGATGAGATTTTGAAGGAAATGGGTTAAAAAGGGATTTTTGGCTTTGGGATTGAGTTATGAGAAGTTACCAAGGTGTTATGAACGACCCATTGCCTAAGGATGTTTATTTCCAAGTTGATAAAAATCAAGGATGTTACAGAGGGGCCCATAGTGGCGTGGCCCCTCCACACACTCTCTCTCTCTCTCTCTCTCTCTCTCTCTCCTCTTCCTTGATTGCATGGCCCACCTTGATGTATCATCCGCACCGTCCAATCTTGAGGCCCACCATGTTGCTGCCCATTTCTTTGGGACAGATCTGATGAAGGAAAAATACAAATATCGGTTTGATCCAAAGCTGGTGGGCCATGCTGCCGTGGACCCTACCCTGGTGCATGGTGCATCCATGCCGTCTTGCGTAAGGACCACCATGATTTATGGGTTTTCTTACACTGTCCAGCTTACTGGACGGTGACGCCCACTGGCTGTGGAATCAGTTTGGCTAGTGTACCTCACACAGCTGCTGTATTAATGTGTGAGAGGCATGGGACCCACCTATCGTGCGTGCACTGTCCAGCACATGGGATAGTGCTAGACGCACCTTGATGTATTTGAATCCTAACGTCCAGCAGTGGGTCCCACTGCATGACGTAAGTAAGTTTAAAAGGGGTCTGATCATGCGGTGTGAGTTAAATCTAGACCGTTCATCTGCTGGTGGGCCATCAGCCCATCCAGATGGCTGTTGTATTGATGACATCAGATTCTGTGGACCCCACCATGATGCTTGTGTCTTGCAACCACACCGTCCAGTCCAATGGACGGTGGTCGCTGGACGTGGGCAGGCTGCATACGTTGTTAAATATTATATATATATATATATATATATATATATATATATATATATATATATATATATATCTACATCATCTGGCTTCCATGATGTATATATATTATATAATATATCATATATATCATATGTGGTGGGCCCCATGTGCGACCCACGTTGATGTATTTGCTTTACATCTGCACCGTCCCTCTGGATGGTGCTTGTGAAGCCAACCATGATATAGGCTTTTCTCCACGCCGTTCATTTATTTTGTAGGGTGTGGGACCCACCTCACACGTGCTGTACGTGTGAGGGTGGGGTCCGCCTATTGACGTGTAGACCATCCAGGTGCGACGCACCGACATGATGTATGTGTTTATACACACATATCCCTTGGACGGTGTTGTGAAGGGCCTACTGTGATGTATCTGATTAGCCACACCGCCATGCATTTGTAGCTGTGTGGGGCCCACCCCACACGTGTTGCACGTGTGGGGGTGGGGCCACCTTGTTAATTATGTTGTATCTAAACCATCCATCTCTCTGGACAGTGGGTGGCCACCATGATGTATGTGTTGTTCGTACATGCTGTCCAGCACGTGGAGCCCATGTGTGATGTATCGGCTTTATCCCAGCCGTCCATCATTTGGACAGTGGGACACCACCGTGAGGTATCTGGTTAATCCATACCATCCAAAATGTTTGGATGTTGCTGATTTACCTGGATAATGTTTGGACGGTGCTGATTTACATGGATAATGTTTGGACGGTGCTGATTTACATAGGCAATGTTTAGACAGTGCCATGAGCTCCACCGTGATGCATTTGTTATCCACGCCGTTCATCTTATGCAATGCAGCCCACCTTGATATATGTATTCTGTGATTACACCGTCCATCACTGGATGGTGCCATGTGAGGCCTACCATTGATGCATGTATTGTATATCTCCATCGTCCGCCCCTTTGACGTGTGGCCTACCTTGAGGTACGTGTTATAACCAAACCGTCTAGCCATCTGGGTCACCCAGACCATCCAGATCATGGGACCCACTTGATGTGTTTGAGGCCCATTAGTGTGGCCCCTTGATGTAGCCCACTTGATGTGTATGAGGCCCATTAGCGCGGCCCCTTGATGTGGCCCACTTGATGTGTATGAGGCCCATTAGTGCGGCCCCTTGATGTAGCCCACTTGATGTGTATGAGGCCCATTAGTGCGGCCCCTTGATGTGTATGATGCCCATTAGTGCGGCCCATTGATGTAGCCCACTTGATGTGTATGAGGCCCATTAGTGCGGCCCATTGATGTAGCCCACTTGATGTGTATAAGGCCCATGTGTAGGGATCACCTATTATGTATTTGAAGCCCATGGGTTGCAGCCCGTTGTGATGTATTTATGGCCCAGATGGCAAGGCTCGATATGTTGTATATGAGGCCCATTGATGTGGCCTACTTATGTATTTGAGGCCCATTGGTGTGGCCCATTGATGCGGCCCGCTTGTTGTATATGGGGCCCATTAATGTGGCCTGCTTGTTGTATATGAGGCTCATTGGTGTGGACCATTAATGCGACCCACTTGATGTATATGAGGCTCGTTGGTGCGAACCATTACGATGCATATTAGGCCCGTGTGAACGGCCCATTGCAATGCATATTAGGCCCATGTGATGAGGCTCGACTTGATGTATGCTAGGCCCTTGGGCAAGGCCCATTGTGATGTATTCGTGGCCTATGGGCAAGGCCCATTGTGATGTATTCGAGGCCTATGGTTGAGGCCCAATGCAATGTATGTATGGCCCATTACGTTGTGCATGAATCCCTTGTATGGGCCACTCCTTGAAAGCAATGTTGGTTAAATATCCACATTAATGGGCAATGATGGTTGAAAGTCCTCATTGTGACCTTCCCTTAGGCCCTTGGTTAGGCCGATTGTCGATTCAATTATCGAGGCCGATTTCGATTATCGATTCCGATTCCGATTGTCGATTCCGATTCCGATTGTTGAGGCCAATTCTGATTGCCGAGGCCAATTGTATAGGCCGATTCTGATTGTCGAGGCCGATTTCGATTGTTGAGGCCGATTGTATAGGCTGATTCCGATTGTCGAGGCCGAGTATCAAGACCGATTCCGATTGTCGAAGCCGATTGTATAGGCCGATTTCTATTATCGAGGCCGAGTATCGAGGCCGATTTCGATTGTCGAGGCTGAGTATCGAGGCCGATTTCAATTGTCGAGGCCGATTGTATAGGCCGATTCTGATTGTCGAGGTCGATTCCGATTGTTGAAGCCGATTCCGATTGTCGAGGCCGATTGTATAGGACGATTCTGTTTGTCGAGGCCGATTCTGATTGTCGAGACCGATTGTATAGGTCGATTCTGATTGTTGAGGCCGAGTTTCGAGGCCGATTCCGATTGTTGAGTAGGCCAATTCCGATTGTCGAGGCCGATTCAGAGTGTCGATTCCGATTGTTGAGGCCGATTTTGATTGTCGAGGCCAATTATCGAGGCCTATATGATGTATATGCGGCCTGTATTTAAGGCCTATTGTGATGCATTTGAGGGCCAGACGATGGAGTTTATTGTGTTTTATATTAGGCCCATGTGAGAGGCCCATCGTGATGTGTATTAAGCTCTTGAGTGAGGCCCATGATGTTGTATATTAGGCCCTTGTGTGAGGCCATGGGTCCACTATATGTTAGGCTCTATGTGGGCCACTCCTTGGGGGCAAAGTTGGTTAAATGTCCACATTGTCGAGGCCAATTGTTGATGCCGATTGTCGGTGCCGGTTATTGATACCGATTATGAGTATGTAACAGCATAACATCACGATACATGCCCATACACATCATTTGCATGTTTGTTATGAGATATGGTTGACCATTATATATGTCATTGGGCAGGTTGTTATGAGACTCCCTGATAGGCAGAGGTTATCTCACATGAGCGGACGGTATGCTTAGGATTGATGCATGACTGTATTGTATGATTCATGCATCTTACATTGTGTGTTGTGATTACTTTACGCCCTAGCGACATCAGGGCCGTAGCCTCCACAGGCATATCGTGGATGTCCAGATGGGACACCGAAAATCTGTGCTAGCATCGGGCTGCCATAGATGGCCTTAGGTGAAAATTCCTAAACCCTCTTGGTACCAGAGGATGCCTCAATGTCGAGACTGAGTGATACATGAGCACCCGAGTGCCGAATACTAGGAGGCCGTGTTTCCACTGTTTCGTGGTCGATTGGGAGGGGGTGTGGCCTTACCCGCCCGAGGGTAGGAGGCATAGCTAGGCTGAGTTTGACCAGCTCGTGAATGGGTCCACTATCGACGTGTCGGGTAGATATTGACTGACTACTGGCCAGGCGGAGAGTGAGGTCTCTTTCACTTGCATGGTTGCGCGTCAGTGGGCGGTGATTTACATGTACAGTGTACTAGACCCCAGTGATGATCCCAGAGATGAACAGTACTGATATGTGGACTTATTGAGCAGGAATTTCATATTCATTCATTCACTATCCACTCGGGCTGGTGGTGCGCAACTATTTGTTACATGTACCTTCACATGGCCAGGATTTCTGTTAGGCGCGCGATTAACCTGAGATCAAGAGTACCACATTGAGTCTGACTATCCAAATTTAGGTATGAGACTGGTTTGGATAGAAGTCCTTTATGGTGGACCTCGTAGCCTGCGATACTACGTACTATCATCCCGACTTTACACTCCAGCTTGGTCATTTCATTAACATCGCATATTGCATTACATTCGCAGGCATATGACATTTTGGGTTGCTATGTTTCTGCACTTATATGACCTAGACAGACTTAGCAGGATTTACGTATTGCATGTATCATCGGCATCTGATATTTGGCTCTCTATGACTCCTCATTTGTATAACTGATCTGTATTGCGTACTCTGATGTTGTATGACTCATGGACTTGTTAGTATTTTCGCTTACTCTGTTATTGTATGATTCATGATCTTGCCAATACTTCCGACATTGTATGATTATGACATTGCATTGAATACTTGACACTTATTTTATACACACACTTACACCACCCTCTAAGCTTTCTATAAGCTTATGTACGATAGATGCGTGCAGGTGATGTTAGGTCGCAGTAGTATTGAACTTGGAGCATGCAGCGGATTTTTGGAGCTTTGATTTTCTACATATGTATTTCCCTTTCGGTATTGTATTCAAATATTTATATTAGTGGATATGTGATGATGATGTTGCCTTTGTGATTTGGGTGAACTTGTGGTTATGCTTCTTACGAGATAAATGTACGTTGAAAAATCCTCCTTGTAGGATCCCATGATTGGAATCTGGTGTATATGCACTAGGAGCAGAGAATGGGGGTACTATGGAGGCTGTTGGCACCAGATTCGACGATCGTGAATTTTTTGAGTCTCGTTTCCGAGTTTGGGGTGTGACACCAAATGTCTTTGAAATCGAGCACACATGCCCGCAACATATCTTCTAACACCTGGTTTACCCGTTTCGTCTGCCCATCAGTTTGTGGGTGGAATGCGGTACTGAACTTCAGTTTCACCCCCATTGCTTCCTGGATTCGAGTCCAGAAGATAGACGTGAATGGGTGTCTCGATCCGACACAATCTCCATAGGAACTCCATGCAGCCGCACAATCTCCTTGATGTACAGCTTGGATAAATAGTCTGCTGAGTTTGAAACTTTATTCGGGAGGAAGTGGGCCGATTTCGTCAATCGATCCACAATCACCCAAATAGAGTCATGTCCCTTCCTCGTCTTCGGTAACCCGAAAATGAAATCCATAGATATGAAGTCCCATTTCCATTCAGCTATGGGCATGGGCTGAAGTAAACCAGGAGGTCGGCGATGTTCGTCCTTGACCTGCTAGCACGTGAGACAACGGGACACAAAGTCTGCTATGTGGGCCTTCATGTTATACCACCAGTACGAACGTTTTATATCTCGATACATCTTTGTACTACCAGGATGCATCGTCATCGTCGAATTGTGAGCAGCTTCAAGAACTTCCCTTCTCAAGTCATGAAGATTTGGGATGCATAGGCGGCCATGATAACGTAAACCCCCACCTGAACCAACTCTTCATTCAGAGTCTTCATTGTCACTAGCTCGTTTTCTCATCTTCACCAACCATTCATCTTCTCTTTGAGCCACAATGATTCGGTCATCAATAAGTGGCTGTACACGAATGTTTGCGACGCGCTCGAATGGCTCCTCTACCGTAAGCTTCTGTTCAAAGTCTCGCACAAATTCCACCATGTTCCATTCCCCTATCATCAGCGGAGCTGCAAATTCTATTGTCTTCTTGTGGCTCAACGCATCTGCCACAAGGTTGGCTTTGACAACATGGTAGGAGACCTCAAACTTGAAGTCTTTCAAGGTTTCCATCTATTGTCGTTGCCTCATATTCAAGTCTCTTTGTGTGAATATGTACTTGAGGCTCTTGTGGTCGCAAAAGAGCTCGAACTCTTCTCTGTAGAGATAATGTCTCCAGAGCTTTAATGCAAAGATGACAACCGCTAACTCCAGGTCGTGCGTAGGGTAGTTCTCCTCGTGTTTCCTCAACTGTCACGATACATAGGCAATCACTCTGTCCTTCTGCATAAGGACACAACTCAAACCAACGCGAGACACGTCGGCGTATATCGTATATCTGACCCCTTGCTCTGGAAATACTAGCACAGGGGCGGACGTCAGCTTTCTTTCAGTTCCTGAAAGGCCGCTTCTGCTTTCTCATTCCAGGCAAACTTAAGATCTTTCCGTGTGAGCTGAGACAACAGTCTGACTATCTTTGAAAAGTCTTTAATGAATCGGCGGTAGTAGTCAGCAAGTCCCAGGAAACTCCTCACTTCAGTAACCGAACCGGGTTGCTCCCAATCCTGAACTGCGTTCACCTTAGCAAGGTCCACAACTATTCCTTCCTTGGACACCAGATGTCCCAAGAACTTGACTTCTTCTTTCCAGAAGTCGCATTTCTTATACTGAGGAAACAACTGGTTCTTCCTGAGAGTATCAAAGACTGCTCGCAGGTGCTCCTCGTGATTCTTCCGACTCTTGGAGTATATCAGGATGTCATCTATAAATACAATGACGAATCGGTACAGGTACGGCTGAAACACCCGGTCCATGAGGTCCATGAATACAGCCGGTGCATTCGTAAGTCTGAACGACATCACGAGAAACTCATAGTGCCCAAAACTAGTTCTGAATGCTGTTTTCTGCACGTCCCCATCCCTGACGTGCAACTGATGATATCCAAACTATAAGTTGATCTTTGAAAAATACTATGCCCCTTTTAACTGGTCGAACAAATCATTTATCCTGGGCAAAGGATACTTGTTCTTCATTGTCACTTGGTTCAACCTGCGATAATCAATACACAATCGCAACGATCCGTCCTTCTTCTTCACAAACAACACAGGTGCTCCCCAAGGGGATACACTCGGTCGTATGAAGCTTGAATCCAACAGATTGTCGATCTGTGTCCTCAGTTCCTCCATTTCACATGGAGGCATGCGATACGTCGGTAGAGAAATGGGTGTCGCACCAGGCACAAGGTCAATAGCAAAGTTGATCTCGCACCGAGGAGGTAGTACAAGTATCATTCTGAACACGACCATGAAATCTTGGACTACTAGCGTGTTCCCAAGTATCGGACCATCAGCATTCTCTAGCAAGGTAGTATAACAATTAATGCGGTAGTACCAACTGACCTGAACTGGGAAATTAAAGGTCGTACCCTCAGGTCCATGGGCTGTCACCACTCTGGTATCACAATCGATCTCCGCCCTCATCTCGGTGAGCCAATCCATACCGAGGATGACATCGTAATGACATAGCAGGGCCACAATCAGGTCAACTAGTACTGTTCTGCTTCCTAAGTCTATCGAGCTACCCTTACAAATCTCGGTAGTATCTGAGAAGGTCCCTGTGGCGGTAAGGAGTCTCACCCCAACCATAGGAATAGTTTCCAACACTAGTCGCTTGACTGCTATGCATGATATTATCGAAATAGTCGATCTGGTGTCCACCAATAGGAAGACTGGTGTACCTTGGTTATGTGCTGTGACTTCAAAAGTCAATGGTGCTGCAATTGCTGTCTCGGATGCCTCAGCTACAAGTGAGTGCACACAAGCTTGTTGAGGACGATTTGACTGTGCTGCCATAGGCCATTGAGGCGGCCTACTACGAGGTATATTTGGCCTATAGAAAGGCTGTGCTGGTGGAGCTGATCGTAGAGGTGGAGCTGAGATAGCTGGAGAAAGCTGGCAATTGATCTTATGAGGCGACGAGAAGCTGTTGTCCCTCATCTTGGTAAAGCAGCAAGTATTTTAACCTCTTACAGTAGGTGCACCACAAATCTGATCACCTCAGCTGGGTCGGTGGAGCCGTAAGCCTGGGAGGCGAATCCGCACGTGGCCTCTTGCCGAGGAACGGTCTGTTTGGAAAATCAGGTCAAGGCCTCGGACCCATGGGCACATGTGCACGGGGTAGTCTATCCCCATCTTGCTAGCTCGCAGGGACATGTTCACTAGCTTAGCATAGTTGGGAATGCTAGCGCAACACCTTCATACATATTTAGGCCATAGACCCTCAGAAAATCGCCGTATTCACATCGGCTCGTCTGCTAGTATCAAAGGAGCATATCTGGCCAGCTCCGTGAATCTTTTCTCATACTCAGCAACGGTCATCCCTCCCTGTTGGAGGTGAAGGAACTCACCCTCCTTTTCATTACGGTAAGTGAGAGGGAAGTACTTCTCATGGAAGTGCGTCTCAAATGCGTTCCAGGTTCACACGTGACCTATGAGAACTGTCCGTAAGATGCTGTCCCACCATAAACTAGCCTCCTTCTCGTACATATATGTAACCAACTCTACCTACTCTGCCTCATTGCAGTGCATCAGCTTTAACATCTTAGAGATGCAATCTAGCCAGTATTCGGCCTCCTCGGGTCTGTGAGTGCTCGCAAAGGTGGGAGGTCGGAAATGCTGGAAGCACTAAAAAAGACCGCTGGCATTCATATTTCTAGCAGGGTGCACAGTTGGTGCAGGCGGGACCACGTTCATGTTCTGGGCAAGGGCCCCCGCAATAGTGGTCCAAACCTGCTGCTGCTGCTGCATTAGGAGCATCATCTGCTCCAACCTATCAGGAGGAGGAGCCGCCTGAGGCATGTGTGGCGTTGAGGTAGACGCATGGTTATGTTCTGGAACCGGTGGTGCACTAGGTGTTGGCCTATTGGTGGGGCCAGTGGCCGACTGCTAATCTGGCATGGTGTCACTATCAGGGCCCAAGCTGGGCTCCGTGTGGCTATCACTTAGGGGAGGTGCCCCATCAAACGATCCGCCAAGTGCAAGACATGTCATATTTTGAGTGGTCTTCGGACGCATTCCCTGTACAAAACATAGGGTGCAACATGTGTAAGATTTAGGATAACACTACGCACTTATCTAAACATTATACATATTTCATTTCAAAAGAAGATCCATGCATTTCATCTAACCAAAATTTGCCACGATACATATGATGTAGCAGTACAAAAAGTATCATGATAGAAGATGCATGTGAACTGATTTAGTAAGAGTTTCATGCCCATTACTCTAAGATATTACCAAGCCTACCAAGGCTATTACATAACAAACAAGAAATAAAGCAAACCAAAAGATAACTACAACCCATAACTAGCCCTCTGACTCTGGCGAAGGTGGAGGCGCACCCTTATCCTGCATATAGCACAGGAGGGCCTTAAGGGTTCGAGACATCTTCTTGTATTTCTGTTTCAAATAGGCCTGACTCTCCCTGACCTCCTGTCTCAAGACGGCCTAATTTTCCTTGATTCTGGCCATGCGGGCTTCTAAGGCAGCCCGATCATGGCGGTCCTCATGTATAAAAGGAGGGCCTCCATCAGAGTCTTGGGCCTCCTCTTCTTCTTCCTGATCTCCCTCTTCATTACTGCCCTCATCTTCACTGCCTTCCTCTCCACTTCCTTCTTCTCTGTCACCACTTTCTTCTTCACCTTCACTTCCCTCATCATCTTCACTCTCTTCTTCTGTATCATCGATCTACTCCTCAAGTCAGGCTTAGCGTCGCCTAAGGCCAATGCCCATGTTGTCGAGCGTGTTATCGTTGATAGTGTGGATTGGGGCGACGTTATTCATATGGAATCTGAAACTGTAGTGGCGGGCAATTTTGCAAACAAGTCGACCAAAAGGTAGCGAGGAGCTTTGCCTAGTAGACCGTGCAGTGTTGATTATCTGGGATAGGACAAGAGTAGGAGGGCATACTTTCTCTCCTTGTCCAACTCTATATAAGAAGTCCACCATGAACCTTGTGCATTCGGTGCGGTTACTCCACCTAGGATACATGTTATACATGCATATGTGGTGGAGCAGGCGGAAGTCGTTCGTCATCTTGGATGAAGAGAGGCTATTTGCCCGCCTCTAACCTCTCGCTGGCCACATAGGAAATGTGTGCAGCGTCTTTTCTCTCACTCACTAGCGAGGTTCTTCTCACTAGCATGTACCACACCTCTTTCGACTCCCGTAATGCGGGTCATCTCGTCCACACCAACTATGGTCTCCTGCCTTCCCAAAGGGAAGTAAACTGGAGAGGCTTTAACAGTGGATTCCGAATGTGGGCATAGAAGGCTGGCACAACGCCTTCACTAGCATGAGTATTTTCCTCAAATATGGGATCCCACCCATTTTTCAGGAGAAACTCGATGATTGGATACGTCCTAAACAACTTCTCATCGACGTGTGCTTCAAATACGAACTTACGGTTGCGGAACTTACAGAGATTGACTTCCGGTGGTCGCGATCTTTCCAATGGGATTTGAGGATTGAGGTCCTGCTTGGACCTTCGTTCACGCTCGGCACTCGTACTGGCTTTAGCGCCCGCCCTCTTTGTAGTGAGGCGTGGTCGGCTCGGCTCGGCCTCATCCGCGGCCACTCTCTTCTTTCCCATGAGAGAAAGGAGCGTAGAGATTGAGAAGATGGCGGTGACTGTAAGTGCAATAGTTATTTGCCCCATTTGATTGTCAAATTTTGTTTTCCAAAAACACAACTATGTCTTGTGTAGCATGTTGTTTTGTATGTTCAAGTCACTGCATCAATGCTTTAAGCTAAGAAGTTTAAGTTCTTGTGATCTACTTCAAGAAGTTCAAGTTCAAGTTTTTTGTCTACTTCTGTAAGCTTCAATGATCAGAATATTTCAAGAGCTACTTCGGAAGACAAGTTCTTGTTTAAGTCTTAAGTACAACTCAAGAATAAAAGTACAAGATGAAGTCCAAGCTTTAGAAGATCTCAAGTTCAAGCTACATCAGAGATCTCAAGCTTCATAATCTTCAAAGGTCAACCATCATCTTAAGAAACGAGGACTCAATGTCCATACTTCACATTTAAGATATGAATGACCTTAGTTTGACCTTAGGGTAGGTCATTTTGTATACATAATTCAAATTGAATTATTTTATAAGTGTTTGGTCTGTTCTAAGATCAGTCCTGGACTCTATTCGACTAGTCCTAGAACTGGCTCGACCAGTCCAAGAAATTCCAAGACTAGTTCTAAGTTGTTGCAAATTTTTAGAATTTTTTAGTTGAGCTTCGACCAGTCCTGGAGTTTGCTCGACCGGTTGTAGGAACAGTGCCGACTCATTCGCGACCAGTCGTGCAGCTATAACTCAAACTCCAGCAACCATTCCTGATTTCTCACGACCAGTCGTAGGTTGTCAAGACTAGTCGTGGAGGCCTCACGACTAGTCATGGACACCCTAAGACCAGTCGTAGAACAGTTTTATCCGATTGCGCTTAAAATTTCAAAATGCAGTTCGTGCTAAGCCAGTCGTGGTGGCGACACGACCAGTCATAGACTCTGTTTTTGCATCTATAAATAGAACACAAATTTCAGAGTTTTTCAATTGGAATTCAAGTAAAATCAAGGCATCACTCTGATATAAGTTTATGTTAAATTTTAAGCTACGCTATGCATATTTAATATTCTCTTTTGTTAGCTTTATTTATTTGATTTTGTTTCTGCATTCCAATCTGAATTGAAAAGAGGAATTGCTGTATTCCTTCTTCTTGGAATCAAAATCAAATAGAGCTAGCCCATCTAGTTTAATTTAAAATCAATTAGAACCTAGAACCATTTCAAAGTGAGTATTGGACAATTGAACTTCCATATTCGAACTTCTACTCTGATTGGTTCTTCCGGGCTACAACGAAAGGAGAAATCCAGGTATTTTGCTTTATTGTAAATTTCCTTTATTTTGGTTTTTGTTTGAGATTAAGCTAGAAAAATCGCAATCTAGTGGTTATCTGAGGAGAGCCAGAAAACTCAGAAAGCGGGGTTTTCTTGAATTGTGTAAGCCCATTTGAAAGACACAATTGTGAAGGTTTTAGGTGAACCTGTGAAACCTATTTTCATAGTGAACGCTGATATCCCCTGTGTGAGGATATTAGAAGTGAAGTAGCAAACTGTGTGGCTATTGTTTAACAGTTGGTGAACACACAGGCGAACCACTATAATTCTTTATCTTGTGGTTTGAATGTTTATTTAATTTTTATATCTTTTATCATTCAAAGTTGTGGAATGTGTTTGTGGATGTGAATGTTGTAATCTTTTACATTTCAAGTGTTGTGGGGAATGTTATAATAACTTAGATTTAATTTCTTTGTTATTTATTTATTTATTCCTCTGTATCAAGTTTGATTTTTTGATACAAAGACCTTTCTAGGAATCAGGTTGTCCTACCATAAACCTTGGTTTTTTGTGTAAGGTTGTCCTTAGAACAACATTTGTATCAATCTCTCAATACTCATACATTTGAGGTTACTTTACATTTCAGTAATGTGAATTGGTTATAGCACTATCATTCTTTTATTTGTTTATAAGGCTATCTTATTCATTTAAATTCCGCTGTTAAAGTTTTAATTTGGCATAGTCCTATTCACCCCCCTCTAGGACATATAGTTAGGCCTTTTCAAGTGGTATCAGAGCCTACTAGCTCGTTCTAATTGCTTTATTTTCGGATTAATTTCCTGAGCTAATCGATCTAAGCTATTTATAAGATGTCTAATTTTGATAGCCTTTCAGTCACTAGGCCTCCACCATTTGATTGCTCCAATTATGCCTATTGGAAAGCCAAGATGAGGATTTTCCTTGAATCCATGGATGAGAGCGTGCGGTTAGCCACAGTGACTGAATGGATCCCTCTTACCACTGAAGTGACTGGTATCGATGGATCAAAATCAATGAGAGTAACACCTTATTTTTATTGGACCACTCTTTAGAAAAGTGAGAGTAGTGCCAATGTAAAAACACTAAATGCAATCACTTATGCACTATCATCGGATGAGTTCAAAAGAATTATATCTTGTGATACTGTAAAGCAAGCTTGAGATATTTTAAAAATGACACACGAGGGTACATAATTGTCAAGAAGTCTAAAATTCAAATCCTCACAACTAAATTTGAGGAAATACATATGGAAGAAAATGAAATGTTTAGGGACTTCTATACTAGACTGAATGACATTGTAAACTCTATGTGGGGTCTTGGCGATAAAATCCCAGAAAGTAAAGTGTGTGTAAAGATACTACGCTCACTACCTGAACGGTTCAACTCAAAGGTGACTGCGATCCAGGAACTTCGTGATACGGACAATATGAGGGTAGAAGAATTAGTTGGGTCTTTACAAATCTACGAGTTAAATTTTAAAGCTCCTAAAGGTAAATCTATTGCCCTTAAGTCTTCTAAAAATGTTTCTCAAGAAAACAATAGCAATTCTGATTTAGAAAACTCAGAAGATGATATGGCCCTTCTAGCAAAAAAGTTTTATAAAATTTTTAAAAGTAAGAAGAGGGTTGATTTTCAAAAATCGAATGATAAAAAGAAATTTAAAACTAAAACTTGGAAATCATTAAAAGATAGTCAATGTTACAACTACCAAGAATATGGGCATTTGGCAAACAAGTGTCTTAAAAGGGACAAACCCAAAAAGAAGAGTATGTTGGCTACTTGGGATGAATCTTTTGGGTCTGAAGGTTCTTCTGAATCAGAAGATTCTGAAATCGAGTCGAGCAATGAAGTCAAAGCTCTTATGACTCTAGCTAAGTTCACTTTTTCTGATTATGATGATTCCACTAGTGAAGAAAATCTGAATAGTCATCATGAAAATGAAGAAGATCTTCAAGATGCTTACAATGCCCTATACAAGGAAAGTTGTGAGATTGTAGTAAAACTAAAGCTTCAAAAAGAAAATTTTTTAAAGCTTAAAGATAATTTTGAAACTATTATTTTAGAAAAATCTCATCTTTCAGATTATTTTGAAAAATGCAAATGTGATCTAGATTTCAAAACCACCCTTATTAAAAATCTAAAATCTAAAAATGAAAAACTTAAACTTGAAGTCTCTTCACTTTTGAGTTTAAAGGATACATAGAGGTATGCCCAAGGCGATCCAAAATTAGAAAAACTTTTAACTGGATCAAGAAAATGTGACGACTGATTTGGTTTGGGATACAATAAAAATATTCCTCCTAAATAGAAGAATACCTCTCCTAAGTTTGTAAAAGGAGAGTCCTCAAACTCAAAAGAGAAAAGTACTAATCAAAAGTTTTCTAAAAATGATAAAACTTTCAATCTTTCAAACCTAAAAGTAACCATATCAACTATAAAAATCAGAACCGAAACCCTTTAGTTGAGAAAATAGTTGATCTACTTAAGGAGCTCTTAAAATCTAACTCAGTGGGTCATTCTTACTTTAACTACAAACATAAGAAGACCAACTATACTCCTAAACCCAAAACAGTTATGAAATGAGTTCCTAAGGTTACTTGCTTGGTTGCCCACACGGCTTTCAAAGCTTCAAGCCATTTTAAGTGGTACTTAGACAATGGATGCTCAAGGCACATGACTGGGGATAAAGGTCTATTCACCTCTTTTAAAGACATGACTGATGGTTCAGTCACATTTGGTGATGGTAGCAATTGCAGGATTATTGGCCAAGGTACGGTTCAACTTTCTAACCTCCCCTTATTTGAGAATGTATTATACGTTGAAGGTTTAAAACATAACTTGCTAAGTATTTCTCAAATATGCAATAAAAATTATAGTGTTAAATTTTCTAAACTAAGGTGTGAAATATTAAACAAAAATGGTTCAGTAATATTAACTGGTCGTAGAACTTCTGAAAACTGATATATCATGAGCGATTCTAGCTCATCTAGTAAAACGTGTTACATGTTCCATACCAATGAGTCTGAGTTATGACATAAACGCCTTGGACATGTACACTACTAAAATCTATACAGATTGAGCAAAAGAGAACTAATAAGAGGTCTACCTAAACTTTAAAAAGTAGACAAAATATGTGATGAATGCCAGATTGGCAAGCAAACTAGGAGTGCTCACAAAAAGGTGAACTTTAATGCCACATCAAAATCGCTCGAACTTCTCCACATGGATCTTGTAGGACCAACCAGGACGGAGAGTCGAGGTGGCAAAAAATACATACTGGTAATCGTGGATGATTATACCAGATTTACTTAAGTAACCTTCTTAAGAGATAAAATTAGAAACCCTTGATGAAGTAAAAAGGATTCTCAAATGGATCCAAATTGAAAAAGGTTCTCACGTTAGTAAGATCCATAGTGATCATGGATTAGAATTTGAAAATAGCAGTTTTGAGAAATTTTGTAGCAGGGAATATCACATGAATTCTTTGCACCCAAAACACCACAACAAAATGGAATTGTTGAAAGAAAAAATAGAGTGCTTCAAGAAATGACAAATGTAATGTTGAATAGTATGAAGCTCCCTAAAAATCTTTGGGCTGAAGCTGTAAATACTGCCTGCTATATAATCAACCAGGTTTATACAAGTAAATCTAATAATAAAACTGCTTATGAATTATGGTTTGATAAGAAGCCTACTGTTAAATACTTTCAAGTTTTTGGTAGCAAGTGCTATATTTTACGTGACTGTGAATATCTGGGGAAGTTTGACGCTAAAAGTGTTGAAGGTATCTTTTTAGGGTATTCTTTAAATAGTCGAGCATATCGAGTATTGAATAAGATGACCGGTGTGATTCAAGAGTCCATTAATGTGGTCATTGACGATCACTTGAATACACTTGCCCTGAGTTCAGATAATGATGTTCTTTTAATTGACAAACCAGATACTTCATCAAATCAAGCTAATTTTGAACTAAGGACTGTCAAAGATCATCCAACCAGTCAAATTCTTGAAAACCCTCTCATTGGTGTGTGCACTCGTAGACAACAAGAAGACATATGTAATTACATGTGCTTTACATCCCATATAGAATTGACTAACGTAAAATAACCTCTTACTGAAGAAAACTGGATAGTAGCTATGCAAGAAGAACTTAACCAATTTGTAAGAAATGATGTTTGGTATCTTGTTCCTAGACCTAAAGATAAACACATTATAGGAACTAAGTGGATTTTCAAAAATAAGTTTGATGAACTGGGTAATATAATTCGAAACAAGGCTAGACTGGTGGTATAAGGGTACACTCAAATTGAAGGCATATCCATTGCCCTAGTAGCTCGTCTTGAATCAATCAGACTATTCATATCCATTGTTTGCTTTAGAAAATTTAAAATTTATCAAATGGATGTAAAGAGTGCCTTCTTAAATGGTGATCTACATGAAGAAGTGTATGTGGAACAACCAATGGGTTTTGAAGACCCTAAGAACACTGATCATGTCTATCGCCTTAGAAAGGCTATCTACGGTTTGAAACAAGCTCCCAGGGCATGGTATGAAAAATTGACTAAGTTTTTACTAAGTCATAACTTTATAATGGGAAGTGTTGATAAGACTCTTTTTGTTAAGAAAGATAACGATCATATCTTAATGGTACAAATCTATGTTGATGATATTATTTATGGATCTACCTGTACTAACATGACTGTTGAGTTTGCAGATTTAATGAAATCTAAGTTCTAAAGGAGCATGGTTGGAGAATTGAATTATTTTTTAGGGTTGCAAGTAAAACAATAACCTGATGGTATATTTATTTCTCAAACCAAATATGCTTTGAACTTAATTAAAAAGTTCAGATTTGAGAATGGTAAGAATTTTGATACTCCTATGAGTACAACATTAAGACTCTCAAAAGACTTTACAGGTAAAAATGTAGATCCTAAACTATATCGTAGCATGATTGGCAGTTTACTTTATTTAACTACAAGTAGACTTGATATTGCTTTAAGTGTTGGTATTTGTGCTAGATATCAGTCTGACCCTAAAGAATCTCGTCTAACTGCTGTTAAGTAGATTATGCGATATGTCACAAGTTCAGCTAATTTGGGTCTCTGGTATCCATATGATACTAGTGTTCAGTTGGTTGGGTATTCAGATGCTGATTGGGCTGGTAATATCGATGATAGAAAATCAACCAGTGGTGGTTGTTTCTATATCGGAAATGGTTTAGTTTCTTGGTTTAGTAAGAAATAAAGTTCTATATCGCTTTCTACTGCTGAGGCTGAATACATCGCAGCTGAAAATGCATGTACTTAGCTTGTTTGGATGAAACGCATGTTAAGTGATTATGGAATTGCATAGGATTCAATGATGTTATATTGTGATAATTCCAGTGCAATAAATATTTCTAAAAATCCAATTCAGCATTCTCGTACCAAGCACATTGACATTAGATTTCATTACATTCGTGAATTAGTGGAAGAAAAAATAATTTCATTGGAATACATTCCAACCGAGACTCAACTTGCTGACATTTTCACTAAACCGCTCGACAAAAACAGGTTTAATAAATTGAAATTTGATCTTAGTATGTGCAATTTAAATTGATTAGTAATGCATCTGTGTATCATAGTGTATATATATTTGATAATTTATTGGTTTAATTTTAAATTTTTATGAAAAATGCATATTTTTGTTGGTACACGACTAGTCGAGGACGTGCTCGACCAGTCGTGGTACGACCGGTCGAGAACGGTCCTTGACTAGTCGCGTAGTGCGCTGAACCTTTTTAATTTGGGAAAAAAACTCATCTTTCTCATTTCTTATTCCAACGGCCATAAGCACGACCAGTCGTACCCAACCGTTTGATTCGTCAAGGTTTGTGCATTTTTTTGGTTAATCTTGTAGATTCATGTTCTATTCTCTTCATTTTTGTCATTTGAGTACTTGACTTCAAGCTTTGTTAATATTTTGGAGTTTTTCTTCTCTATTTGCTGATCTTAGAAAACCCATCTCTACTTCCTTTGTGATTTCTTGTTTCTTTGGTTTTCTTCAAGTAAATGGATGCTAGAGGGAAAAGAAAACTGCCCGCGGTCCATCATCTTCCAGATCAACTCCTATCTCTAGGCACCATCTTCGGCCATCAGAAGATGATCCCGCTCATGTATGGGATTTGCGTATGTACAATGTCATTGTTGAAAAAGCTGTTCATCTTAACCACATTGCTCCTTTTGGTATCCTTCCTCTTCTCCAATCTGTAAGTTGGGATAACATCCTACATTGGGGTGGGCCTGCATACCAATCCATTGCACAGGCTATGTGTGCATGTATCTCTGAATTTTCATCTGATAATTTAACTTTTAATATTGATATTAGAGAAGGTCCATTTACAGTAGACTGTCATCTGATTTTGGATCTTATGGACATACCTGTTAATGACAAGAGTATTCCTATTCAAACTCTTATGGAAAAATCGTCGGAAGCAGAAAAATGTATATTAACTAGAGATTTATGCAATATGGATGTTTAATGGACTTATAAAGGGAATGCGCTCCCCGCAAAGTATTTGTTACCTAGATACAGGGTTCTCCACAAAATCTTTACTTCAAATCTGTATCCACGTTCTGGTAACAAAACATAACTGACTTCCTATATGGTTTTGGTTTTGCATTCTATCGTCTCTGGTATTAAAGTCTGTCTACCTTCTTTGATATGTCATTTCATCATTCAGTTTTGAATTCATCCAGGATACAGTGATATTCCATTTGCTTATCTTATGACTGTGTTAGCTACTCACATGCTAGTTGTTATGCCTGTCGGAGAGGCTCCTATTCATCATCTTTTGTTTAACAATACTAATTTAAATAAGATGAAATTGGAATTGACACCTGGCCAAAGAGATGTGGGTGGTGATGGTGTTGAAGTAGGGAATGAAGAAGAAGGTGGTGATCTTCCTCCTGATGATATTTTTGATAGAATTGAATCAGATTCCACTAATGATCCTGACTTTGAGCTATCTGATTTTAATGCTCGTCTTCGTGCACTTGAGGTGAAGGTTGAGAATATGAATGTTGCCCATGATTTATAATTTAAATATACGCGCAAGTTTCTTAGGCGCATTAACAAGGGCCTTCATCAACTTGATCCTACTATACCTGCTCCTTCTTCAGGATCTGATTAAGTGGTTTATCCTTTGGTCTGTAATAACTTTTATACTACTTTACTTTTGTTGGTATGTGAGACTAACTTTTGTTTATAATGGATTATGGTATATGCACTTTGAATTTGCTTATTTATCTATTGTCTGTTTAACTCCTTTATTACTCTCTTATTGGTCTTCCACTTCCATTTATTCCTTTCTTCCTTTGTCATATTGTGACAAAAAGGGGGAGAAATATATTTTGGATTGATTGATTGATATATGTGGATTGTGGGAGAGTAGTAGCATGTAATTTTTTTTTTTTTGGATCTATGTGTGCTACTCAGGGAGAGTAAGTGATGAGGAATTTGTGCTAGTTAATGACAACTGGTGCATGATTCTTTGTGTTCATAATGATCATATTCTTGTTAAGTGTGTTTTGTCACAAATTTGACAAAGGGAGAGATTGTAAGTGCAATAGTTATTTGCCCCTTTGGTTGTCAAATTTTGTGGTGCCAAAAACACAATCTATGTCTTGTGTAGCATGTTGTTTTGTATGTTCAAGTCATTGCATCAATGCTACAAGCTAAGAAGTTCAAGTTCAAGTTCTTTGTCTACTTCTGTAAGCTTCAATGATCAGAATATTTCAAGAGCTACATCGGAAGACAAGTTCTTGTTCAAGTCTCAAGTACAACTCAAGAATAAAAGTACAAGATGAAGTCCAAGCTTTAGAAGATCTCAAGTTCAAGCTACATCAGAGATCTCAAGCTTCATAATCTTCAAAGGTCAACCATCATCTTAAGAAATGAAGACTCAATGTCCATACTTCATATTTAAGGTATGAATGACCTTAGTTTGACCTTAGGGTAGGTCATTTTGTATACATAATTCAGACTGAATTATTTTATAAGTGTTTGGTCTGTTTTAAGACCAGTCCTGGACTCTATTCGACTAGTCCTAGAACTGGCTCGACCAGTCCAAGAAATTTCAAGACCAGTTCTAAGTTGTTGCAAATTTTCAAAAAATTTTGGTTGAGCTTCGACCAGTCCTGGAGTCTGCTCGACCGGTTGTAGGAACAGTGCCGACTCATTCATGACCAGTCCTACAGCTACGACTCAAACTCCAGTAACCATTCCAGGTTTCTCACGACCAGTCGTGGGTGTGTCAAGACTAGTCGTGGACACCCTAAGACCAGTCGTAGAACAGTTTTATCCGATCGCGCTTAAAATTTCAAAATGCAGTTCGTCCTAAGACCAGTCGTGGTGGCCACACGACCAGTCGTAGACTCGATTTCTGCATTTATAAATAGAACACGAATTTCAGAGTTTTTCAATCAGAATTCAAGTAAAATCAAGGCATCACTCTGAGATAAGTTTGTTTTTAAGCTACGCTGTGCATATTTAATATTCTCTTTTGTTAGCTTTATTTATTTGATTTTGTTTCTGCATTCCAATTTGAATTGAAAAGAGGAATTGTTATATTCCTTCTTGAAATCAAAATCAAATAGAGCTAACCCATCTGGTTTAATTTAAAATCAATTAGAACCTAGAACCATTTCAAAGTGAGTATTGGACAATTGAACTTCCATATTCGAACTTCTACTTCGATTGGTTCTTCCGGGCTACAATGAAAGGAGAAATCCAGGTATTTTGCTTTATTGTAAATTTCCTTTATTTTGGTTTTTGTTTGAGATTAAGCCAGAAAAATCTCAATCTAGTGGTTATCTGAGGAGAGCAAAAAAACTCAGAAAGTGGGGTTTTTTGAATTGTGTAAGCCCATTTGAAAGACACAATTGTGAAGGTTTTAGGTGAACCTGTGAAACCTATTTTCATAGTGAACGTTGAAATCCCCTGTGTGAGGATATTAGGAGTGGAGTAGCAAGCTCTATGGCTGTTGTTTAACAGTTGGTGAACACACAGGCGAACCACTATAATTCTTTGTCTTGTGGTTTGAATGTTTATTTAATTTCTATATTTTATCATTCAAAGCTGTGGAATGTATGTGTGGATGTGAATGTTGTAATCTTTTACATTTCAAGCATTGTGGGAATGTTGTAATAGTTTAAAATTTCAATTTTTGCTATTTCCTTTATTCTCCTTCAATTTGAGTTTTTGATACAAAGACCTTTCTAGGAATCAGGTTGTCCTACCATAAACCTTGGTTTTTGGTGTAAGGTTGTCCTTAGAACAACATTTGTATCAATCTCTCAATACTCATACATTTGAGGTTACTTTACATTTCAGTGTTGTGAATTGGTTATAACACTATCATTCTTTTATTTGTTTATAAGGCTATCATATTCATTTAAATTCCGCTGTTAAAGTTTTAATTTGACATAGTCCTATTCATCCCCCCCCGCTAGGACATATAGCTAGGCCTTTTCAGTGGCCCACCGTGGGGCTAGTCCAACACCGTCTAGAGAGCCTGGACAACATGGATGAAATAGATACATCACGTTGTGGCCTTCTGTAACGACTCGGAAAATTCCGTACAATGCCTCGAGTACCACCTCAGGCGGGAATCACTTAGGATCAAATCCTTCAGAAATTAGACAAAGTTAACCAAGTTCTAAACTAGATTAGCCATGAAATCCGCACTAATCACTTTAAATACGATCTGCAAGGCTCAAAACTTGTTGAATCATTAATGCTAGGTTACCCTAAAATCTAGGATCAATCTCATTACCTAGCTGCACTCAGGAGCACATTGAAACTCTGTATCAAATCTGGACCACACATCGAAGGTCCGAATAATACTAAATTATAGACTTAGGACCACCTTGCTGGGCTTGATAACCATCTAGGAGATCAAACCCAGATAGTATTTCATGGCTATTCGCTTGAGCCCGTAGCGAGGAGTGTGAGAATACTTGGTTTTCATTAGAAATCAAATCTCATTTAAGTAATCTGAGACTTGTTACTTGCGGGTCTGATATAAGTAATCAGACCGTCAGAATCTGACCCAAATACACCCTCGGATCAGGAGAAATTTCATATACATGGCAGTGTACTTGAAATCCCCGATCGAGTTTCAGTGACCGTTGAACTGAAACTGGTCCGCCACATGTGATCTAGGAACCCGACTGGAACAAAAACTTAATTGTACCTAGATCCAGTGTTGGTGAGCTTAAGTCCAACCGCACACTGAAAGGGGGACTCCAGAAGTGCTCCGTTGAGATGGAACAACTTCAGTTTGGTTATAACCTAAGTATACCTTGGCCTTAGGTCTATTTCGGTGAGATTTTAGGCTATATAAGGACCTTAAACCCTCTCTCATTTAGCCCATATGAATTTGAGAAAAACCCTAGGAGAGAGAAGAGTGAAGTGTGAGAATCTCCCTGCTATTTTACCCTGCCACTCTACAAGCTTAACCACACCATTCTAATCGCTTTCCTGGCGATTTTGACTTCATTTTTAAGTAAGAAAACCCTAATCCTAATCTAATTTAGGGTTTCAATTGATTTAATTAGCGAAATAGCTAACACTACTTGTGCTTTAGGTCGTTATACTGTCGTGGAAGGAGACGTAACATTCCTACCAAATTTATTATGCTTCTACGGCGTAAGGTGCGGACTTTAGGTATATAGGTTATGGTTTTCAAGGCTTTCAATGTCGGTTAATGATTTATAACTGACAAGGGTGCTATTTCACATGTAAAATGCGTCGTCTGTTTCGTTATACGAGTTTACATGAAAGATGTAGGATATTGCCTAATCTATGCATACATTGAAATATTTGAAAATGTTTGGAATTTGGATTTGTGCTTAACATGTTTATTCGTCGTAAATATATGCTTAGTACATGTGCAACAACTCCTTAGCGAAAGGACTTGCCCTAAATCACTCCACGGCAAAAATATGAAATATGTGTTAAAGTGTGTAGCCTAAGTGTTTGTGAAAATGTTTCAATAAACATGGAACCTGTATCCATGCATGCCATGATCATCTGCCATGGGTACAAGCACGTGATATACGGGGCAACTCCCTAGTGGAAGGATTTGGTCTAGCTTATGTGTAATCATCATACGTCATGTATGATGAGGTATGTAGTCTATGTGTTTGTGAAAATGTCTGAATGTGCTAGCAATCACCTAGTACACCTTGTATGAGGATTGAGAGATAAATCTCGGTTACCTTAATAGTGCGAATGATTTCCTATAGGTACGCTCTAATGTATGGTCTGTTTTCACTTATGGAATGATTGTGTGCAAAATCATGTTTATGTTGTATTTCATTATATGCTTATGTAATTGTAAACTTCATGACTTATGAAATGCATTACTGTCTTGTTTGACTCACATGATTACTTGATGAGTGGATTGAGTTTGGGACTAAGAGTTAGTCCAGGCGATCGGTAACGGAATGGAATTCGTGACTGAGATTCATTCGTCACATGAGATGTGTTCGACGAACCCGAGTTGTACTTCTGTTGACGATAGTGGCTGGCCACACGAAGTGCTTATGCGATTCATATCGTTCAACTTGTTGTGCACTCGAGCTAGCCGAGCTTGTCAAGTAACCCGATCTATCTTACGTATGTTCACCATGTTTGGACGCCTCTGTTTGAACCTAGGGTACTAACCGTACCAGTGGAATCCCGTTAACCGTGGTACCTCGATCCGCTAAGACTCATGAGCCGGGCATGGTGGTATGGGACACCGTGGTCGAGCTGTGGGCCTACGCTGGGGCCACGAGCCTCCCCGTAGTGACCATTGAGTAACCAGACTTGTGAGCCGATTATGGTGGTATGGGACACTATATTCGAGTTGTCGGCCTACACTGATAAGGTGATGGGGGAGTGGTGCAATGATTCCGTGTAACAGCCCTGACAGACCTTTGTAGTGACCTCGAGCGTACTCTGAGTCTACGTGGAGGCGACGACCCTTCCGTAGCAACAAGAGTACAAAACTAGGCCTGTATTGATAAGGTGATAGGGGAGTGGTGCAACGATTCTGTGTAACAGCCCTGGCAGCCCTTGCAGCGACCTAGAACCACACATCGTATGAGATTATCTAGGATTGACGACCCTAGAATGAATCTTTGTTTGGGAATGATACAAGGAAGGTACCTTAGTTTCCCAATCCTGCTGTTTGAAAGGTATTAATAACAACTCGGTAATCATGCTCATCATCACACTGCATGTGCCTAGAAGATGTGGAGCATTGAGGGATGAACGTATGCCGAAGACGTAAGATGGTGCCGTATGAGGGAGCATTGGTGAGGGGCATGCATCATGACTGCATTTCATACTTGCATTAACAAGAGTACTTAGGATTGTTGATTGTACTGCTTTATCATTACTGCTTGACTGATTTGATAACATGTTAACCTATGCTTTATTGTTCCACTGAGTTAGCTACTCACTCCCACGTTACGGGATGGTGTTTTGGACACCCACCAGACTCTGTCTTAGATGCAGGTACCGATGATACTCAGGAGGCTGAGCCTGATTATTATGATGATCAGGATGAGTTTTCCTTCATGCAGTTCGCTGGAGGCTTCGCGTAGGCTATCCAGATTTACGGGGCTACAGGGTTTATGATTATAGTTGCACCATTTTGACATTTTGATTCAGGAACAAATACATGTATAAGGTGACTCAGTTGGTATTCATACTCTTGAGATCGAGATTGTTTTGTTTTATACACATCTATATACATCTTTCAGTCTTTCGCTTGCGTTTATACATGGATCTGGAGTATGAATTACTGTTTTGGTATAATCTCACTCATGTTTATTGCACTAACAGGCTTTTGGACCTAATAAAGATGGGAATTGGGCTAGACACGGGCCAGATGCCCATCAAGCTTGAATTGTAGGCCCTAATCCAATTAGATCCAATGAACATTGATTGTGGGCCTTCCATTGCACACCTTCATAGGCCTGAATTCTTTTAGGGTGACCATTTGTGTGCCATCCTCTTAGGACCCTATTGGGACTTGTAATGGGCTGATTTGTGGGCTCCTTTTAGTCAGCATTTGGGCCTATTTGGCCACTCATCTTTAGGGCCATCCTATAAGTCCACTTCGGTCAAGTTTTAGGCCCAATTGAGGATCAGCGGCTAACCATATGAGAGCTCCCTGTTTTGAGCTCATACCCATTCAATTCAACCCGTTTTAAGGCTGTAGGATACCATATGGGTCTTCTCCTTTAAGCATGTTTATGGGCTTATATTTTAAATATGAACCATCTATTTAGTTTAAAACGAGCATACAATCTGGATCATTCACTAGATAGACAATACATATTATAGACTTTTCATCATGTGGATATTAAGAATTGAATTTGATATGTCCATCTTATGGACAATAATGCAAGGATCTAACCATCCATCAGAATGGTTCTATTCCAATCGTCTATCCTGTCAATGTTAAGAGCCAGACGTGTATCGCTTGTTGACGATGATTAGATCATTCAGAGTCTTGATTCACCCCAATTATGAGCCCATTACCCATCCTTTGGGAGTTTATTTAGACCATTGGAATATGGAAAGTGAAACCTACCCGCTGATATCTCTTCAAGGTTCATCAATTTTCTAATGATCAAAACCAACCGCCTCCTAGACCGTATTAGACTGATTTGTATTTAATCTATTGAGGGCAAGATTAAAATTGCAATCCTGAATCTAAATTCATGGGATTGGATCTAGTTGTATTAGCCACCATAGTGACCTCGATCTGTGAAAATTTCCACGAATTCAGACATGTGATATTGGGATTAAGTTAGAGGATTGTATGCAGTTGCATTCACATTTCATGCGGATGGTGATGAAAACACAGAAGATCACCGCTTGGCAGGGACATAAATGTGTGGAGTAAATGGTGTTGATAATATAAAGCTGAAAGGCTCATCTTACTCGCAGGTGTTGAGTGTCTCAGATTTATATAATTGGCATCACCTAGCTTCATATTCAGGAGGGTCACTTGCATATTATCACTACCTGCCACATGAGGAGTAATGATGATGTAACAAACTCTCGCCAAGATTGGATGTTTGGGCCCATCTTCATCCTAGATAGTTCAATTGAAAGCCCCAATTAATTAAATTGATAAGTTTACTTGATATTTAGTTTTGTTCATGAATTGTTTTATGTAAACAATCTACTAATGTGAGTATATTTTATAACCAATTACAATTCTAACTCAAACGCATCTAGCTCTCATCCTAATCGGGTCTGATTATGTTCAACGGATAGAGTCTATAGACACAGTCCTTGGATGCTTTCATTTGGACATTACTCCATAAAAATCTGAACCTTTAAAATCCTTTGAAAACAGTAAGAATATTAATCTTGTAACTCTAGAACATGTACCTGGACATAATGGAAATAGAAAAAGGAAATATGGTTATAATGAGGGATCCTCAGGTCCTCCTGATCCTCCAGGTTCTCATGTTCACAATGAACCTGGGATTCGATCGAGACATAAGCGGGCTAAAAAGGAAAATTTCTTCCTTTACATGAAGTCGGGCCATCTAAAGAATAATTGTATAAAGTACAACCAGTGGCTCATAAGGAAAGACAATAATACAATTCTAGTCTGTTTTGAATCCACTCTAACTGATGTGTCGGTAGATTCTTGGTGGATAGATTCGAGAACAACTATTCACATATGTACTTCTATGTAGGACCCGCTGCAGAGCAGACTACCAACTGATGCGAAACGCTCAATATACGTAGGCAATGGCATTAAAGTTGATGTGGAGACAGTCAGAATCTATAGGCTTAGGTTGAAATCAAATAATTCATTGGATCTAGTGGATACATTTTGTGCACCTTCTATAAGGCGCAATTTGATCTCTATTTCTTGGTTGGATAAATCAGGTTATTCTTTCCAATTTGAGAATAAAAGATTGAGTATCTACTTTAATTCAATTAAAGTTGGCACTGACTTTATGGTAAACAACCTATACCAACTACACTTGAATGCTTCACATGTCTATAATATAAATGGCCTGCATGGAAATAAAGTAAGATCTAAGCAAAGACTAGACTATGAGAATTCCTCCATGTTATGGAATATGCAAATATGCCATATATCTCGTGAGAGATTGGATAGGCTTATGCGAGAAAGGATTCTTCATTCTCTAGACTTCTTCGACTATAAAGTGTGTATTGATTGCTATTTCGACAAGAAACGAATACGTTTGATTTAGGATAATTTATTTAGTGATAACAAAGAATTCGATGAGATAACAATGATCACAAAATATCTATTCATTCTGAGTTCATTTACATCCTTGGATATCAGAAAAGGCCGAGCTATTAAGTCCTAGAAGGGGGGTGAATAGGACTATGCCAAAATAAAAAATTAACAGCAGAATTTAAATAAATTAAATACGGATAGCACATAAACAATCTCATAATGCTGAAATTAAAGAGAACCTCAAATGTACGAGTATTGAGAGGTTGATACAGATGTTGTTCTAAGGACAACCTTACACCAAAAACCAAGGGTTTATGGTAGGACAATCTGATTCCGAGAACGGTCTGTGTATAAAAAACTCAAACTAATGCAGAGGAATAACAAAATAAATAGAAAGGAAAGAAATCTAAGCTATTACAACATTCCCATACTTACATAAAAGAAATTACAACATTCTCCACAAATGCATAAAGGGAAATTTCAACATCCACAAAAAGAAACATTCAATCAATCACCACAAGACCAGAAATTATAGTGGTTTGCTTGTGTACACCAACTGTTTAGAAAAACAGCCACACAACTACTCCACTCCTAATATCCTCACACAGTGGATATTAGTGTTCACTATGAAAATAGGTTTTTCAAGGTTCACCTAAAACCCTCACAATTGTGTCTTTCAAGTGGGCTTACACAATTCAAAAACCTCACACTCTGAGTTTTCTGGATCACCTCAGACAAACCAGAAACAAAGAGATTTTTCTGGCACAATCTCAATGAAACCAAAAGAAAAGAATTTACAAAAATGTAAAATACCTATCTAGATATTCTCCGTTTGATGCAGCCTGGAAGAACCAATTCGGAGTAAAAGTTCAACGTAGTAGAAGTTCAATGTTCACACTCACTTGTGAACTGGGTCTAAGTTCTAAATTGATTTTAAAGTAAATCATGTTGGGCTAGCTTGATTTGATTTTGATTCTAAGAAATGGGAATATTTCAATCTCTTTTTCAAATAAAATTGGAATGTAGAATACAAAATTAAATGCAAAGAAAGCTAATTAAAGAGAATATAAAATGAGCACTAAATAACTTAAGAATATCACTAACTTATCTCTCAGAGCGGCGTATTGATTTAGCTTGAATTGGATATCAAACTCAGAAATTCGTGCTCTATTTATAAGTGTAGAAATCGCAGTCATGACTGGTCCTGAGGTCGTCACGACTGGTCGTAGGACCAACAAACTTTTGAAAATTTGGGCACGATAAGATAAGGTCGTTCCACGACTGGCCATAGGGCCTGCTCGACCGGTCGAGTGGCCTCCACGACCGGTCAAGTCCTGTCCACGACTGGTCGTGCGAAACCCATTTTAGTTGCTGGACTTTGAGTCGAACCTACAGGACTGGTCGAGCACAGGTGGAGCACTGTTCACATGACTGGTCGAGCAGTCTCCAGGACTGGTTGAGGCTTTAACAAAAATTCTCGAAAATTAGTAACAAACTTAGGACTGGTCAAGGAATTCTTGGACTGGTCGAGCCAGTGCTAGGACTAGTCGAACTTAGTCTAAGACTAGTCGAAAACAATCTATGCACTTATAAAATGAACCAATTGAATTATGTATTCAAAATAACCTACCCTAAGGTCAATCTAGGGTCATTCATACCTTTGTTAGTGATGTATGAACATTGAAACTTCTTTTGCTTTAATTGATAGTTGATCTTTGAAGTTCATGAAGCTTGAGATCTTGTCATATGATGAAGCTTGAACTTGGGACGTTTGAAGCTTGAAAATGACTAACATTGAAGCTTGAGCTTGAGGATCAAAGTTTAGAAACTTTGTCTTAACGTGAATGAAGCTTTTGATAACTTGAACTATGAAACTTGAAACATTGAGCGATGTTCTTGAAGAAGTCTTGCTTTTGAAGTTCTTGAAGTACAGACTTTTGTCCTTGTACATGAGATGCACTGTCTTGAATATGTAGAAGCGCTACACAAGACACAGATTCCAAGAGGTTTTGACAGTACAAAATTTGACAATCATAGGAGCTAGATACCATAGCACTTACAATCTCCCCCTTTGTCAAATTTGTGACAAAACACACTTCATAATAACATAAGCATTATACGCACAAAGAATCATGCACCAGTTATCAATAGGTCAAAAAATCGCATCTACTCCCCCAACAAAACTCCCCCTTATAAAAAAAAAATGGATTACATACCACAAACCACATCCAAAGTCTCCCCATTTTTGTCACAATATGACAAAGGAAGGAACTAATAAATGATAATGGAAGTAAATAAATAAGGAAGAATAAGAAGAGTAATAAGGAATAAATGATCAAGATAGTCAAGATATAAAATTCATAAGCATACATTGTTCAAGCATGATCAACCAAGTTCAACCCCATAAAGCAAAAGAAAGCCAAATATCATTAAAGTTATTACAAACCAAGATAAGTAAAAACTAATCAGAACTCAATGAAGGAGCTGGTATGGTAGGATCAAGTTTATGAAGTCCCTTGTTTGAGTGCCTAAGATACTTGCACATATATTTGAATTGTAAATCATGGGACACATTCATGTTCTTTACCTTCTCCTCAAGCGAGCGCAAACGCGTATCAAAATCAGACGGCTGATAATCAGGATCATCTATCGAATCGGATTCGATCTCATCGAAAATATCATCCATGTTAATGTCATCTGGAGGTAAATCACCTTCCTCTTCATTCACTACATCAGCTCCACTAACACCCACATTGACTTGGCTTGCGGCCAACCTTAGATTCATTTTGTTGATATTGGAGTTGTTGAAGATTAGGTGTTAAATGGGAGCCTCTCCAATAGGCATAGCCACTAAAAAATGAGTTGCCAACATAGTCATAAGATGAGCGAAAGGGATGTCACATGTCCAGGATGGAGACGGAATTGAATGATACAATGACAAATTAGAGAAGGAAGACATACATTGGTTCCAGAAACAATGGAATGAAGAATCCGAACCATGAAGTAGTGAGTTTGGTTTTGTTACCAGAACGAGGATAGACATTCGAAATGAATATCATGTGAAGGACTCTGTATCTGGGTAACAAATACTTGAGGCAAGCGCATTTTCAGAAGTATTCCATTCCGCATCTATATTGCACAAAGCTCTAATAAGTATACGCTTCTTAGATTCAGATGGTTTATCCACTAGAGTGCTAATGGGAATACCTTCATCATTGACAGGTATGTCCATTAACCAGAGATCAAATGTCGGTATACTTCAACTGGACCTTCTCTAGTTGCAATAATAAATGTCAAATTTTTCAGTAGAAAAATCAGAAATACATGCATACATAGCTTGCATAATGGACCGGTATGCCGGTCCACCCCAATGTAGAATGTTATCCCATCCTATAGATTGGAGGAGAGGAAGGATATCAAACGGAGCTAGATGTTCAACATGAACAGGTCGTTCAACTATAACATTGCGCAACCTAATATCCCGTACATATGAGGGATAATCTTCGGGTGGCCGAAGGTGGCACACTGTTATAGGAGACGAACGGGATGTAGAGGGACCACGAGACCCTTTCTTTTTTGTTCTACCTTCCATTTGTATCAAAAATAACAAAGAACCAAGAGATTACAAAAGAAGTAGAGAGGGTTTTCACTAGATTAGATTTTTAAGAAGAAAACCTCAAAAACAACTATGAATCACGAAATAAACTCCAATGATGAAAAATGAGTGCTAAGAACTTGAATCTACAAGAAAAATGAAAACAAAGCACTAACCTTGAAGAACTTGGAGATGGGTTTGACCGGTCGACCTAGGACGCGTTGGAGAAGAAACCCAAAATGAAGAAAAATGGATTTTTCCCCAAATAAAGCACCAACCCGCGCTACACAACTGGTCGAGTACATGCTCGACCGGTCATGCCACGACTGGTTGAGTATGTACTCGACTGGTCGTGCATAGCCCAAAATATGCATTTTTCATAAAATTTGAAATTTTAAACATTTAAAATAATACATATATACATTATGATACATAAATGCATGAATAATCAATTCGAATTGCACATACCAAGATCAAATTTCAATTTAGAAAACCTGCTTTTGTTAAGCGATTTTGTGAATATGTCAGCAAGTTGAGTCTCGGTCGGAATATATTCCAAAGAAATTGTCTTGACTTCCACTAATTCACGTATGTAGTGATATCTAATATTAATATGTTTGGTTCGTGAATGCTGGATTGGATTTTTAGAGATATTAATTGCGCTTGAATTATCATAATATAAAACCATAGTATCTTGTGCAATTCCGTAATCGCTTAACATTCTTTTCATTCAGACAAGCTAAGTACATGCATTACCTGCTGCAATGTATTCAGCTTCAGTAGTTGAGAGTGATACGAAACTTTGTTTCTTACTTAACCAAGAAACTAAACAATTCCCTACATAGAAACAACCACCACTGGTTGATTTTTTATCATCAATGTTACCAGCCCAATTAGCATCAGTGTGACCAGCTAATTGAACACTAGTATCATGTGGATACCAAAGACCAAGATTAGCTGAACTTGCGACATATCGCATAATCCGCTTAACAGCAGTTAAATGTGACTTTTTAGGGTCAGATTGATATCTAGCGCAAATTCCTATGCTAAATGCAATATCAGGACAACTTGCAGTTAAATACAGCAAACTACCTATCATATTGTGATATAATTTAGGATCCACTCTCTTACCTGTAGAGTCCTTTGAGAGTTTTAAAGTAGTTCTCATAGGAGTATCAAAATTTTTCCCATTCTCAAATTCGGACTTTTTAACTAAGTTCAGAGCATATTTGGTTTGAGAAACAAAGAAACCATCAAGTTGCTATTTTACTTGCAACTCTAGGAAATAATTCAATTCCCCAACCATGCTCATTTCGAACTTAGACTTCATAAGATCTGCAAACTCAACAGTCATGTTAGCACAGGTAGATCCTTAAATAATATCATCAACATAAATTTGCACTATTAAAATGTGATCATTATGTTTCTTAACAAATAGAGTCTTATCAAAACTTTCCATTAGAAAATTATGACTTAGTAGAAACTTAGTCAACTTTTCGTACCATGCCCTGAGAGCTTGTTTCAAACTGTAGAGAGCCTTTTTTAGGCGATAAACATGATCAACATTCTTTAGGTCTTCAAAACCCGTTGGTTGTTCAACATACACTTCTTCATGTAAATCGCCATTCAAGAAGGCACTCTTTACATCCATTTGATATATTTTGAATTTTCTAAAGTATGCAATGGATATAAATAGTCTGATTGATTCAAGATGAGCTACTGGGGCAAAGGTCTCATCATAATCTATGCCTTCAATTTGAATGTACCCTTGTACAACCAGCCTAGCCTTGTTTCTAATAATATTACCAAGATCATTAGACTTATTTTTGAAAATCCACTTTGTTCTAATAATGTGTTTATCTTTAGGTCTTGGAACTAAGTACCAAACATCATTTCTAACAAATTGATTAAGCTCTTCTTGCATCGCAACTATCCAATTTTTGTTAGTAAGAGTTTCTTTTACGTTAGCTGATTCTATCTGAGATGTAAAACACATGTAGTTACACATATCTTCTAGTTGTTTATGAGTGCTCACACCAGTGAGAGGGTTTTCAAGAATTTGACTAGTTGGATGATCTTTAACAATCCTCAGTTCAGTGTTCTGTTGACTTGATGAAGAGTCTGGTTTATCAATTAGAAGAACTTCATCATTTTCTGAACTTGAGATAGGTGCATTGTGATTGTTAATAACCACATTAATGGACTCTTGAATTACACCGGTCCTCTTATTAAGAACCCGATATGCTCGACTTTCAGAGCATACCCTAAAAATACCCCTTCATCACTTTTGGTGTCAAACTTACCCAGATTTTCTCGGTCACGTAAAATGTAGTACTTGCTGCCAAAAACTCGAAAGTATTTGACAGTGGACTTCTTATCAAACCACATTTCAGAAGTCATTTTCCTATTTGATTTTCTAGTATAAACACGGTTAATTATATAATACGCAGTATTTACGGCTTCGGCTTAAAGATTTTTAAGGAGCTTCATACTATTTAACATTACATTTGTCATTTCTTGAAGCACTCTATTTTTTCTTTCTACTATACCATTTTGTTGTGGTGTTTTGGGCGTAGAGAATTCATGTGATATTCTCTGATCACTACAAAACTTCTCAAAACTGTTATTCTCAAATTCGATCCATGATCGCTACGGATCTTACAGACTTGAGACTCTTTTTTAGTTTGGATATGTCTAAGTACCCTTTTTACTTCATCAAGAGTTTTTGATTTGTCTCTTAAGAAGATACCCAAGTATATCTGGTAAAGTCATCTACAATTACCAGTATGTACTTCTTGCCACCTCGACTCTTCATTATAGTTGGTCCAATAAGATCCATATGGAGGAGTTCGAGCAGTTTAGATGTGGCATTGGAGTCCACCTTTTTGTGAGAACTCCTAGTTTGCTTGCTTAATCTATATAAGTTGCGGTAGTGTACATGTCCAAGCCATTTATGCCATAACTCGGTCTCATCGGTATGGACCATGTAACATGATAAATTAGATGAGATTGAATCACTTACAATGTAGCAGTTTTCAGAAGTTCCGCGACTAGTTAATATTACAGAACCACTTTTATTTAAAATTTCACACCCTAGGTTAGTAAATTTTATGCTATGATTATTATCACATATTTGAGAGATGCTTAATACGTTGTGTTTTAGCCCTTCTACATATAAAACATTCTCAAATAAAGGGAGGTTAAAGAGTTGAACCGTACCTTGGTCAACAATCCTGCAGTTGCTACCATCACCGAAAGTGACTGAACCATCAGTCATATCTTTAAGATTGATGAACAGACCTTTGTCACTAGTCATGTGTCTGGGTCATCCACTGTCTAGGTACCACTTTGAATGGCTCGTAGCTTTGAAAGCAGTGTGGACAACCAAGCAAGTAACCTCAGGAACCCATTTTATTACTGTCTTGGGTTTAGGAGTATAGTTGGTCTTTTTATGCTTGTAGTTGTTGTAAGACCGACCTACTGAGTTAGATTTTAAGAGCTTCTTACATAAATCAACAATTTTCTCAGATAAAGGATTACGATTCTGATTTTTATAGTTAATATGGTTGCTTTTAGGTTTTAAGGTTTGAAAAGTCTTAGCCTGTTTAGAATAGTTTTGATTCAGACTTTTCCCTTTTGAGTTTGAAGACTCCCCTTTCACAAATTTGGGTGGAGTATTCTTATGTTTAGGAGGAATACTTTTGTCGTAGCCTAATCTGGATCGATCGCCACATTTTCTAGACCCGAATAATAGTTTTTCTAACTTAGGATCACCTTGGGCATACTTCCATGTGTCTTTTAAACTCAAAAGTGAAGAGACTTCAAGTTATAGTTTTCTATTTTCAGATTTTATATTTTCAATCAGGGAGGTTTTGAAATCTAAATCACATTTAGTTTTTTCAAAACAATCTGAAATGTGAGATTTTTCTAAAACAAGATTATCAAAATTTTCTTTAAGTTTTGAAAACTTTTCTTTCTGAAGTTTAAGTTTAACAACAATTTTACAACTCTCCTTGTATAGGGCATTATAAGCATCTTGAAGATCTTCTTCATTTTCATGATCACTATTCAGATTTTCTCACTAGTTGAATCATCATTATTTGAAAAAGTGAACTTGGCTAGAGTCATAAGGGCTTTGACTTCATTACCCGACTCAGTTTCAGAATCTTCTGATTCATAAGAGGCTTCAGAGCTAGAAGATTCATCCCAAGTAGCCAACATACCTTTCTTTTTTAGGTTTGTCCTTTTTAGGACATTTGTTCACTAAGTACCCATATTCATGACAATTGTAACACTGACTGTCTTTTAAAGAGTTCCAAGTTTTAGATTTAGATTTTTTCTTTTCATTAGGTTTTTGAAAATCAACCCTCTTTTTACTTTTGAAAATCTTATAAAACTTTTTAGATAAAAGGGCCATATCATCTTCAGAATTTTCTAAATCAGAATTATTACTATTTTCTTGAGAAATACATTTAGAAGATTTAAGGGTGATAGATTTACCTTTAAGAGCTTTAAAAGTTAACTCATAAGTCTGTAATGAGCCAACTAATTCTCCTACCCTCATATAATCGTATCACGAAGTTCTTGGATCACGGTCACCTTTGAATTGAACCGTTCAGGTAGTGAGCATAGTATCTTTGCACAGACTTTACTTTCTGGGATTGTTTGACTGAGACCCCACATAAAGTTGACAATGTCATTTAATCTTGTATAGAAGTCCATGAACGTTTCACTTTCTTCCATACTTATTTCCTCAAATTTGGTTGTGAGGATTTGGACTTTAGATTTCTTGACAATTATTGTTCCCTCATGTGTCATTTCTAAATATCTCAGGCTTGCTTTACAGTATCACAGGATATAATTCTTTTGAATTCATCTGGTGATGGTGCACAAGTAATTGCATTTAGAGCCTTTGCGTTTGCACTACTCTCATTTTTCTGAAGAGTGGTCCAAGAAAAATAAGGTGTAACTTTCATAGATTTGGATCCATCGGTACCACTTACTTCAGTGGTAGGAGGGGTCCAATTAGTCACTGTGATTTATCACACACTCTCATCCATGGATTTTAAGAAAATCCTCATTCTGACTTTCCAATAGGCATAATTGGAGCCATCAAATGGTGGAGGCCTAGTGACTGAAAGGCTATCAAAATTTGACATCTCAAATAGCTCAGATCGATTAGCTCAGGAATTAAATCCAAAAAGAATAACAATTAAAACGAGCACTTAGGCTCTGATACCACTTCAAAAGGCCGAGCTATTAAGTCCTAGAGGGGGGGGGGTGAATAGAACTATGCTAAATTAAAAAATTAAAAGCGGAATTTAAATAAATTAAATACAGATAGCACATAAACAATCTCACAATGCTGAAATTAAAGACAACCTCAAATGTACGAGTATTGAGAGGTTGATACAGATGTTGTTCTAAGGACAACCTTACACCAAAAACCAAGGGTTTATGGTAGGACAACGTGATTCTTAGAACGGTCTATATATCAAAAACTCAAACTGATACAGAGGAATAAGGAAATAAATAGCAAGGAAAGAAATCTAAGTTATTACAACATTCCCACACTTGCATGAAAGAAATTACAACATTCTCCACAAATGCATAAAGGGAAATTTTAACATCCACGAAAAGAAATATTCAACCAATCACCACAAGACCAAAAATTATAGTGGTTTGCTTGTGTGTAAACCAACTGTTTAGAAAAACAATCACACAACTACTCCACTCCTAATATCCTCACACAATGGATATTAGCGTTCACTATGAAAATAGGTTTTTTAAGGTTCACCTAAAACCCTCACAATTGTGACTTTCAAGTGGGCTTACACAATTCAAAAACCCCACACTCTGAGTTTTCTAGATCACCTCAGACAAACCAAAAACAAAGAGATTTTTTTGGCACAATCTCAATGAAACCAAAAGAAAAGAATTTACAATAATGTAAAATACTTATCTGGATATTCTCCTTTTAATGCAGCCCGAAAGAACCAATTCAGAGTAGAAGTTCAATGTAGAAGTTCATTGTTCACACTCACTTGTGAAATTGTAACGCCCTGAAATTCGGGGGTCGAGTATGAACTCAACTCCCGAGTTCCAACGCATCACTTATGCAACATAGATAATGATGATTAAATGTTGTCTGTGTTAGAGCAATAAACATGAGTGAGATTATATCAAAACAGTAATTCATACTCCAGATCAATTGTATAAAGGCAAGCGAAAGACTGAAACTGTATATACATGTATGTAAAAGATACGAAATCATTTCATTCTCCAGAGTATGAACCCATCTGAGTCACCATATACATATATCTGTTTTATGTTCAAAAAGGTTAAAAATACATTTAAGGATGTAATCCCAGCAAATCCCGTCGATCTGGCAGTCTAGTCGAAGCCGCCAGAATACTGCATAAATGAGAACTCGTCCTAGTCCTCACCATAGTCCGGCTCGGCCTCCTGAGTCGCCAGCTCATCTAAACCTGAGACAGAGTCTGGTTGGTGTGTACAACACCGTCCCGTAACGTGGGAGTGAGTAGCTTACTCAGTGGAACAATAAAGCATAGGTTAACATGTTATCGACTCAGTCAAGCAGTAATGATAAAGCAGTATAATCAAACACTCCTAACTACTCTTATTAATGCAAGTATGAATGCAGTTATAATGGATGCCCTCACCGACATACTCCCTCATGCGACACCATCTTACGTTCGCGGCATGCTTGCATTCCTCAGTGCTCCACATCTTCCAGGCACATGCAATGCATGATCAGCATAATTACCGAGTTGTTATTAGTCCATTTCAAACAGCAGGATTGGGAAACTAAGGTACCTCCCTTGTATCATTCCCAAACATGATCCATTCTAGGGTCGCCAGTCCTAAACAATCTCATACGATGGTGTGTTTCTAGGTCGCTGCAAGGGCTGCCAGGGCTGTTACACGGAATCGTTGCACCACTCCCCCATCACCATATCAATACAGGCCTAGTTTATACTGTGTTACTACGGGAAGGCTCATCGCCTCACCGCAGATTTAGAGTATGCTCGAGGTCACTACACCGGGTACAGTCAGGGTTGCTAGGGCTGATACACGGAATCGTTGCACACTCCCCTATCACCCATCAAACAGTGTAGGCCGACAGCTCGAATATAGTGTCCCATACCACCATAATCGGCTCACGAGTCTGGTTGCTCACTGGTCACTACGGGGAGGCACGTGGCCCCAGCGTAGGCCAACAGCTCGACCACGGTGTCCCATACCACTATGCCCGACTCATGAGTCTTAGCGGATCGAGGTACCATGGTTGACGGGATGCCACTGGTAAGTTTGGTACCCTAGGTTCAAGCAGTAGCGTCCAAACATAGTGAACATACATAAGACATAACGAGTTACTTGACGTGCTCGGCTAGCTCGAGCGCACAACAAGTTGAACGATATGAAGTGCAGAAGCACTTCGTATGGCCAACCACTATCGCCAACAGAAGTACGACTTGGGTTCGTCGAACATAGATCACGTGGCGAAGTGAATCTCAACCACGATCTCAAGTCTGGTACCGAATGTCTGTACTATAGACATAGTCCCAAACTCAATCAATCCTTATTTAGAACATGTAGAGTAAAGCATAATAGACAAAGTAAATCAAGCATGTTAACAAACATATCATAAAGCATGTTATAAAGCATATTGTAAAACACTATGTAAACAAGAATACAAACACATGTGTTTCATAAGTAAGCGCTTAAAGTAAACAACCACATGGAGGAAATCATACAGGTCTCTAAGGTAGTTGAGAATCCCATCTCAACACCTATCTAAGGCACCATTATCCAAGCACTTTCTCTCACAAGCATTTTCACAAACACTTAGAATACACTATTTCAACATACATAGTGTATGTTAGTAAAACATGTATTAGGGCGAATCCTTTCGCCAAGCAAGTATTTTATGCATATATAACATGTTCATACAACAAATAGTCATGGCAAACACATCTCCAAAATATATACATATACGGTACTTTCTACAATACACTATTTCTACATACATAGTGTATATTAGCAATATTTATATGGCGAATCCTTTCGCCAAATAAGTATTTTATCCATATACCAAACAACACTTTGTACATGTGCAATTGCATGCAGATCATGAATCTATCATTATCTGACATTGAAAGCATTGAAAACCGTAACCTATACACCTAAAGCCCTCACCTTATACCGTAGAATCGCAACGAATCAGTTAGGTTTGTTTGGCTTCCGTATTCGACAATTTTGTAACCTATAGAATGAAATAGGTTAGCTATTTCATAACCTACAACCCTTACAACTCCAAAAAGATTAGGGTTAGGGTTTCTTACCTAGAAACAAAGTCGGTATAGCCGGAAAAGCGACAAGAAAGGGGTGGTGCAGCTTGTGTAGCGGCAGGGGATAGTAGTAGGAAAGATCTCCCACAACTCTCAAGCTTTCTCTCTCTTTTTCTCTCTTCTCACTTAGGATTTTTCTCAAATTCGTATGGCTGTGAGAGAGAGGGTTCTAAGGTCCTTATATAGCCTAAAAACTCTCTGAAATAGACTTAAGGTCAAGGTATACTTGGGTTATAACTAAAGTGACACTGTTTCAGCTCAACGGAGGATTTCTAGCGGGCCTCCTTGAGCCAAAGGTCGGACTTAAGCTCATCAACCTTGGATCCAGGTAAAGTTAAGTTTTCGTTCTAGTAGGGTTTCCAGATCACACGTGGTGGACCAGTTTCAGTTCAACGGACAGCGGGTTTCGATCAAAAATTCCAAGTACATGGATATGTTTATGAAATTTTTTCTGATCCGAGGGTGTATTTGGGTCGGATTCTGACGGTCTGGTTGCTTACAAAATATCCACAAGCGACACGTGCCAGATCACTATTCAAGATATTTATTTTGTAAAGAAAACAAGTGTTTTCACACTCTCGCTCCGGACTCAAGCGAAAAGCCGTGGGACACTGTTTGGATTTGATTTCCAAGATGATTGTCAAGCCCAGCGAGGCGGTCCTAAGTCCTTAACCTCGTATTATTCGGACTCCTGATGTGCGGTCTAGACCTGATATGGAGTTTCAATGTGTTCTCGAGAGCAGTCGGGTAATGAGTTTGATCCTAGACTTTAGGGTAACCTGGCGTCAATAATTCTACAAGTTTTGGGTATTGCAGATCGTATTTAAAGCGATTCAAATGGATTTCATGGATAATCTAGTTTAGCACTTAGTTAACTTTGTTAAATTTCTAAAGGATTTAATCCTAAGTGATTTCTGGTCGAGGTGGTACTCGAGCCATTGTACGAAAATTTTCGAGTCGTTATAGAAATGGTTCTAAGTTCAAAATTGATTTTAAATTAAATCACCTTAGGCTAGCTTGATTTGATTTTGATTCCAAGAAATAGGAATACTTCAATTCCTTTTTCAAATAAAATTAGAATGCAGAATACAAAATCAAATGCAAAGAAAGCTAATTAAAGAGAATATAAAATGAGCACTAAATAACTTAAGAATATCACTAACTTATCTCTCAGAGTGGCGTATTGATTTAGCTTGAATTGGATATCAAATTCAGAAATTCGTGCTCCATTTACAAGTGTAGAAATCGCAGTCACCACTGGTCCTGAGGTCATCACGACTGGTCCTGAGGTCATCATGACTGGTCATAGGACCAACAAACTTTTGAAAATTTAGGGGCGATAAGATAAGGTCGTTCCACGACTGGTCGTAGGGCCTGCTCGACCGGTCAAGTGGCCTCCACGACTGGTCAAGTCCTATCCATGACTGGTCGTGCGGAACCCATTTTAGTTGCTGGACTTTGAGTCGAGCCTGCAGGACTGGTCGAGCATTGTTCACATGAATGGTCGAGCAGTCTCCAGGACTGGTCGAGGCTTTAACAAAAAATTTTAAAAATCAATAACTAACTTAGGACTGGTCGAGGAATTCTTGGACTGGTCAAGCCAGTGCTAAGACTAGTCGAAAAACAGTCTATGCACTTATAAGATGAACCAATTGAATTATGTATTCAAAATAACCTATCCTAAGGTCAATATAGGGTCATTCATACCTTTGTTAGTGATGTATGAACATTGAAACTTCTTTTGCTTCAGTTGATAGTTGATCTTTGAAGTTCATGAAGCTTGAGATCTTGTCATATGATGAAGCTTGAACTTGAGATGTTTAAAGCTTGAAAATGACTAACATTGAAGCTTGAACTTGAGGATCAAAGTTTAGAAACTTTGTCTTAACTTGGACGAAGCTTTTGATAACTTGAACTATGAAGCTTGAAACACTGAGCGATGTTCTTGAATCAAGAAGCCTTGCTTTTGAAGTTCTTAAAGTACAGACTTTTGTCCTTGTACATGAGATGCACTGTCTTGAAAATGTAGAAGCGCTACACAAGACACAGATTCCAAGAGGTTTTGACACTACAAAATTTGACAATCATAGGAGCTAGATACCATAACACTTACAATATCCCTTGATTTTGAAAACAGAGTACAATCAATCAACGCAATGAATGAAAGAGAAGATAGTTTGATGGAAATTTTGGCAGCATTTCGACGCTTTTGATGTTCATCACAAAGGTGGATGGGTTGTGAGGACTTGAAACCCTTGATTTGGTCATGCGATAGGTTCTGATCATCCTTTCGTTCATCCTTCCAGTCATACGGACGAACTTTCTTTCTCATGGAACTCTTTCTCTACGCTTCACATTTCTCTCACCTCTGTGAGCTTCTTGAAGTTGTCCAATTTCTATCTTCTCTTACTTCTCCTTCTTACTTTTCTCTCTCTCACTGCCCTCTCCAAATAAAGATAAGAGAGAGGTATTTATAGACATTCAATAGTTGTGGAGGTCATCTGTCCGAAGATGGAAGTGCACAAGCCTAGACAGAGAATGTGGAGTGCACAAGGCTTACTTCAGGATAAAAACCATGCATTAGGACAAGTTTCCAGGGATAATGGTGCAAAAGGAAGTCTTTAGGACAAAGCTCCTCTCTAAATGGCGCATGGGACTTCCATCAAGACAAGAAAAACCTTATCTTAAGATGAAGGGGAGAAAGAAGTGGCACATGAGAGAGATATTAAGACAAGAAAAGCCTTGTCTTAAGACAAAGGGGAGAAAGAAGTGGCGCATGGGACATCTAGCAAAAGTGGTTGCACAGCTCGCGCAAGAGACTTCTTTTGCAAACCATTTCCTTAAAAAGTGGCGCATTGGAATTGCTTCAGGACAACCAAAGCCTATCTTCAGGACAAGGAGAGAGAGAAGTGGCGCATGGGACTAGCTTCAGACAACAAAAGCCTCTCGTTAATTAAGATAAACAAGAGAAAGAAGTGGTGCATGCCAATGTCTCTTGGACATGCCTCCACACAAAGTGATGCAGAGGCTTCTTTGCAGAAATGGTTGCGTGGCTCATGCAAAGGGTTTTTTGCGGAAGTGGTTGCATGGGTTCGGGCAAAGGGTTTTCTTTGCAGAAGTGGTTGCGCGGGTTCGAGCAAAGGGTTCTTCAGGACATAAAAAGCCTATTGTCTGGACATTGTTCCACATGGAGTGGCGCATGGGGCTTTTTCCTCAAGGGGTTTTACGCGGATAGGCGCAATAGGCTGGGGTTTGCACGGATGACGCAACAGGATTTCCCCAAAAAAGGGGTTGCACGGATGGCGCAACAGGATTTCCCCAAAAAGGGGTTGCGTGGATGGCGCAACAGGATTTCTCTCTCTTCCTTTCTTCTCTTCACTTCTTGTCCTCCTCCCTTCTTGTCTTCCAACCAACAACCCCTCAAATGAGGCTGGGGAGGGGTATTTATGTTCATCCTAGACCCCTCACTCTTTAAATATGGTGATTACCACCACTTCTTTCTTCACACAACATCCAACCTTCTTCCTTAAATAGTGGTGTTCACCAATCTCTCCCTTAAATAGTGGTACACAACCACTTCTTCCTCCATATAAGGTAACACCCATCCACTCCTTTTACCAAAATACCCCCATTCACTTCTTCTTACCAAAATACCCCCATTCACTCCTTTTTACTAAAATAAGGAGTGAACAACCCTAGAAAGGATCCGCACCATGAAATTCTCTGACCAATGCAATGGACATGCAATGAGATGGAATATTTTTTGTGCCTCAATAGATACCCCCTCGATCCTTCTTTGATTGATTGATGAAATCAAATGGAGGATTGATCTTCTTTCGACCGACGAGCTGAATGAACTGCAACTAAAGGATGACTGGATGATCATGCTTGCATGGAAGACTGAATGATCATACTTGACCAGAAGATAAAATGGTCGCACTCGAACAGAAGACTTGAATGATCGCGTTCGAATGGAAGACTTGAATACCCCCAGCTAGCAGTGTTAAGCGGATGCTTCACTAGAGAGGGTAAAATTCTCTTTTCATCGAAACCCATCACTATAACAGCTGTGACGACTTTGTCTCTGAGTATCTTGGTCAGAGAACTATCTTTCAATGCTACTGTTGCTGTAATGGTCTCTTTGATCAACTCTGGCAACTCTTTCTTTGAATTTCGTGTCTAGGGAGTTGTTCTTTAATGCTGCTCCTATACAACAATCTCTTTCGATCGTCTCCTTTATTCATGATCTACAAAACCCAAGCTTTCAAGTGATAGTCTTTCCTGCCAAATTAATTAGAATTAGTATCTCAAGGCAGTATAATTTTCCACTTTAGCTTCAAGAAGTACTGATAATTTTGAAATGTATTGAAAGCTTCTTCTCTTTTTTTTTTAATGATAATGATTTAATCATTTCATCTTTGTGCTTATCATCGTGCTTCGCATTTATTTTCATTCTTTGCTCATTATATCACGCTTTCGGAGATGTCATTTCTTGCTCCAAAGGTCCAACCACTAAGTCTTTTGTTAAATCTTTTCTAGTTTGTGCTCCTTGGCATTTCTTCATAGACTTTTCCTTGGATCTTTACTGATTCTAAAAAATAGATATGACTTCTTTCAATTTTCATTTAATAACTTTCCAAAGGCCTTAGAAGTTCTAATGATGATTCTGTTTGTTCTTTGTCTCCATCAGATCTGGTACTTGGAGTCTTGCGACATCATTACTAGAGTAATTAGAAATTACGGCATTAGGCCATATAACTGGGCCTTGATATAAAAACAACTCTTGAACATTCACACTGAACCATGCTTCATAATTCTTGGCATATGAATTCCTCCGACGTGCATAAGAGATTATTAAAAGACCAAGGCATGGATTACTTTGAAGACATAGATCATGCTCCATTTCCAGGTCAACTTCGCATAAAGATTTCTTCAGAAGATAATACTTCCAAAGTGAAGCCTGCTGATACCCTTAAAGGATGGATAATCTTTGCTGGTCCTTTAATGAATCGAAAGAATATATCTGAATCTTTAAATTGTTAGGGAGAGAATGATGATTCTTCGCTAGTTTATTCTCTGTCGCCTTTGAGAATCTTGCGATAATATTCTTTACCAACAAGAAGGCAAGAGACAAAAAGACCTCACGACTCTTGTCAATATATTTGAAGATTTGAACTTTCAAATGGAGAACTGCTAATATTTTAAAGGCATTTGTTGTTGTTGCAATATGAACCTAATTCAAGAGAAATGCATTTTTGTATGTTGTTTATTCAATATTTTAAAATTTTTTATCAGGCAATTACATATTTGAGCAGATCTTAAGTGAAATATATACCTGCAACATTTTGAATGTTACACATAGTTTATACTTTTTGAGCAGTGGAGCCAGTGTACCTTTGACTGGATAAGACTGAACTTGTCCTGACTTGACTGGACATGACTTGACTAGACAAGACTTGGGCTCAAAGAGCAATTATAGTTTATCGCTGATTTTAGGCTTGGCTCAAAGGGCAATTATAGTTTACCGCCGATTTCGGGCTAGGCTCAGAGAACAATTATAGTTTACTGCTGATTTCAGGCTGGGCTCAAAGAGCAATTATAGTTTACCGTCGATTTCAGGCTCTTTAAGTCATTGAAGCTTTGTATATAGATCTACTCAAGCGTTCATTGCTGTCATATATAAACGATGATGATAGGTCTTATGTGTAGTTGGCCATGTAGGGCTTGACAAGGCTGCCTTAAATGATAAGCTATCATTGCTGAAATGATAGTTGATCATACAGGCTTTGCTGAAGATAACAGATCGATAATTGAAGATAACAGATCAATGATTGATATATTGCCCCTGCTGCTGTTGATGATATTATAAAATTTAGTCTGAATGGAGCTTCATCTTGGTAATAATATCAATTTTGATAAACTTCGATAATAGAATAATCTTCACATCAGCAATTTGGCGATGGCAATGGAAGTTTTACTAATCTAATCCAACAACCATCGTCGGTGCTCGACAATAATAATATACTTCAACTTGATATGCTTAGGAGTCTGCCTTTTATTCATGTATGACATCGACATTCTGAGACTTGGCATTCTGAGACTTTGGATTCTGAGACTTCGACATTCTGAGACTTTGCTTATCTTGCCCCCTTTTGATTTAGAAGTATTATGCTGTAACGCCCTGAAAATCGAGGGTCGAGCATAAACTCAACTCCCGAGTTCCAACGCATCACTTATACAACATAATGAATGATGATTGAATGTTGTCTGTATTAGTGCATTGAACATGAGTGAGATTAAGCTAAAACAACATATCATACTCCAGAGACAAGTGAGATAGCAAGCGGGAGACTGTGATAGATGTATAAACTATATAACTGTGGTGAGTCTCCAGGGTGTGATAATGTTACCAGGTTAACTATTTACAAGTACAATTCTAAAATATACCAAATTGAGGAAGTATAATGTCTTCTATCCCAAATACCATAGCCCCGTCAATGCAGTTCCAGGTCTTCATGGACCCGTCAGAGAGTTACATGTAGGAGAACTCCTCCTCAACATCATAGTATTAGTCCAGTTCTGCTTCATAAGCATTGCCATCACCTGCAGTTAAGACAGTCTGGTTGGTATTGCAAGCACCGTCCCGTAATGTGGGAGTGAGTGATCAACTCAGTGGAACAATAAAGCATAGGTTAACATTTTATCAATTCAGTCAAGCAGTAATGATAAAGCAGTACAATCAAGCAATTTTAAATACTCTTATTAATGCAGTCATGATGCATGCCCTCACCAACATACTCCCTCATGCGACACCATCTTACGTCCACGGTATGCGTTCATCCCTCAGTGCTTCACATCTTCCAGGCACATGCAGTGCGATGATGAGCATGATTACCGAGTTGTTATTAGTCCTTTTCATACAACAGTATTGGAAAACTAAGGTACCTCCCTTATATCATTCCCAAACAATGATCCATTCTAGGGTCGTCAGTCCTAGATACTCTCATACGATGATGCGGTTCTAGGTCGCTGTAAAGGGCTGCCAAGGCTGTTACACGCACTCGTTGCACCGCTCCCCCATCACCTTATCAATACAGGCCTAGTTTATACTATGTTTACTACGGGAAGGCTCGTCGCCTCTCTGCAGATTCAGGGTATGCTCGAGGTCACTACACCGGGTACGGTCAGGGCTGTTACACGGAATCGTTACACCACTCCCCCATCACCCATCAAAACAGTGTAGGCCGACAGCTCGAATACAGTGTCCCATACCACCGTATTCGGCTCACGAGTTTGGTTGCTCACTGGTCACTACGGGGAGGCTCGTGGCCCCAGCGTAGGCCGACAGCTCAACCACGATGTCCCATACCACCATGCCCGGCTCATGAGTCTTAGCGGATCATGGTACCATGGTTAACAGGATTCCACTGGTAAGTTTGGTACCCTAGGTTCAAACAAAGGCGTCCAAACATGGTGAACATACATAAGGAGGATCGGGTTACTTGGCGGACTCGACTAGCTCGAGCGCACTATCAATTGAATAACATGAAGTGTATAAACACTTTGCGTGGCCTAACCACTGCCGCCAAAAGAAGTACGACTCGGGTTCATCAAACACACCCTACGTGGCGAATGAATCTCAGCCACGAATTCAATCCCGTTACCGATTGCCTGGACTATACAATAGCCCCAATTACATTCAATTACAGATAGTTAAAGCAGTAATGAATCAAGATTTCAAGTCATACAATCAAAGTCCGATATTGTCCGCTTAGGGCTGTCAGGGCTGTTGCTCGGAATCATTACTCCACTCCCCCATCACCCTTCACGGATTTTACGGAATACAACTTAAACATGTAAAGTAGTCAGAGCAGAATTAAATAAATAAGTAATTCAAACATATTAACAAGCATGTTATAAAACACAAGGCAAACAGGAAATCCAAACACATACGTTTCATAAACCAGTAAGTGATTAAACTAAACAACTTACATGAAGGAAATCATACATATCCCTAAGGTAGTTGAGAATCCTATCTCAACACTTACTCAAGGCACTACTAGATTAAGTACATACCTATACAAACATTTTCACAAACACTTAGACTACACATTCCAACCTACCTATAATATGCTAGTTAAAACACAAGTCGTAGCGAATCCTTTCACAAAGGATTTCCACATGAACCACGATCATGCATTCACGACCAATAGTCATGGCAAGCATAAATCATAGTTCCATATTCATTCGAGCATTTCTACAAACGCTTAGGCTACAATTAGTACATACACGACGTATGTTAATATAACAGGTGTTAGGCTAATCCGTTCACCCAAAAGTTGATACACATGTATCTAGCATACCTAGACAACAATTAATCATGGCAAGCACAAATCGTATTTCATACGTATATAGTATTTTCTACAAATACGAGGAATACAGTATATTCAACATAGTTAACGTATAACCAAAAAATGAAACGGACTACACTTTGTACATGTGCAATTGCATGCAGATCATGAATCTATCATTATCTAACATTGAAAGCGTTGAAAACCATAACCTATACGTCTAAAGTCCGCACCTTATGTCGTAAAATCGTAACGGAGTCGATATAATCTTTACACTTTCATCAACGTCGATATGACGACCTAAATCACGAGTAACGTTAGCCATTTCTCTACTTGAATCAATCCAAAGCCTAAAACAGGTTAGGGTTAGAGTTTTCTTACCTAGAAACGAAGCTGGAATCGCCGGGAAAGCGATTAGAACGGGATAGTTAAGCTTGTATAGCGGCAGGGTAGAATGGCAGGGAGATTGTAACGCCCTGAAAATCGGGGGTCGAGCATAAACTCAACTCCCGAGTTCCAGAACATCACTTATGCAACAAAATGAATGATGATTGAATGTTGACTGTATTCGTGCATTGAACATGAGTGAGATTAAGCCAAAACAGCATATCATACTCCAGAGACAGTTAAATTTGCAAGCGGAAGACTGTGATAGATAAATAAAATATATAACTTATAATGAGTCTCTAGAGTGTGATAACATTACCAGGTTAAATAAATACAAGTGCAGTTCTAAAATGTACCAAATGTGAGGAAGTGTAATGTCTTCTATCCCAAGAACCATAACCCCGTCAATACAATACCAGGTCTTCATTGGCCTGTCAGAAAGTTACATGTAGGAGAACTCCTCCTCCACATCATAGAAGTCCGGCTCTGCTTCATAAGCATCGCCATCACCTGAAACTCAACAAATCTGGTGGGTGTTCGGAACACCGTCCCGTAACGTGGGAGTGAGTGATCAACTCAGTGGAACAGTAAAGCATAGGTTAACATGTTATCAATTCAATCAAGCAGTAATGATAAAGCAGTACAAATCAAACATTTCTAACTACTCTTATTAAATGCAAGAATGAAATGACATGATGCTGTATGCCCTTGCCAAACCACCCTCAAGCGACATCATCTTACGTTCGCGAATGCTTAACTCCCTCAGTGCGCCACATCTACAAAGCACATGCGGTGCGATGATGCTCATGATTACCAAGTTATTATTAGTCCATTTCAAATAGCAATATTGGGAAACTAAGGTACCTCCCTTGTATCATTCCCAAACATGATCCATTCTAGGGTCGTCAATCCTAGTTAATCTCATACGATATTATGGTTTGAGAAGCGTAGTGAAGGCATCGCAAAGGGCTCGTCACCCGTCAGCGCGGATACAGATCTCACCGTATGCGGCTCAATTGCTGGCCGTCAGCTCGAGTACAGGTCTCACCGTACTCGGCTCAATCACTAGCCGTCAGCTCGAATACAGGTCTCACCGTACTCGGCTCCACTCATACTCTAGTTGCTGTGAAAGACTCGTCGCCAATCACAGACCCTTGGAGTATACTCGAAGATACTACGGAGGACTCGTCGCCCGTCAGCACGAGCACAGGTCTCACCGTACTCGGCTCTCGCCGTAAGTATCGACAGCTCGAATACAGTGTCCCATACCACCGTATTCGGCTCACGAGTTTGGTTGCGCAATGGTCACTACGGGGAGGCACATGGCCCCAGCGTAGGCCGACAGCTCGACCACGGTGTCCCATACCACCATGCCCGGCTCATGCGTCTTAGCGGATCGAGGTACCATGGTTTAAAGGAGTTTCACTGGTAAGTTTGGTACCCAAGGTTCAAGCAGTAGCGTCCAAATAGGGTGAACATGCATAAGGCAGATCGGGTTACTTGACGAGCTCGACTAGCACGATCACCCGTTGAGCTGCACGACATGAAGTGCATAAACAACTTCGTGTGGCCTAGCCACTGCCGACAAGCAACGCACGACTCGAGTTCGTCGAACACATCCCACGTGACAAATGAATCTCAGCCACGAGTTCAATCCCGTTACCGATTGCCTGGGCCATAATCATAGCCCCAAACACAATCAATTGCAGATAGATAAAGTAGTAATGGATCAGGATTCAAATCATATAATCAAAGTCTGGTATTATCCGTTTAGGGCTATCAGGGCTATTGCACGCACTCGTTGCTCCGCTCCCCCATCACCCATGACGGATCATACAACGTAAATATAAATTTAAACATATGCATTACATAGTTAAAATCATAAAGCAGTTGAGCATGTTATGAATCACAACACAAGCATGCGTTTGTACATGTTCAATTCCTAATCACACAACTATCAGAGGAGATCATACACATAGTTAAAAGAGGTTGAGAATCATATCTCAACACCCTTATAGTTTACAATTTGCTAACTATTACTCATTCAGACATTTCAAGAAACACTTAAACAAACATACGTCAACATACACGACAAATGTCGATCACATAGGCATTAGGCCAAATCCTTTCACTAGGGAGTTGCCCCAATCATAACACGCGTACACCCACGACGGATAGTCATGGCAAGCAGGAATCCAAGTTCCATATCCATTCAGTCATTTCCACAAACACTTGGGCCACACATTTTAGCATATATAGTGTATATTGGCCGTGGCGTGACTTAGGGCAAATCCTTTCGTCAAAGGGGGTATCGCCAATACATCAATCATGAATCCATGACAATTAGTCATGGCGAGCACGAATGAGAATTCTATACTCATTCAGCCATTTCCACAAACACTTAGAATACACTATTACAACATACATGGTGTATGTTAGTAAAACATGTATTAGGGTTATCCTTTAGCCAAACGAGTATTTTATCCATGTATACCATAATCATACAACAAATAATCATGACAATTACATTTCCAAAACTTACACATATACGGTATTTCTAGAATACACAATTTCAACATACGTAGCATTTACAAGTGAACATGTATTACGCGATTCCTTTCGCCAAACTAGTATTTTATCCATATATAGTATAATCATACATTAAATAAACATGTCAAACATTTCTCCAAAAAAAATACGTATACGGTATTTCTACGTATACCTAGAGTATGTGAAATTCCATATTCTACAACATTAATCGAAATAGGAAACGGAAAGCACTTTGTACATGTGCATTTACAAGCAGATCATGAATCTATCATTATCTGACATTGAAAGCGTTGAAAACCGTAACTTATACACTTAAAGTCCTCACCTTTGGTCGTAGAATCGTAACGGAGTTGATAGGTTTGCTAAGCTTCCGTATTCGGCAGTTTGGCAACCTAGAGAACGAAATAGGTTAGCTATTTCACAACCTACAACAGTCTAAACCCCAAAACAGATTAGGGTTAGGGTTTCTTACCTAGAAACGACGCCGAAAACGCCGGGAAAATGTCTGGAAAGGGCGGTGCAGCCCGTGTGGTGGCAGGGAACGACGGCAGGGAGATTCTCCCACTTCTCCCTCACTTTCTCTCTCTTTTCCTCTCTCAATTCAAATTCGTATGGCTGCCATGAGAGAGGGTTTAAGGTCCTTATATAGTCTCAAAACTCACCGAAATAGACTCCTGTTCAAAGGTTACTGCTAATATAGGTATTTCGTCACTTTTTCAGCTCAAAAGAGAGGTTCTGGTGGCCCTCCTTGAGCCAAACGTCAGACTTAAGCTCACCACACATGGATCTATGAGGGATTACATTTTCGACTCGATCGGATTCCCAGATCGCACGTGGTGGACCACTTTCAGTTCAACAGTCAGTGGGCCACGATCCGAAATTCCAAGTACATGTAAATGTTCCTGAAATTTTTCCTGATCCGAGGGTGTAATTTGGTCTGATTCTGACGGTCTGGTTGCTTAATATGATGCGCAAGCGAATGGTGCCAGATCACTATTCCAGATATTTTAATTTCAAAGGGAATAGTGTTTTTCACACTCCCTCGCTCCGGATCGAAACGAATGGCCGTGGGACATCGGCTGGATCTGATTTTTGAGATGATTGTCAAGCCCAGTGAGGCGGTCCTAGTTCCTTAGCTTCGTGTTAATCGGACTCCCGATGTGCGGTCTAGACCTAATACGAAGTTTCGTTTCATTCCCGAGAGCAGACGGGAAATGAGTTTGGTTCTAAACTTTAGGGAAACCTAGAGTCACTGATTTTGCAAGTTTTGGGTCTTGCAGATCGTATTTAAAGCGATCCCAAGGATTTCATGGCTAATCGAGTTTTGCACTTAGTTAACTTTGTTAAATTTCTAAAGATTTAATCCTAATTGTTTTCTGGTTGAGATGGTACTTAGGCCTTTGTAGTTTGTATATAAAGTGATCCAAGTTTTACTACTTAGCTAGTTTAAGATAGTGTCTAGGGCGAAAGTGCTTTGAAAAATTGAAAGCACAAGGTAGTGAAGGGTGGAATTTGTGAAGAAAATGGTTTAAGACGGGATTTGAGGCTTTGAATTGAGCGTTTGAAAAGTTAATCAGGTGTTAAGATTGACCCAATGCCTAAGGATGTCTAATCCCAGGTTGGCAAAAATTCGGGATGTTACAGAGATGCTCCCACTTCTCTCACACTTTCTCTCTCTTTTCTCTCTTCTCTCTCCTAACTTTTTCTCAAATTCATATGGGATGAGAGAGTGAGGATTTAAGGTCCTTATATAGCCCCAAAACTCTCCAAAATAGACTCAGGATCAAAGTATACTTAGGTTATGTCCAAAGCAGGTCCGTTTCGATCCAACGGAGCACTTCTGGTGGCTCCTTTTCTGTGTGCGGTCGGAATTAAGCACACTAACACTGGATCTAGGTTTAGTTAAGTTTTTGTTTCGGTCGGATTCCCAGATCACGCGTGGCGGACCAGTTTCCATTCAACGGTCAGTGAAACTCCATCAGAGATTTCAAGTACATTGACACGTAGGGGCAAATATCCCTGATCCGAGGGTGTAATCTGGTCAGATTCTGATGGTCTGGTTGCTTAAAAATTGTCCGCAAGCGACACGTTCCAGATTACTTAAATTTGTATTTTATTTTAAATTAATTTCACATTTCTCACACTCTTCACTCCGGGCTCAAGCGAATAGCACTGGACACTATCTGGATTTGATTTCTGAGATGGTTGTCAAGCCCAGCAAGGCGGTCCTAATTCTATAACTTCGTATTATTCGGACTTCCGACCTGCGGTCCAGATCTGATATGGAGTTTTGTGATGCTCCCGAGAGCAGTCGGGTAATAAGATTAATCCTAGATTTTAGGGTAACCTAGCGTCAATGATTCTACAAGTTTTGGGTCTTGCAGATCGTATTTAAAGTGATTAGTCCGGATTTCGTATGAACACTAGTTTAACACTAGTCAATCCTCTTTCAATTTCTAAAGGATTTAATCCTGAGTGACATCTACTCGAGGTGGGACTCGGGCCTTTGTACGGAATGATCAGCATCACCTAGACTTTAAGATTTGTGTCTAAAATGAAAGCACTTAGACGAGTTTGAAGGATAAGATAGTGAAAGGTGAGGTTTTCAAGAGAATGGTTTGAAGAAGGGATTTAAGACCTTTGAATTTAGTGTTTGAGAAGTTAATCAGATGTTAGGATTGACCCATCGCCTAAGGACGTCTAACTACAGGTTGGCAAAAATTCGGGATGTTACATATGCTAATAATCTTCGAAATCAAAACTGTAATTTATCTTCAAAGATAACGTATTTTATATGCTTTTATTTGCCCCCTAAATAATTACATCGTGAATCTTTTAAGTCAAAATGCCGTGAATCTTCTTGGTATTCAGGGATAATATATTTTGCTGAACTGGTAGGTATATTGATGAAAATTTGCCCCCATTATGAATATACTTGTCTTGCTTTCTTCTTGCATGTTCTTCTATATAGTGAATATCTCTAATCGGGACCATATATCATTGCTTTCTCTCTTATTTCATACGTCCTCTCTATGACAAATTTATTATCATTGATCATCTTCAGTAGAATACCTTTTCTTCTTTGCTTCATTTCCTTTGAATACTTTGGCCGTGACAATTCGATTTTCTCCGCAGCTAGCCATCATAAGGAGTATGTCGTCTTCTTCAAATGTATATTTCTTGTAGTCCTTGAATTGTCCAAACCATTTCCTAACTTTCTTATTTGTAAAATCGCTGATGTTCTCTTTATCAGAATTTTAACTCTTTACTTTTGACGATCCTTCGTTTTGCTTTCTTTCTTCGTCAATATCTGCTGTTGTTCTCTTAAGACTTTGAAATAGTTGATTCATATGAGAGTTAAGCAGCTTCACTTTGACTCTTTTCAAATTGCAAATTTAACTTGATCTTCTACTCTGGCAAGTTGTGACGATACCCCCAAGGTTCTCTATTGACTAATGAATTTTTTAATTGATTCGTAACATTTTCATCTGGTGAAGGCTGGTTAGCATCTGCTGGCAAATTTTCTGTTTTCTGCACACTTCGAATGTACTAATATCAAAGGACAAAGTGAAAACTGCGTTGTTGATGCCATCGAAGAGGATGAACTGAGGTAAAACCGTGCCTAATAGGATTGCGCATGATCGATCCGTTAATCATACTCGGCAGGACGGTATTCTTTATGAGAGAAGATCGAATTCTTTTTTTTTTTTACATGTCACTATCATCCGTCCTTTATCATCTTCCTGCGCTACCGGTGAGGTAGAAACTATTTCGAGCATTACTTGGCATTGTTTGTCCTTGATCGCAACTGATTTGATCTTCTCTGATACTTTCTGGTGGAAAGCTGTTGGGTGTGAAGTAGACAACCACGTTAGTCGGGAGAAAGGCTGTTGCAGTATATCTGTCATTCAGAACAGAGTGTTGGTTATTTTGATTAAATAAAATTGTACTTTATTTTTAGAGATGAAGGGGAGGTTGTTCCAACTGAGAGTCGCCATTTTGGCGTTTATAAATGCAAAAAAGTGATAAATGTTCTCTGAATATTTTCTAAGTTATCATTGAAAAGAATCCCCAGTAGAGTCGCCATTTTGTTTCGACAAGAAACAAATGTGTTTGATTTGGGAGAATTTATTTAATGATAACAAAGAATTCGATGAGAGAACAATGATAACAAGATAACTATTAATTCTGAGTTCATTTATATCCTCAGATATCCCTTGATTATGAAAACAGAGTACAATCAATCAACACAATGAATGAAAGAGAAGATAGTTTGATGGCGATTTTGGCAGCATTTCGACGCTTTTAATGTTTATCGCAAAGGCGGATGAGTTGTGCGGAGTTGAACCCTTGATTTGGTCATGCGATAGGTTCTGATCATCCTTCCAATCGTACGGACGGACTTTCTTTCTCCTAAACTCTTTCTCTACGCTTCACATTTCTCTCTCCTTTGTAAGCTTCTTGAAGCTCTCCAATTTCTATCTTCTCCCACTTCTCCTTCTTGCTTCTCTCTCTCACTGCCCTCTCCAAATGGAGATAGGAGAGAGGTATTTATAGACATTCAACAGGTCTGGAGGTCATCTGTCCGAAGATGGAAGTGCACAAGCCTAGACAGAGAATGTGGAGTGCACAAGGCTTACTTCAGGACAAAAACCATGCATTAGGACAAGTTTCCATGGATAATGGTGCAAAAGGCAGTCTTTAGGACAAAGCTCATCTCCAAATGGCGCATGGGACTTCCATCAAGACAACAAAAGGCTTGCCTGAAGACAAAAGGGAGAAAGAAGTAGCGTATGGGAGAGATATTAAGACAAGAAAAGCCTTGTCTTAAGACAAAGGGCAGAAAGAACTGGCGCATGGAAGAGACATTAAGATAAGAAAAGCCTTGTCTTAAGATAAAGGGGAGAAAGAAGTGGCATATGGGACATCTTGCAAAAGTGGTTGCGCGGCTCGCACAAGAGACTTCTTTTACAAACCATTTCCTTAAAGAGTGGCGCATGGGAGTTACTTCAGACAACAAAAGCCTCTCATTAAGATAAAGAAGAGAGAGAAGTGGCGCATGGAAATTTCTCTTGGACATGCCTTCACACAAAGTGGTGCAGAGGCTTCTTTACAGAAATGGTTGTGCGGCTTGTGCAAAGGATTTTTTACGGAAGTGGTTGCGAGGGTTCGCGCAAAGGGTTTTCTTTGCAGAAGTGGTTGCGCAGGTTCGCGCAAAGGGTTCTTCAGGACATAAAAAGCCTCTTGTCTAGACATTGTTCCACATGGAGTGGCGCATGGGGCTTTTTCCTTAGCAGGTTTTGCGCGGATAGGCGCAACAAGTTTGGTTTGCGCGGATGGTGCAACAGGATTTCCCCAGAAAGGGGTTGCGTGGATGGCGCAATAGGATTTCTATCTTCCTTTCTTCTCTTCGCTTCTTGTCCTCCTCCCTTCTTGTCTCCCCCTTACTTCCAACTTCATGTAATGAATTTTTTTTATACCTATCCATACAATTGTGCATTGCACATTATCATAAATTCTCCCCCGTTTTCTCACAATATGACAAAGGAAAGAGCGATAAAGGAAGTAGATCATGAAAGAAGTATATAGAAGAGAAAAATAAGAGAATAATAAACAAGAGAAGTTCTCAAGTAAGTTAACTAAGTTAACAACATCCAAAAGAAACCATGTTCAAGCATGTCCAACCAAAATTTTTTTTCAAGTATCTTAAAGTTATTACAAACCACAAATCCAAATACTAATCAGAACCCGATGAAGGAGCAGGTATTGAAGGGTCAATTTAATGAAGTCTCTTGTTAATGCGCTTCAGATACTTGCGCATATATTTGAATTGCATATCATGGGACACATTCATGTTTTCAACCTTCTCCTCTAAAGAGCGCAAACGCGCATCAAAGTCAGATAGCTGATAGTTAAGATCATCTACTGAATCGGATTCGATTTCACCAAAAATATCATCCATATTGATATCATCTAGTGGCAAATCATCTTCCTCTTCATTTGTGGCATCAACTCCACCCGCACCCACATTAACTTGACCAGGGGCCAACCTCAAATTCATCTTGTTAATATTTGAGTTGTTGAAGGTTAAGTGGTGAATGAGAGCTTCCCCAACAGGTTTAGCCACTAGACTATGAGTGGCCAACACAGTCATAAGATAAGCGAAGGGAATGTCACTGTGTCCAGGATGGAGACGGAATTGAATGATGCAATGACAAATTAGAGAATGAAAACATACAACAGTACCAAAAATGATGGAATGAAGAATACGAACCATGAAAGTAGTGAGTTCGGTTTTGTTACCAGATCGAGGATAAACGTTAGAAATGAAAATCCTATGATCTGTGTCTGGGTAACAAATACTTTGAGGCAAGCGCATTTCCAGCAATATTCCATTCCGCATCTATATTGCATAAAGCTCCAGTCATCATTCTCTTCTCAGTTTCAGACGGTTTTGCCACTAGAGCGCTAATGGGAATACCTTTGTCATTAACAGGTATATCCATTAATCCAGAGATAAGGTGACGGTCCACCTCTGTTGGATCTTCTATGGTTGAGATAATGAATGTCAGATTTTCTGCATAAAAATCAGAAATGCAAGCATACGTTGCATGCGCAATGGAGTGGTATGCAGGCCCACCCCAATGTAGTATGTTATCTCATCCTATAGACTGAAGGAGAGGAAGGATATCAAACGGAGCCAAATGATCAATATTAACTAGCCGTTCTACTATAACATTGCGCAACCTAATATCCCACACATAAGGAGGATCATCTTCGGGCGACCGAAGGTGGCGCACTGTAATAGGAACCGAATGGGATGTAGAGGGACCACGCGACCCTTTCTTTTTAGTTCTACCTTCAATTTTCAGCTTCAGCAAGGATATCAAGAAAAATGGAGATTGTAAAAGAGGTATAGTGGGTTTCCAATAGATCAGATTTTAGAGAAGAAAACCCCAAAATCTAACATAAACCACGAAATAAATCACATAAATGATGGAAAGGAAGTGTGAAGGACTTAAATCTACAAGAAAAATGAAAATAATGCACTAACCAAGAAGAAATCGAGGATGGGTTCGACCGGTCGACGAAGGAGCCATTGGAGAAGACAACCCAAATGAAAAAAATGATTTTTCCCTCAAATAAAGCACCGAACCCGCACTTCACGGCTGGTCGAGTACATGCTCGACCGGTCGTGCCACAACTAGTTGAGTATGTACTCGACTGGTCGTGCAAAGCCCAAAATGTGCAATTGATCATGATTCTGAAAAAATTACAAAATAAAAATATATACATTATGATGCAAAAAGTCATGAATTATCAATTCACATTGCACATACCAAGATCAAAATTTAATTTTGTAAACCTGCTTTTGTCAAGCAGTTTAGTGAATTTGTCAGCTAGTTGATTCTCGGTAGGAATATAATCTAAGGAAATTGTCTTGTCTTCCAGTAATTCACGAATGTAGTGATATCTAATGTTAATATGCTTGGTTCGTGAATGCTGGATTGGATTTTTGAAGATATTAATTGCGCTTGAATTATCACAATATAAAACCATAGAATCTTGCACAATTCCATAATCGCTTAGCATTCTATTCATCCAAACAAGCTGAGTGCATGCATTACCTGCAGCAATGTATTCAGCCTCAGCCGTTGAGAGTGATACGAAACTTTGTTTCTTACTTAGCCAAAAAACTAAACAGTTACCTACATAGATACAACCACCACTGGTTGATTTTTGATCATCAATGTTACCAGCCCAATCAGCATCAGAGTAACCAGCTAATTGCACACTAGTATGATGTGGATACCAGAGACCAAGATTTACTGAATTAATGACATATCGTATAATCCGCTTAACAACAATTAAATGTGACTCTTTAGGGTCAGATTGATATCTAGCGCAAATTCCTATGCTAAATGCAATATCAGGTCTACTCGCAGTTAAACAAAGCAAGCTACCTATCATACTGCAATATAATTTAGGATCCACATTCTTACCTGTGGAGTCCTTTGAGAGTTTTAAAGTAGTACTTATTGGAGTATCAAAATTTTTCCCACTCTCAAATCTGAACTTTTTAACTAAGTTCAGAGCATATTTGGTCTGAGAGATAAAGAAACCATCAGGTTGCTGTTTAACTTGTAACCCTAGAAAATAATTCAATTCTCCAACCATGCTCATTTCAAATTTAGACTTCATAAGATCTGCAAACTCAACAGTCATATTAGCATAGGTAGATCCATAAATAATATCATCAACATATATTTACACTATTAGAATATGATCATTATGTTTCTTTACAAACAATGTCTTATCAACATTCCAATTATAAAGTTATGACTTAGTAAAAACTTAATCAATTTTCATACCTTGCCCTGGGAGCTTGTTTCAAACCATAAAGTGCCTTTTTTAGGTGATAGACATGATTAGCATGCTTAGGGTCTTCAAAACCCTAAGGTTGTTCAACATACACTTTTCATGCAAATCGCCATTCAAGAATGCAATCTTTACATCTATTTGGTAAATCTTAAATTTTTTAAAGCACGCAATGGATATAAATAGTCTAATTGATTCAAGATGAGCTATAGGGGCAAAGGTCTCATCATAATCGATGCCTTCTATTTGAGTGTACCCTTGTAACCACTAGCCTTGTTAGCATATAGTTTCTAATGATATTACCAGTTCATCAGACTTATTTTTGAAAATCCATTTTGTTCCGATAATGTGTTTATCTTTCGGTCTTGGAACTAAGTACCAAACATCATTTCTAACAAATTGATTAAGCTCTTCTTGCATCGCAACAATCTAGTTTTCGTCAGTAAGATCTTCTTTTACATTAGCCGTTCTATCTGAGATGTAAAGCACATATAGTTACACATATCTTCAAGTTGTCTACGCGTGCGCACACCGGTGAGAGGGTTTCCAAGAATTTGATTAGTAGGATGGTCTTTAACTATCCTCAGTTCATTATTATCTTGACTTGATGAAGAGTTAGGTTTATCAATTAAAAGAACTTCATCATTTTCTGAACTTGAGACAGGTGTATTCAAGTGATCGTCAATAACCACATTAATGGACTTTTGAATTACACTAGTCCTCTTGTTAAGAACTCGATATGCTCGACTATTTAGAGCATACCCTAAAAATATCACTTCATCACTTTTGGTGTCAAACTTACCCAAATTTTCTCGGTCACGTAAAATATAGAACTTGCTGCCAAAAACTTGAAAGTAATTGACAGTAGGCTTCTTATCAAACCATATCTCATAAGCCGTTTTACCATTTGATTTTCTAGTGTAAACGCGGTTAATTATATAATAAGAAGTATTTACGGCTTCAGCCCAAAGATTTTTAGGAAGCTTCATACTATTCAGCATAACATTTGCCATTTCTTGAAGAACTCTATTTTTCCTTTCTACTATACCATTTTGTTGTGGTGTTTTGGGCACAGAATATTCATATGATATTCCCTGATCACTGTAAAACTTCTCAAAATCGCTATTTTCAAATTCTGAACCATGATCACTATGGATCTTAGAGACTTGTGATTCTTTTTCTATTTGAATACATCTAAGTACTCTTTTTACTTCATCGAGAGTTTCTGATTTGTCTCTTAAGAAAATTACCCAAGTGTATGTAACACCCCGTACTTTTATGTACTCGGGTGTTACTATTATAAATTAAAATTGCACATCTGTATGAGAGTACGTAAAACCCAACCATTACGTAATAAACCATAACATTAACAACTCACCACTAAAAATCAACAGTTAGAATATCAAATTCACAAATTTAATTACATTAAAATAAATCGATAACCGTAAGTTGAGACCCTTGTATTTTGACCCACATGAACGTTTAGCGAAAGGTACAAGAATTTTAAATACTATATTACAACATGATTATACACTATGAAACGCTATTTATATGCTTTATAAATATTTAAAATAAAAAAAAAACTCATGTTAAAATGATATATAATTATAATCCATACTATAACTATACATTTGTAAAATCATTAATATCATAAAATTTATATTACGAGGATTAAGAAAATTTATAATAAGTAACGTATTTCAAACGATTTAATATATATATATATATATATATATATATATAATACAAAGCAATGATAGGTGTAGATGGTATTAGTAATAAGATTAGTATTAATATTAGTAATTGGTTAATGAAAAGACCCATTAGGATCTTTTAACTGTTGACATTCAATCTTGGGATGATCCGACCCTCAGATCAATGGGAAGCCACCGTTTGAGCTAAGGATCAGCTCGTATGGCCCACATGAAACTTTATATCTACCTGGTATTTGGCCAAAGGCCCTAAGTGAACTCCTAGGGACGAATGGATGGTGTGGATCAGGCAAAGCAGTTCTGTGGACCCCACCTAGCCACTCGGGTGTACACCGTGTGTGTGTACCCTTGGAGCACCAGGCCACTGGCACGGTCAGACGAGCGCTAACCTGTGCTCGCCCGTAAGAGGAAAGGATTTCCCTTTTTTTTTAAAATTCCATCAGGCGGTCGAATAGGGACCATTTTCAGTGAATCATGGCCCACTTATGCTGCCTGATGGATCAATCCGATCCGTCCATTGTGTCCAGAGCTTGGGTCCCACCAAAACCCAACTCATTTCACACATTGGGATGCACGTACGTGGGCACTCTCTCAGTTGCAAACAGGTCTCGAAAAAAACACTGTTTTTGAAAATGGAAAACTGTCTCCACTCCACCTTGGCAATCCGTGTGAGGCTGAATCTGCCTATCCTAATTGTCCATTTCAAATCAATCCTAGCTGTCCTAGCTAGGTTTTCTTTTGAGATAAAAGAGAATGAGAAAGAGAGAAACAAAAGCCGGACAAAACACTGAGATTCTCTCCAAAAATTTGCCGAGAACTCCAAGCTCGAACCTATCAGGCAAACCTCAATGGAGTGACGGTTCCTCACTTCCTCAAGCTCCGTGGCATCAATCTGAGTCGCCCAATGTTCCCGTTTTAAAGAAACGAACGCCCATCAGAGATCTGCCATTAACAGGGGAGAAAACGAGAGAGGAAACGTGAGAGAGCAGAGTGTTTGTTGTCCCAACCCGACCCAGCTAGGTTGAACTGAGCTCAATTTGGGTTTGATTTCTGATCTATCCGGTCATCAGAGAAGGGAGAAAGGAGAAGGAAACAGAGAAGAAAGACAGAGAGAGGGGATGAGTTCAGGCAGTGCGACTGCAACAAGCTGGTCAGCCGCTGCTGTCCAACGAGTTGGGCTGGTTTTGGTCCAACAACTCACTGGACATGCCAGGAAGAAAGGAGAGAGGAAGAACAAAGAAGAAAGAGAGAGAAGGGAGAAAATAAAAGAGAGGAGGCGAGAGGGAGCCGTGTGAGGTTGTTGCTGCTACCGTGCTGACTCGGTGCCTCAGTTCAGCCTGAACTGAGTCCAGACCAAGTTGCTGCTGTTTGGACAAGCCCAGACGCTGTTTGGCCTAGCAGGAAAAGAAAAACGAGGGAGATAGTGGAGTGAGCTGCTGTCGAGCCGGATCAGCAAGTTGGTGCGGCACCTTGCTGCTGCACCAAGGGAAACAACTCAAGTTGAGTTTCTCCTCGACAGGGCCTATTCAAATGCTACCTACGTCTAGACGTCTCTGGACATTCCAAGAAAAATAAAAGAAAGGAGAAGCAGAAGAAAAGAAAGAGGGATAGAGAGAAGAAAAGAAGAAGAGGGTTGGGTCGGTGCCTGTTGCATCTATGACTCGACTTAGTGAGTCAACAGGACTCAGACGCTGGTTGAGTCTGGGTTTTACTGGACGGGACAAAGAAGAAAAAGAGAAAAAAAACATAAGGAAGAGAAAGAAGGTAAGAGAGAGGAGAGGAAGCAAGAAGAAGGGGTAGGCAGGGAGTTCACTTGGTGGGAAACCAAGTCAAAGAGCCGACTGGCTCCCGACTCGCCTTTCACTCGCTGGTGCGAGTGTGGGGCAGATTTTTGGTCCAGAAAATCTCGCTAGACATGCCTAAAGGAAGAAGAGAAAGGGAAGAAGGGAGAGAGGCAAGAGAGCTCGGGGCTGCTAAGTTGGAATCGAGTCAACTCGGCTCGAACCGAGTCAGCCAGGTGAGGATTTCCACCTCTTTTCATCAATCAGATTCGTCATTTACTTTTGTTATTAATATCGTTGTTAAAAATATAAATAAATACTACACTGTCTGAATTAGGTTGTTGTTATCATCAATTATAATTCTATTATTAAGTATGAATCAGGATGATTGCTATTAACATGTTACGCTAATATTAGTTATCATGGACGAATCTACCATTAATGATATTAGCATGACGTCCATCACTTGAGAATATTATCTTTAATAATAGGTCATACTATTTATTATGATTATAATACTAATTATTACCATGGTCACAAATGTTAGTGATATCATTAATGTTAAAGTATAACTAACCATATTATTTTTATACTATATTTAAGCCGCTCATACGTCCTAGTTCTACTCTTATAACTAAACCCTATGATGAAAACCCTAAGCCCTACACAAAACCCTAGACTTGGGTAATCCAACTACTAGGTTAAGACCCTAATCCTAAGTAGTGTGGAAGCTTGGGTCTAATTGTACAACTTTGCAATTGATGATAGGAATTGATTCCAAGGAAGCACGCATTTCTTAGCAATGGTGCAGACGGTTCAAACATAAGGTGAGGACTCACCCTTTGAGCTTCCCACTTAAATTCATTAATCTAATCATAGATGTTGCTTTAATTCCATCCATTCAGTAACTCCTAAGTTACTTTATTGAGCTGCTTATCTTGATATGTGAATATGTTAATATGTTGCACACCTGATTCCTGTGTTAGATAATGAATATATCTATTTAATTACAGCAAACATAGATGATTGATGATAACATGATATCTTGAGTTGTACATTGGTAATTAACTATATGGTTGTCGTTTGTGATCGAGTGATGTAATGAATGAAACCTATCATAAACCCACCACCTTGCTATCCATATTTGACTTACGCCACTTGGATCACACATATGCCCTACATGGCTTGGACCGCATATTTGCCCTACGTGGCTTGGTTCGTTTATTTGCCCTCCATGTCTTTGATGGTCTATTGGGGCCCTTTTGTGGCTTGTTGGTTATGTTCGCATGGCCTGTTATTTCCTAGCCATCTCGCGGTGTTCAGTCTTACCATGATTTTCGGGTGGAGCTGAAGTTTGTTTATCAATTTTCTAGCCATCTTGCTGTGTTCACGTACGATATGATTTCCTGGTGGTCTAGAGTTGTATGTTTGTTTCCTAGCCATCATGCGGTGTTCAGTTGTACCATGATTTTCGGGTGGAGCTGAAGTTCGCTTATCGAGTTTCTAGCCATCTTGCAGTGTTCACGTACGATATGATTTTCGGATGGTTTAGAGTTTGTATATTGATTGTCTCTTCATTTATAGAGTTCAGTCATACCATAATTTTTAGTTGGAGCTGAAGTTTGCTTATCTATTTTCTAGTTATCTTGCGGAGTTCACGTACGATATGATTCCCGGGTGAAGTAGAGGATTAAAGGTTGATTTTCTATTCACCTTATGGATTTTACTTGTACCATGATTTCTGGGTGGAGCTGAAGTTCGCTTATCGATTTTCTAGCCATCTTTCATAGTTTTCATATAATGTGATTTTCGGGTGTAATAGAAAATCGTATGTTTTGATTATTTGGTTATCTGAATATGTTCCTTTGTATTGTAAATGTTATTATACTTTGCTTATGATGAGATTCTATTGACTAGCTTGATTTTTGAGTGTATGATCATGATTATGAAATGCCCTGTTTAATATATCCATTTTCATGACTTGCGATCTATATTGGATTATGAATGATGAGTGCGCAAATCTTAGAGGATGTTCCTCACTGCGATAGTCATTGACGCTATCAAACCGTAACAGTTGATGCAGGTGTAGAGTAAGCTGATATTGTTCACTGGGTTGCTAGAGCAGACCGGGTAGCTAAGGAGCTAGAAGGAGTCTCTGCTACCCATATTGAGTTTTACCACTAGTTGATAGATTTCTGCTTGTGTTTAATGAACTTGGCTATTTGAGATTGTATAAGTCCTGTAAGGCACCACATTTGGAAATTGGTGATGATCAGAATGTTTTTATTTAATGCATGGTTTATTCTAGGTTCGTTGCTATTAATTCTGATTAATGACAAATAGTTTAAATTTACACTGGATTTTATAAGCTAACACTCGGGTTTTTGGGGAACGGGTCGTATACTTGGGTCCTGAAAACTCGGGGCATTACAGTTGGTATCAGAGCGAGTCTAGATAAACCAGGCCTTGGGGAAAAACAGGACTGTAACGTCATGGAAAAATCCGTACAAAGACACAAGTATCACCTCAGGCAGAAATCACTAAGGATCGAATTTTGTAGAAAATTAGAAAAAATTAATTAAGTACTAAACTAAATAAATCAGAGAATTAGCTTGAACCACTTTCTATACGAACTGCAAGACCCAAAACCATTAGAATCGCTAACCCAACATTACCTAAAAACCTAGGATCAGTCTTAAAACCCAGTTGCTCTCGGGAGCACATTGAAACTCCGTATCGGACCTGGACCGCGCGTCGAAAGTCGGACCGCGCGTCGAAAGTCTGATGACCACGAAACTATAAGGTTATGACAACCTTACTGGGCTTGATAACCATCGCAGGAATCGAGTCCAAATAGTAATCCATAAATGCACAACTTGAGCCCAAAGCGAAGTATGTGAGAAACGCGAATATCTTTAGAAAATGAACCCAAACTTAAGTGAATTGGGCCGTTCGCTTGTAGGAAAAATTTAAGATTTCAGACCGTCAGATTCTGACCCAACTACACCCTTGGATCAGAGAAATTTCCCTGCACCCATTGGTATACTTGTGGCCCTGATCGAGTGATGATGTTTGTTGAATTGAAACGGGTCCCCCACGATCGATCCACTAATCCGATCGGACCGAAACCTTAACTTGACATAGATCCATTGTCAGGAAACTTTCTTCAGACCGTATGCAAGCAATGGACCTCCAGATGAGCTCCGTTGGCCCGAAATAGACGCCTTTTGGCTATAACCTAAGTATACCATGGCCCTGGGGCCACTGACATCACTTCTGAGCCTATATAAAGCCCTACACCCACCCCTCTCTCATTCCATACGAATTTTCTCTAACCCTAGGAGAGAGAAGAGAGAAAAGAGGAGAAAAGAGTAATGAGAAGAGTGAGAGATTAGGAGATCGTTGCTGAGATTCACTCCCACCACTCCACGCACCGAATCATCTCTCCCATGTCTCTACATCGTCGAATCCAACTTCCTTTTTGGGTAAGAAATCCTAACCATAATCTATTTTAGGAATCCAAACAGACAAATCAGTGAAATAGCTAACCTATTTCAATGTTTAGGTAGCCGTTGTGCTGTAGACAAAGACGAGGTGTACGAACCGAGTTCGTAACGAGCGTACTGATGAAAGGTGCGGACTATAAACATTTAGGTTATGGTTTTCAAGGCTCTCAATGCCAGATAATGATTTACAATGACTTGATTGCAGTCACATGTACTTATATACAACGTTTTCCATGTATTACACATATATGAACTATGTTGAAATATAATGCATTCCATGTGTTTGTTGAAATGTTTGAATGAAAGTGAAATCATGACTTGTGTTTGCCATGACTATTAATCTAGGATACATGATTGTTGTATGTATGACAACTCTTTTGTGAAAGGATTTGCCCGAATATATGTTTTAACTAAATTATTTCATGTACGTTGAAATGTGTAGTCTAAGTGTTTGATAAAATGTTTGAATGAGTAATTGTTGATGAAATTCATTTAATAAGGGTGTTGAGATAAGATTCTAAAATACCTTAGTAATATGAATGGATTCCTTCATGTAATTTAAATTCAATTACGTGATTTGTGTACGAAATACATATGTATGATAATATGTTCACTATGTGTTTGCTAAAATGCTCAAATGAGATTTATATTTGAATTGGTTGTTAGATGTTGTTTTGACTATCACATATGAATGTCTATTACATTTGAGTATGATTGAGACTAATATGTAGTCCAGGCAATCGATAACAGTTTCTGATCATGTGGCCGAACTAGTTTCGCCACAACGGATACATTCGATGAATCCGAGTTGCATGGTGACTATTGGCAGTGGTTAGGCCACGAGGAGTGCGTATGCGCTCCATGTCGATTAATTTAGCGTGCGCTCGTACCAATTGAACTTTTCAAATAACCCGATTCGTCTAATGTGTATTTACCAATGAAAAGCCTGTTTAACCTTGGTACCACGATCCGCTAAGATTCATGAGCCGGGCATGGTGGTATGAGATACCGTGGTCGAGTTGTCGGCCTACGCTGGGGTGACGAGCCTCCCCGTAGTGACCAGTGTGCAACCCAAACTCGTGGGCCGAATACGGTGGTATGGGACACTTTATTCGAGCTGTTGGCTTACGATAAGGTGACGAGCCTCTCATAGTGACCTCGAGTATAAAATAGGCCTGCGCGGATGGTGACGAGCCTCCCGTAGTGACCTCCAGTGTAAACTCGTGAACTTGCCTATCCACTATTATTAAATCTAGGGGTGATGTTGCCCTATAACTTGCCTATCGTATGTGATTAACTAGGATTGACGATCCTAGATGGATCATTATTTGGGTAAGTGATATAAAGGGAGGTACCTTATCTTCCTGAATTTTCTGTATGAATATGCCTAATAAATTACTTGGCTAACACGATCAGGCACCGCATTGCATGTGCTTTGGCAAGGTAGTGCACGTTTAGGGAGTTTGCCATGCACGATGGTGAGATGATGTTGCTGGCATATCATTCCTTCATTAACAAGAGTACTTAGGACATGATTATTGTACTGCTTTATCATTATTGCTTGACTGAGTTGATCACTAAGTTGATCACTAACTCCCACTCTGGGATGGTGTTTTAAAACACCAACCAAACTCTGTTTTAGCTGCGGATGATGGCAGGCTTACGAAGTGGATCCTGACTTCTACGACGATGAAGAGTTCTCCTATATGCAACTATCAGGCGGGTCTATGTGGACCATGTACTGATCGACGAGATTATAGGGATACAAATTAGTTGGACATTACACTTTGTTATTTTGTATATTTTGGAACAAGCATGTATTTATTCAGCCTGGTGACATGATCATACTTTGGGGGTTTATAACCACTTATATACTTTATATATCTATCACAATCTTCCTCTTGCTTAATTTAATAATCTCTGGAGTATGATATGTTGATTTAGTGTAATCCCATTCACGTTTAAGGCACTAATATGGACAACATTTAATCATCATTATTTATGTTGCATAAGTGATGCGACAGATCTCGGGAGTTGAGCTTTGCTCAACCCTCGATTTTTGAGGCATTATAAGTTGGTATCAGAGAATGATTTGGATTAAACTAGACCTGGGTTATGGTAACACGATACACACTGATGTACTTTGACTTAGGATGGGGTGATAAAACGTAGAAATAATTGTAGGATTTCAAGTTTTGCCGACAGGCGAAACCGACCGTTGAAATATGACCCATGTGCATCTGTGAACATGTGAGATGATCCCAGTTCCTTTCTAGACCGTCAATCGACGGGTTTAGACAATAATTTGGCGTATTCCAAACTCAAATAACTTGAAAAGCGTGAATATACGCGAGATGGACTCCGAAAACACCTCAAACGGACTTAAGTGCCCAAACGATACAAAATCGTGGGGGGGGGGGGGGGGGAACAAAGTGGCCCCTCCCATTTTTCCAGTACCTTGGGAGGGGGAGGCCACCACCCCTAGGGTGGAGCCATTGCCCTAGGGCCAGTGGACCGCGGAGCCATCGTGCCTACCACGAGGCCTTGCGGTCGGGTCCAGCGGGCTAGGGCGGGCTCATGGGTCAGGTGGCCTGCTGCCCCTTTACATATATGTGGGCCCACGAAATTCGTGTGGGGCCCTCTATATGTCCCTGTTTGCTTCATTTCACCCCCATCTAGCTTCTAGACCCTCCAAACCTCTCAAAATCTCACTTTTCTTCTTAAATCTTCCTTCTATTCTCAAATCAACTTCATATTCTTCCTTTTCTAACACCCACCTCCACCATTCTCTCAAACTCATCTCCTACTACCCTCAATCCCCTTTATTTATTCTCATTTGAGTACACAAACCCACCTTTGTGTCTCATAAATCTCAAAATCCTCTAACCCATCTCATCTTGCAAGCTGTCTTAACTCTATGGCTCTTTTCGAGCTAGTGTCATGATTTTCTCCATCTCCACACTTCTTTCCCTCATGAGAAAGAAGAGGGCACCCGCAGATGAAGCGGGGCCTAGCCGCCCTACCCGTCTAAGGAAGCATAAAGGCGCCGAGGCTAGCACTATCATTGAGTGAGAGTGAAGGACAAAGCGGGATCTCGATCCCCAAATTCCTCTCGAAAGAGCTCTACAGCCGGGCATCGGACATGGTAGGTTTCAAGGCAGTAGAGTTATCTTTGAAGCACATGTGGATGAAAAAACTATTTGGGCTTTATCCGGTGATGGACTGCTTGTTGGACGCTGGGTGGGGTCCCATATTTGAAGGCAAGTCAAGTGCAAGTGAGAGCACTGTCTGAGCCTTTTACGCCCACATACGAGATCCACTGCTGGAGCCTCTTCAGTTCACTATTCTCGTGGGAAGGCGGGAGGCCATTGTCGATGTAGACATGATGGCCCGGATTATGGGAATTCAATGTGGAGAGGTACATGCTAGCGAGAAAAATCTTAAGAGTATGCGTGAAAGAGATCGCCGCATGTGATTTTCTTGTGGCCGACTGATCTAATGGAAGTGAGGAAATTGCCTCCCAGCGGCTAAGATGACTCATGACTTCCGCCTACTCCACTACATATTCACATACAATGTGTATCCTAGGTGGATCAATCGCAGTGAATGCACGCGTTTGATGGTGGACTTCCTATACAGAGCTGGGCAAGGAGACAAGCTGTGTTTGCCTACGTATGTCCTGCTTTAGATAGTTCAGACCACGAGTGATGTTAGGGGAGATTTTCACTCCCATTTGGCCGACTCATATGCAAGCTTGCTCGTGAATTCGGCTACAGTATTGGCCCTCATGAGCTTGCGCCGATCCACTTCATCAATGACACCACACTTAACAACATGAGTATTAGGCCACGACAACGCCAAGCCCGTCTTGATGAGTATGGTGATGAGATAGAGGAAGAAAGTGAAGAGGATGAAGGGAGTGAAGATGAAGAAGGCGAGGAAGGAAGTGATGAGGAGGGTAGTGATGATGAAAAGTAGGAAGAAGAAGAAAAGGAGGCCCAAGACTCTGATGGGGGCTCTCCTCCTGCTACACATGAGTGCAACCGTGATCGGGCTCCTTTAGAAGCCTGCTTGGCTCAGATTGAGGATGGCCAAGTCACCCTGAGACAGGAGGTCAGAGAGACCCGGGCCGAAGTAAAGTAAGAGCTTGAGGAGAATAAGGCCTATATGAAACAGAAGTTCAAGAAGATGTCCCGCACTTTAAAGACCCTCCTATGTTATATGCAGGACAAGGGTGCTCCTCCTCTATCACCAGAGTCGGACGACTAGTCATATGTTGTAGTCGTCTTTGGGTTATTTTTTGTTTTCTTATTTTCTATGTTATAGTCTTGATAGGCTTAGTAGTACGATAGAGTTGTTGGTATGTTTTAGTGTTTAAGGCTTTGTTTAGATTAGCTCACATGTATCTTCTGTCATGATCCATGTAAGACTACATCTCATGTATTGTGACAATTTTGGTTAAATAAGATGCATGAAGCTCCTTTCGTTATGGAATGTGTAGAATGCTTGACAAATTGAGTGTTGATATGCTAAATCTTACATGTGTTGCACCCTATGTTTTGTATAGGGAATGCCTCTAAAAGTCGCTCGAAATACAACACATCTTACACTTGGCGGATTATTTGATGGGGCACCTCCCTTGAGCGATAGCTACAAGGACCCCAGCTTGGGCCCTGACAGTGACACTATGCCGGATTCACAGTCGGCCATCCCACCAATGGGTCAACACCTTCTGCACCACCGGTTCCGGAACAGAACAGTGCGTCCTCGTCGATGCCACACATGCATCAGGCGGCTCCTCCTCATAATAGGTTAGAGCAGATGATGCTCCTGATGCAACAACAACGGCAGATTTGGACCACCATTATAGGTGCCCTTGCCCAGAACATGAACGTGACCCCGCCTGTACCACCTATGCACCCTACTGGAAACATGAATGCCATTGGCTTATTTAAGCGATTCTAGCGCTTCTGACCTCCCACTTTTGTGGGTACTCACAGACCCGAGGAGGCCGAGTACAGGCTTGACCGCATCTCTAAGATGCTGAAACCGCTGCACTGCACTAAGGCAGAGTAGGTTGAGTTAGTTACGTACATGTTCGAGGAGGCTAGTCTATGGTGGGACAACATCCTACGGACAGTGGCTGCTGGGTATGTACAGACGTGGGAAGCTTTTGAGACCCACTTCCATGGAAGTACTTTCCCCTCACGTATCGTAATGAGGAGGGAGAGTTTCTTTGCCTCCGACAGGGAGGGATGACCATTGCTGAATACGAGAACAAGTTTACGGAGCTGGCCAGATACGCTCCTTTGATCCTAAATAATGAGCCGATGAAGATGCAGCATTTCTCAGATGGTATGAGGCTCGATATCCACACGAAGATGTGTTGCGTTAGCATTCCCAACTATGCTAAGCTAGTGAACATGTCTTTACGAGCTGAGTAGGATGGAGACAGACTATCCCGTACACATTTGTCCATGGGTCCTAGGGCTCGACCTGATTTGCCGAGTAGACGTTCCTCGGCAAGAGGCCACGTGCAGATTCGCCTCCCAGGCTTATGGCTCCACCGACACAGCCTAGGCGATCAGATCTGTGGTGCACCTACTACAAGAGGTAGGGCCATACTGACCCTTACTGCTTTACCAGGATGAGAGACAACGACTTAGCACCTTCTCATAAAATCAACCGTCAGACGCCACAAGCTATCTTAGCTCCACCTCTACGATCAGTACCACCTGCACAGCCATCTTACCAGCCACCTGTACCTCGATTTAGGCCCGCTCAATGACCTGTGGCACCGCTACCGAACCGTTCTCAGTAGGCGCAAGTACATGCGCTTGCAGCTGAAGCGTCTAAGTCAGTAGCTACAGTGCCTTTAGCCTTCGAAGTCACTGCCCACATCTAAGGTACACCCGTATTTCTGTTAGCCGGGTCCACTATTTTAATAGTATCATGTGCAGCAGTCAAGCGATTAGTGTTGGAAACTACTCCTATGGTTGGGGTGAGACTCCTTATCGCCACAGGGACCTTCTCAAACACTACCAAGATTTGTAAGGGTTGCTCGGTAGACTTAGGAAGCAAAATAGTACTCCTCGACCTGATTGTCGCCTCGCTGTGTCATTACGATGTCATCCTTACTATGGATTGGCTCACCGAGATGAAGGCAGAAATAAATTGCGATACTAGAGTGGTGACAGCCCATGGACCTGGGAGCACGACCTTTACTTTCCCAGTTTAGGTCAGTTGGTACTACTGCATTAATTGTTATGCTACCTTACTAGAGAATGTTGATGGTCCGAGACTTAGGAACATGCCTGTAGTCTGAGATTTCACGGATGTGTTCAGGACGATACCTGGACTACCTCCTCGGCGCGAGATCGACTTTACTATCGACCTTATGCATGGTGCGACACCCATTTCGCTACGGACGTATCGGATGCCTTCATGTGAAATGGAGGAATTGAGGAGACAGATCGACGGTCTATTGGAATTATGCTTCATATGACTGAATATATTTCCTTGGGGAGCACCCGTGTTATTTGTAAAGAAGAAGGAAGGATCGCTGCGATTGTGTATTGATTGTCGCAGGTTGAACCAAGTGATTGTGAATAACAAGTATCCTTTGCCCATGATAAATGATCTGTTAGACCAGTTGAAAGGGGCACAATATTTTTCAAAGATCGACTTACAGTCAGGGTATCACCAGTTGCATGTCAGGGATGAGGACATGCATAAAACAGTTTTCAGAACAAGCTTTGGGCACTACTAGTTCCTTGTGATGTCGTTTAGACTCACAAACGCACCGGCCGTGTTCATGGACCTTATGAACAGGGTGTTTCGGCCGTATCCGTACCGATTCGTCATCGTATTTATAGATGACATCTTGATATACTCTAAGAGTTGGAAAGATCACGAGGAGCACCTACATGCAGTCTTTGATACTCTTAAGAAGAACCAGTTGTTTGCTTAGTACAAGAAGTGTGACTTCTAGAAAGAAGAGGTCAAGTTCCTGGGTCATGTGGTGTCCGAGGAAGGAATAATGTGGACCTTGCTAAGGTGACCGCAGTACAGGACTGTGAGCACCCCGGTTCAGTTACTGAAGTGAGGAGTTTTCTCGGCCTGGCAGGTTACTGTCGTTGATTCATTAGGGACTTTTCCAAGAGAGCCAGACCGTTGTCTTAGCTCACTTGGAAAGATCTCAAGTTTGCTGGAATGAGAAGGCAAAAGAAGCCTTTCAGGAACTGAAGGACAAGTTGATGTCCGTACCCGTGCTATTATTGCCGGAGCAGGGGTCAGGTATACCATTTACACCGATGCCTCTCATGTTGGTTTGGATTGTGTTCTTATGCAGAAGGACAGGGTGATTGCTTATGCATCGCGACAGTTGAGGAAACACGAAGAGAACTACCCTACACACGACATGGAATTGGCGGCCGTCATCTTTGCATTAAAGCTCTGGAGACATTACCTCTATGGACAGGAATTCGAGCTCTTTTGCGACCACAAGAGCCTCAGGTACATATTCACGCAGAGAGACCTGAATATGAGGCAATGACGATGAATTGAAACCTTGAAGGACTTCAAGTTTGATGTCTCCTACCATCCTGGCAAGGCCAACCTTGTGGCAGACACGTTGAGCGGCAAGAAAATGATAACATTTACAGCTCCGCTGATGATAGAGGAATGAAATATGGTAGAATTTGTGCGAGACTTTGAGCAGAAACTTACGGTAGATGAGCCGTTAGAGAGCGTCGCCCATATTCTGATACGACCACTTATCAATGACCGAATCATTGTGGCTCAGAGGGAAGATGAATGGTTGGTGGAAATGAGAAAGCTGGCTAGTGACGATGAAGACTTTGAATGGAGAGTTGGGTCAGATGGGAGTTCATGTTATAATGGCCGCCTATGCGTCCCAAACCTTCATGACTTAAGAAAGGAAGTTCTTGGAGCAGCTCAAAATTCGAAAATGGTGATGCATCTTGGTAGTACGAAGATGTATTGAGATATGAAACATTAGTATTGGTGGGACAACTTGAAGGCTCACATAGCAGACTATGTATCCTGTTGTCTCACCTGCCAGCAGGTCAAGGCTGAGCATCGCCAACCTACTGGTTTACTTCAGCGCATGCCTATAGCTGAATGGAAATGAGATTTCATCTCTATGGATTTCATTTCTGGGTTACCAAAGACGAGGAAGGGACATGACTCCATTTGGGTGATCGTGGACTGATTGACGAAATCGGCTCATTTCCTCCAGATTAGAGTCTCAAACACAGCAGACGATTTGGCCAAGCTATACATCAAGGAGATAGTATGTCTGCATGGAGTGCCTATAAAGATCGTGTCGAATGGAGACACGCAATTCACATCTATCTTCTGGACTTGTATCCAAGAAGCAATGGGTGTGAAACTGAAGTTCAGTACCGCGTTCCACCCATAGATGAATGGGAAGACGGAACGAGTCAATTAGGTGTTAGAGGATATGTTGCGTGCATGTGTGCTTTATTTCAAAGACAGTTGGGATGACTGTCTTCCTTATATTGAGTTCACTTATAACAACAACTTTTAAGTGAGCATTGGCATGGCTCCCTACGAAGCACTGTATAGGCGCCTATGTCGAGCACCGCATTGCTGGGCAGAAGTTGGTGAGAAATACATTCCTGATCCTTTCCACATTATCAAATGGGAGCAGGTACAGTTGAGTGAAGATGCTACCTATGTACTACGACCGACGAATATCCTAGACAGGAAGGAACAGGTGCTGCGCAGTAAAGTTATCCCGCTTGTGAACTACTATAGACACACCACACTGAGGAAGAGGCTACTTGGGAAATAGAAGCCGAGGTCCGTAAGAACTACACTCAGATTCTTGAAGAGTACAAAAAGGTACAAATTTTGAGGATGAAATTTTTCTTTAAGGGAAGTAGATTGTAATGTCTCAGAAAAATCCGTACAAAGACCCGAGTATCACCTCAAGTAGAAATCACTAAGGATCAAATTCTATAGAAAATTAGACAAAATTAATTAAGTACTAAACTAAATCAATTGGAGAATTAGCTCGAACCACTTTCTATATGAACTGTAAGACCCAAAACCATTACAATCGCTAACCCAACATTACCTAGAAACCTAGGATCAGTCTGAAAACCCAGTTGCTCTCGGGAGCACATTGAAACTCTGTATCAGACCTAGACCGCGCATCGAAAGTCCGATGACCACGAAACTATAAGGTTATGACCACCTTATTGGGCTTGACAACCATCATGAAAATCGAGTCCAAATAGTATCCAGAAATGCACAACTTGAGCCCAGAGCGAAGTGTGTGAGAAACGCGAATATCTTTAGAAAGTGAACTCAAAGTTAAGTGAATTGGGTCATTCACTTGCAGGCCAAATTTAAGGTTTCAGACTGTTAGATTCTGACCCAACTACACTCTTGGATCAGGGAAATTTCCCTGCAACCATTGGTATACTTGTGGCCCTGATCGAGTGACGATGACCGTTGAATTGAAACGAGTCCCCCACGATCGATCCACTAATCCGATCAGACTGAAATTTTAACCTGGCATAGATCCATTATCAAGGAACTTCCTTCAGACCGTATGAGAGCAATGGACCTCCAGATGAGCTCCGTTAGCCCGAAACAGATGCCTTTTGGCTATAACCTAAGTATACCATGGCCCTGGGGCCATTGACATCACTTCTGGGCCTATAAAAAGCTCTAAACCCACCTCTCTCTCATTCCATACGAATTTTCTCTAACCCTAGGAGAGAGAAGAGAGAAAAGAGGAGAAAAGAGTGAGGAGAAGAGTGAGAGATTAGGAGATCGTTGCTAGGATTCACTCCTACCACTCCACGTACCGAATCATCTCGCCCGTGTCTCTACACCGTCGAATCCAACTTCGTTTTTAGGTAAGAAATCCTAACCATAATCTATTTTAGAATTCTAAATAGAGAAATCGGTGAAATAGCTAGCCTATTTCAATGTTTAGGTAGTCGTTGTGCCGTAGGCAAAGACGAGGTGAATGAACCGAGTTCGTAATGAGCTTACCGATGAGAGGTACGGACTATAAATGTTTAGGTTATGGTTTTCAAGGCCCTCAATGATAGTTAATGATTTTTGACTGACTTGATTGCTGCCACATGTACTTAGATATGACGTTTTCCATGTATTACACATATATGAACTATGTTGAAATATAATGCATTCCATGTGTTTGTTGAAATGTTTGAATGAAAGTGAAATCATGACTTGTGTTTGCCATGACTATTAATCTAGGATCCGTGACTGTTGTATGTATGACAACTCCTTTGTGAAAGGCTTTGCCTAAATATATGTTTTAACTAAATTATTTCATATACGTTGAAATGTGTAGTCTAAGTGTTTAATAAAATGTCTGAATGAGTAATTGTTGATGAAATGCAGTTAATAAGGGTGTTGAGATAAGAATCTAAACTACCTTCGCTATATAAATGGATTCCTTCATGTAATTTAAATTCAACTATGTGATTTGTGTACGAAATACATATGTATGATAGTATTTTCACTGTGTTTGCTAAAATGCTCAAATGAGATTTATATTTGAATTGTTTGTTAGATGTTGTTTTAACTATCACATATGATGCCTATTACATTTGAGTATGATTGGGACTAATACGTAGTCCAGGCAATCGGTAACGGTTTCCGATCAAGTGGGCGAACTAGTTTCGCCACAACGTATACGTTCGATGAATCCGAGTCGCACGCTGATTATCGGCAGTGGTTAGGCCACGAGGAGTGTGTATGCACTCCATGTCAATTAATTTAGTGTGTGCTCATACCAATCGAACTTATCAAATAACCCGATTAGCCTAATGTGTGTTTATCATGTATGAATGCTACTGCATGAATCTAAGGTACCACTGTAACATCCTGGATTTTTGCCAACCTGAAATTAGACGTCCTTAGGCAATGGGTCGCTCCTAACACCTTATTAACTTGTCAGAACCCAATCTCATAATCTAAAACCGCTTTTGAACCCATTTCCTTCACAAATCCCACCCTTCACCACCTTGTTCTTTCAATTTTTCTAAGCACTTTCACCCTAGACACTATCTTAAACTAGCTAAGTAGTATAACTTGGATCACTTTATATACAAACTACAAAGGCCCAGGTACCACCTCAGACAGAAATTACTCAGGACTAAATCCTTTAAAAGTTAGGCGAGAATTAGCCAGTGTTAAACTAGAGTACCTGTGAAATTAGCACCAATCACTCTAAATACTATCTGCAAGACCCAAAACTTGTAGAATCATTGACGCTACATTACCCTAAAATCTAGGATCAATCTCATTACCCGGCTGCTCTCGGGAGCATCTCGAAACTTCGTATCAGATCTGGACCGCACGTCGGAAGTCCGATTAACACAAAGTTAAGGAATTAGGACCGCCTTGATGGGCTTGACAACCATCTCGGAAATCAAATCCAAATAGTGTCCCAGCGCCATTCGCTTGAGCTCGGAGCGGGGAGTGTGAGAAATGTGAAATTAATTCAAAATAAAATATGAATTTATGAAATCTAGCACGTCTCGCTTGCGGGTCAGTATTAAGCAACCAGACCGTCGAAATCAATCCAAATTACACCCTCGGATCAGGGATATTTCCCCAAACATATCCATGTACTCGGAATCTCCAATCGAGATCCACTGACCGTTGAACTGAAACTGGTCCGCCATTTGCGATTTGGAATCCCGACTGAAACGAAAACTTAACTCTACCTAGATCCAGAGTCTGTGAGCTTAAGTCAGACCTTTGGCTCAAGGGGGGCCGCTAGAAGTCCTCCGTTGAGCTGAAACTGACCCACTTTGGTTATAACCTAAGTATACCTTGACCTGAAGTCTAATTTGGTGAGTTTTTAGGCTATATAAGGACCTTAAAACCCTCTCATTTAGCCATACGAATTTGAGGAAAAAAACCCTAGGAGAGAAGAGAGAAAAGAGAGAGAAAGTGTGAGATGTGGGAGGATTCTTCCTACCCTCTTTCTCTGCCGCTACACAGGCTTCACCACTCCATTCTCATCGCTTTTCCGGCGATTCCGGCTTCGTTTCTAGGTAAGAAACCCTAACACTAATCTATTTTGGGGTTTTGATAGTTGTAGGTTATGAAATAGCTAACCTATTTCGTTCTATAGGTTACCAAACTGCCGAATACAAAAGCCTAGCAAACCTATCGGATTCGTTACGATTCTACGACGAAAGGTGCGGACTTTAGGTGTATAGGTTATGGTTTTCAATGCTTTCAATGTCAAATAATGATAGATTCATGATCTGCACGCAATTGCACATATACAAAGTGTTGTCTGTTTTCCATTTCGATTAAATACGAAGAATATGAAATTTTGTTTATTCTAGGTATATGTAGAAAGTACCGTATACGTATAAATTTTGGAAATATGTTTGCCATGATTATTTGTTGTACGAACATATTATATATGTGTATAATACTTACTTGGCGAGAGGGTTCGCCCTAATACATGTTTTTGCTAATATACACTATGTATGTTAAAATAGTGTATTCTAAGTGTTTGTTGAAATGACTAAATAAATATGGATTTATGATTTATGCCTGCCATATGCATTGAATGTAAGAACATGATTGATGTGTATGCGACAACTCCTAGATATAAGGATTTGTCCTATTCTATGTTGAAATCAACAAACGTCATGTATGTTGAACTGGTGTAGTTTAAGTGTTTGCTAAAATGCCTGTGTGAGAAACTGTGTGACGAACTAAGTTTAATAGGGTGTGGAGATAAGATTCTCAGCTACCTTAGAGATGTATATGATTTCCTCCATGTTTCCTGTTTAATTTAACCGCTTACTTATGAAAAGGCCTAGCTATATATCCTAGAGGGGGGGTGCATAGGACAATGCCAAATAAAACTTATAACAGCGGAATTAAAAAGAATATGATAGCCAAAGTAAATCACAATGCAGGAAAGTGAAACAACCTCAAAATTTAGATCTTGAGAGGTTGATACAAATGTTGTTCCAAGGACAACCTTTCACCAAAAACCAGAGTTTATGGTAGGACAACCTTATTTCTAGAAAGATCTTTGTATCAAATCTCAAACCAAAGAGGAATAAAGAAATAAATACAAACTGAATTGAAATAAATTGTAATCACAAATGTATTGTTCTAGGGACAGCCATACACCATAAAAATGGCAGGGCAACCTTGCTGGAACAACTTTTAAAAGAAATTGAATATCAAGCTGATAAAGGAATAACAGAAAATAAATTCTAAACTATTACAAAATTCTCACAATGCTTGAATTAAATGATTACAACATTCACCACCATACATACATCCCACAAAAGAATAATTAAATATTAGAAGTATAAATCATTCAACCACAACACAAGGGATTATAGTGGTTCGCCTGTGTGTTCACCAACTGTTAAACAACAGCCACACAAAATGCTACTCCACTCCTAATATCCTCACACAGGGGATATTAACGTTCACTAACAAAATAGGTTTTCCCAGGTTCACCAAAAACCTTTACAATTGTGTCTTTGTCTGTGGGCTTACACAATTAAAAAAACCCCACTTCTGAGTTTTCCTGGCTCTCCTCAGATAACCAATACAACAAGATTTTTCTGGCAAATCTTGAAAGAAACCAAAACAGAAAGGAATTTACAATTAAATGTAAAATACCTGATTATCTCCTTCGTTGTAACAGCCCGGTAGAACCAAATCAGAGTAGATGATTGAATGTCCAAGTTCAATGTCCAGTACTCAATTACAATGGTTCTAATTCTAATAGATTTTAAATTAAACCAAGTAGGGCTTGCCTTAATTGATTTTGATTCCAAAGAAAGGGAATAACAATTCCTCTTATCAAATTAGATTGGAATAGCAGAAACAAAATCAATTAAATAAAGCTAAGGAAAGAGAATATTAAATAAGCACACTTAGCTTAGATGGAGCACAGAATTATCTCTCAGAAGTTCGACAAAGATTGGCTTGAATGGATTAATTAATTCAATGATTTCTTCTGAGATTCGTGCTCTATTTATAGGTGAGCAGATCGCGTGTTTGACTGGTCTAGAGAGCTCTTCGACTAGTCAAAGCAATAACAAATATTTGAAAAATCAGGCGCGATAAGCTTTGACCGTTCTACGACTGGTCGAAGGACTCCTTCGACTGGTTGTAGGTCACCTTCGACTGGTCGAAGGTCTCCTTCGACTGGTTGAAGAACTTAAAATTCATCACTGGACTTTAAGTCGAAGACTTTCGACTGGTCGAAGATGCAGTCGACACTGTTCCTTTGACTGGTCGAACAGATTCCTGGACTAGTCGAAGCCTAACAGAAATTATCCGATTTTTGTAACAAACTTACGACTGATCGAGGAATTTCTTAGACTGGTCGAAGCAACTCTAGGACTAGTCGAAGAAGGCCTATGACTAGTCGAAGAACAGACCAAACTTTTGTAAAATAAACATTCGATTTATATATCCAAAGTGACCTACTTCTAAGGTCAACCTAAGGTCAGTCAAACCTTAACCATGAAGTAAGGACATTGAAACATTAGGAACTAGTGACCTTGAAGTATGAGCCTTGAAGTCTTGATGTAGTTCAATCTTGAAATCTTGATGTAGCTCAATCTTGAAAGTGTCTTGAGTTCTTTATGAACTGCCTTGTACTCTTCTTGAAGTCTTGCAGCTTGAGTCATGTCTTGTGAGTAGTTCTTGCATTCAAGTTTGATCTTTGTACTCGTGAGACTTTGCTTGTTCATGAATGTTGATCTTTGAGAGAGCTTCACTTATGCAAGATATATAACAGTGATTTTGGCACCACAAATTTGACAACAAACAGGGATATAAAATATAGCACTTACAATGTCCCCCATTGTCAAATTAGTGACAAAACACATAACCAAGATAAACATAAAGTAAAACAACTGGTTAAAGAGTTATGAACCAGTTCATATCAACTGGCTTACCTGCAAATCAATATTCAAAATTCAACATTCAACATTCAACCAGTTTCATTCAACTAGTTCAAACATACTCCCCCTGAGTAACATAACCAATGCTACTCCTCTCACAATCACATCGTTAAGAACAAACCATTCTCCCCCTTTTTGTCACAATATGACAAAGGAAACAACAATAAAGGAGAACTAAATAAAGGGATATATGAGAGTAAACATGAGGAGTTATGAGATTATAGCAAAACAGAGATAGAGATACTCAGCATAGCTTCACATGGTATAAATATCCAGCATAAAACATAGATAATATCCAACTCAAAATCAGTCAACCAAGTGCTAAGTTATAAAGTTATTACAGACCAGAAGTCCCATATAAACTAATCAGAACTAGAACCAGATGACGGAGCAGGAATAGAGGGATCAAGTTAGTGCATGCCTTTGTTCAATCGCCTAAGATATTTGCGCATGTACTTGAATTGTAAATCATGAGCAACAGACATGTTTTCCATCTTTACATTGATATTCTCAACTTTGTCCTCTAATGCACTCAGACGAGCATCAACATCAGATGGTTCAAAATCTGGATCATTTGTCGAGTCAGAATCCAGTTCCTCAAAAATGTCATCCATATTAATGTCATCACCAGCTTCTTCATGACCACCCCCCCCCCCCACCACCTTGTTCAGGAAGTAGATCTAACTTCATCTTATTGATATTAGTATTGTTGAAGATCAAATGATGGTGCCTCATCAACTGGCATATCGACTAACATATGTGTAGCCAATACAGTCATTAAATAGGCAAAAGGAATGTCACTATGACCAGGATGGAGTCTAAGCTGAAGAATGAAATGACAGATTAAGGATGGTAAACAAATCTGAGTACCTTTGGAGATAGCATGGATAACACGAACCATAAACGAAGTCAAGTCAGTTTTATTATCCGAACGAGGATACAGATTAAACACAAAGATTTTGTGGAGAATTCTGTACTTGGGTAACAAATACCTTGCGGGAAGTGCATTCCCTTTTTATGTCCATTGAACATCCATGTTGCACAAGTCTCTAGTGAGCATGCGTTTTTCAGACATTGAGGGTTTATCAGTTAAGTTATGGATAGGAATACCCTCATCATTCACAGGAATGTCCATAAGGGCTGAAATTAAATGACGATCAATGTCAAAAGGCCCTTCTCTAGTAGATATTTTAAAAGTTAAATTATCGTGTGAAAAAGCATTAATACATGCAAACATGGATTGGGCAATGGACCAGTATGCTGGCCCACCCCAATGTAATAAGTTAACCCAACCTACAGCTTCAAGCATAGGAAGGATGTCAAAAGGTGCAATATGATTAACATCAACAGGATGTTCAACAATAACATTACGTAATCTAATGTCCCTAACATAAGATGGATCATCATTGGGAACAAGAAGATGACGCTTAGAGATAATGGTCGATCTGGAGGAAGAAGAAGGACCACGGGAAGTAGTTTTTCTACCTTTAGAAGCCATTTGCAACAAGGATATTAAGGAATTAAGAAGTTGCAAAGGATTGAGAAGTGGGTTTACACAAAACAGATTTTTCAAAATCCAAACCCCAAATCTCAATGAAATCCAAAATACAAAGCTTAAAGCTTGAAAAGTAAACAATCTAGACACAAATCTGCAAGAAAAACGTGATTTGGAACACTAACCTTGAAGAACATGAAAGATGGGTTCGACAAGTCGAAGCTCGGATCCTTAGAGAGGAAAAACGAAATGAGGAAGAAAGCAAAAATTTCCAAATTTTAAGTGATTTTCGAGATCTACGACCGGTCGTGGATATCTACGACCGGTCGAAGGTTGACTAGTCGAGTATACTCACGACTGGTCGAAGAACGTCCAAAAATTCATATTTCTTGCAAATTATTTAAAAATTAGAATTCAATCTAGCAAATATATACACTATGATACAAGTAGGCATAAATAATCATTTCAAAATGCACATGCCAAGATCAAATTTCATCTTTTTGAACCTGCTTTTATCGAGAGGTTTTGTGAAAATGTCAGCTCGTTGATCTTCGGTAGGAATATATTCTAGAGATATAACTTTTTCTTCTACTAATTCCCTTATATAATGAAATCTAATGTCAATGTACTTAGTACGAGAATGCTGAATAGGATTTTTTGAAATATTTATCGCACTGGAATTATCACAATGTAATAACATAGAATCCTGTTTAATTCCATAATCACTTAGCATTCGTTGCATCCAAACTAGCTGCGTACATGCATTACCAGCTGCGATATACTCAGCTTCAGCTGTTAATAGTGATATAGAATTTTGTTTCTTACTAAACCAGGAAACTAGACAATTTCCAATGTAAAAACTACCACCACTGGTTGATTTTCTATCATCTAGATTACCAGCCCAGTTAGCATCCGAGTACCCAGCTAATTGGACACTACTCTCATGAGGATACTAGAGACCGAGATTTACAGTACTTGAGACATATCTAATAATTCGCTTGACAGCAATCAAGTGAGATTCTTTTGGATCAGATTGATATCTTGCGCAAATACTAACACTTAGAGAAATATCAGGTCTACTAGCAGTTAAATATAACAAACTACCAATCATACTCCGATAAAGTTTTGAGTCAACATTTTTACCATTAGAGTCTTTTGAGAGTTTTAGGGTATTATTCATAGGAGTATCAAAATTCTTGCCATTCTCAAATCTAAATCTCTTGATTAGATTCAAATCATACTTAGATTGAGAAATGAATATTCCTTCAGGTTGTTGTTTTACTTGTAATCCAAGGAAATAAGTCAATTCCCCAACCATGCTCATTTCGAACTATGATTTCATCAAATCTGCAAACTCAGTAGTCAAGTCAGTACAAGTTGATCCATAAATGATATCATCAACATAAATCTATACCATTAAGATATGATCATTATGTTTTTTAACAAATAGAATTTTATCAACAGATCCCATTGAAAATTATGACTTAAAAGAAATTTTGTTAGTTTCTCATACCATGTCCTAGGTGCTTGTTTTAATCCATAAAGTGCCTTTTTAAGCCGATACACATAATCAGTATTTTTGGGATCTTCAAAACCCATTGGCTGTTCAACATAGACTTCTTCATGTAAATCGCCATTTAGAAAAGCACTTTTCACATCCATCTGATAGATCTTTATTTTTCTAAAACATGCAATGGATATAAATAGTCTGATAGATTCAAGACGTGCTAATGGTGCAAAAGTTTCGTCGAAATCAATCCCTTCAATTTGAGTATAACCTTGTACCACTAGTCTAGCCTTGTTTCTAATTATATTTCCACATTCGTCAGACTTATTTTTGAAAATCCATTTTGTTCCAATGATGTGTTTATCTTTAGGTCTTGGTACGAGATACCAAACATCATTTCTTACGAATTGGTTAAGTTCTTCTTTCATCGCAACAATCCAGTTCTCATCAGTAAGAGCTTCTTTTACGTTAGATGGTTCTATTTGGGATGTAAAACATACATAATTACATATATCCTCAAGTTGTCTACGGGTGCGAACACCGGTGAGAGGATTTTCAAGAATTTGTGTGGTTGGATGATCTTTAACAGTCTTTAACTCAGAATCAGTCTGATTCGATGAAGTATCGGGTTTATCAATGATTAGAACTTCATCATTATCTGAATTAGAGATTGGCGTGTTTAAGTGATCATCGATGACAACATTAATGGACTCTTGAATCACACCAGTTCTTTTGTTCAGAACCTATAAGCTCGACTATTTAAGGAATATCCTAGAAAAATCCCTTCATCACTTTTCGTATCGAATTTTCCCAAATTTTCACGATCTCGTAAAATATAGCACTTGCTGCCAAAAACTCGAAAGTATTTAACAGTAGACTTTTTATTGAACCACAATTCGTAAGCCGTTTTATTATTATCTTTGCTAGTGTAGACTCGGTTAATAATATAGCAAGCTGTGTTGACTGCTTCAGCCCAAAGATTTTTAGAGAGCTTCATGCTATCAACATGACATTAGCCATTTCTTGAAGCACCCTATCTTTCTTTCTACAATTCCATTTTGTTGTGGAGTTTTGGGAGCAGAGAATTCATGTAATATTCCTTGATCGGTACAGAACTTCTCAAAATTGCTATTCTCAAATTCAGATCCATGATCACTACGAATTTTACTGATTTGAGAAGATTTTTCAGTTTGAATCCTTTTGAAAACTTTTCTTACTTTTTCAAGGGTTTCAGATTTATCCCTTAAGAAGACTACCCAAGTGAATCTGGTAAAGTCATCAACTATTACCAGGATATACTTTTTCCACCCGACTTTCTGTTCTGGTAGGTCCTATCAGATCCATGTGGAGGAGTTCGAGTGGTCTTGATGTGGTATTTGAATTCACCTTTTTGTGTGAGTTCCTTGTTGTTTGCCTATCTGGCACTCACCACATATTTTATCTAATTTCTGAAGTTTGGGTAAACCTCTTATAAGTTCTCGTTTGCTCAATCTATATAAATTTCGATAATGTATATGTCCAAGACGTTTGTGCCATAAATCAGTCTCGTCTGTATAGACCATGTAACATGTTTGATTAGATGAGCTGGATTCACTAATAATATAGCAATTTTCAGACGTTCTACGTCCAGTTAATATTACAGAACCCTTATTGTTTAGTATCTCACAGCTTTGATTAGAAAACCGAACGCTATGGTTATTATCACATATTTGATATATACTAAGCAAGTTATGTTTTAAGCCTTCAACATATAAGACATTTTTAAACACAGGAAGATTAAAAAGTTGAACCGTACCTTGGCCTATAATCTTGCAGTTGCTACCATCACCAAATGTGACTGAACCATCAGTCATATCTTTCAGATCCGTGAATAAAGCTGTTGTCACTGCCTGTCATATGCCGAGCATCCACTGTCTAGGTACCACTTTGAATGACTTGTTGCTTTGAAAGCAGTGTGAGCAACCAAGCAGGCAACTTTAGGAACCCATTTCAAAACAGTTTTGGGTTTAGGAACATAGTTGGTTTTCTTTTGTTTAGGAGGTAGATTTTTATCGTAGCCCAACCCGGATAGATCGCCACATTTTCTTGATCCGGATAAAAGCTTTTCTAACTTTGGATCTCCTTGGGCATATTTCCATGTGTCCTTTAGACTCAGAAGAAGAGATACTTCAGTTTTGAGTTTCTCAATTTCAGATTTCAAATCAATAATTAGGGAGTTCTTGAATTCCAAATCGCATTTTGATTTTTCAAAACAATCTGAAATTTGTGATTTTTCTAAGACAAGTGATTCAAAACATTCTTTGAGTTTAGAAAACTTTTCTTTTTGAAGTTTAAGTTTGACAGCAATTTTACAACTTTCCTTATATAAGGCATTATAATCGTCTTGAAGATCATCTTCATTTTCACATTCACTACTCAGATTTTCTTCACTTGTTGAGTCATTATCTGAAAATGTGAATTTGGCTAGAGTCATAAGAGCTTTAACCTCATTGCCCAACTCAGTTTCAGAATCTTCTGATTCAGAAGAAGCTTCAGAATCAGATGATTCATCCCATGTAACCAACATACCCTTCTTCTTGGGTTTGTCCTTTTTAGGACATCTATTTGCTAAGTGCCCATATTCTTGACAGTTGTAACATTGACTATCTTTCAAAGATTTTCGAGATTTGGGTCTAAACTTCTTTTTATCATTCGATTTTTGAAAATCAACCCTTTTCTTGCTTTTAAAAATCTTGTAAAATTTCTTAGCTAAAAGAGCCATATCATCTTCTGAATCAGAATTTTCTTCTGAATTATATTTAGAAGATTTTAGTGCGATAGATTTACCTTTAGGAGCTTTAAAGTTTAACTCGTAGGTTTGTAGAGAACCAACTAGTTCTTCTACCCTCATATTATCTGTATCACGAAGTTCCTGGATTGCGGTTACTTTAGAATTGAACCATTCAGGAAGTGAGCGTAATATCTTTGCACACACTTTACTTTCTGGGATTTTATCGCCAAGACCCCACATTGAGTTTACAATGTCATTCAATCTAGTGTAAAAGTCCATAAATATTTCATTTTCCTCCATATGAATTTCTTCAAATCTGGTTGTGAGGAGTTGGACTTTAGATTTTTTGACAATTGTAGTACCCTCGTGTGTCATTTCTAATATATCCCAAGCTTGCTTTGCAGTATCACAGGAAATGATTCTTTTGAACTCATCCGGTGATAGTGTGCAAGTGATTGCATTTAGTGCTTTAGCATTTCCACTACTCTCACTTTTCTGAAGAGTGGTCCATTGGTAATATGGTGTGACTTTCATAGATTTTGAACCATCAACCCCAGTAACTTCCATGATAGGAGGTTTCCATTCAGTCACTGTGGCTTGCCACACATTTTCATCCATTTATTTGAGGAAGATCCTCATTCTGGCTTTCCAATAGGCATAATTGGAGCCATCAAAGGGTGGAGGCCTTGTGACTGAAAGGCTATCAAAATTTGACATCTTAAATAGCTTAAATCGTTAGCTCAGGAATTAAATCCAAGAATTAGAAAAGAGCAATTAGGCTTTGATACCACTTGAAAAGGCTTAGCTATATGTCCTAGAGGGGGGGTGAATAGGACAATGCCAAATAAAACTTATAACAGCGGAATTAAAAAGAATATGATAGACAAAGTAAATCACAATGCAGGAAAGTGAAACAACCTCAAAATTTAGATCTTGAGAGGTTGATACAAATGTTGTTCTAAGGACAACCTTTCACCAAAAACCAGAGTTTATGGTAGGACAACCTTATTTCTAGAAAGATCTTTGTATCAAATCTCAAACCAAAGAGGAATAAAGAAATAAATACAAACTGAATTGAAATAAATTGTAATCACAAATGTATTGTTCTAGGGACAGCCATACACCATAAAAATGGCAGGGCAACCTTGCTGGAACAACTTTTAAAAGAAATTGAATATCAAGCTGATAAAGGAATAACAGAAAATAAATTCTAAACTATTACAAAATTCTCACAATGCTTGAATTAAATGATTACAACATTCACCACCATACATACATCCCACAAAAGAATAATTAAATATTAGAAGTATAAATCATTCAACCACAACACAAGGGATTATAGTGGTTCGCCTGTGTGTTCACCAACTGTTAAACAACAGCCACACAAAATGCTACTCCACTCCTAATATCCTCACACAGGGGATATTAATGTTCACTAACAAAATAGGTTTTCCCAGGTTCACCAAAAACCTTTACAATTGTGTCTTTGTCTGTGGGCTTACACAATTAAAAAAACCCCACTTCTGAGTTTTCCTGGCTCTCCTCAGATAACCAATACAACAAGATTTTTCTGGCAAATCTTGAAAGAAACCAAAACAGAAAGGAATTTACAATTAAATGTAAAATACCTGATTATCTCCTTCGTTGTAACAGCCCGGTAGAACCAAATCAGAGTAGATGATTGAATGTCCAAGTTCAATGTCCAGTACTCAATTACAATGGTTCTAATTCTAATAGATTTTAAATTAAACCAAGTAGGGCTTGCCTTAATTGATTTTGATTCCAAAGAAAGGGAATAACAATTCCTCTTATCAAATTAGATTGGAATAGCAGAAACAAAATCAATTAAATAAAGCTAAGGAAAGAGAATATTAAATAAGCACGCTTAGCTTAGATGGAGCACAGAATTATCTCTCAGAAGTTCGACGAAGATTGACTTGAATGGATTAATTAATTCAATGATTTCTTCTGAGATTCGTGCTCTATTTATAGGTGAGCAGATCACGTGTTCGACTAGTCTAGAGAGCTCTTCGACTAGTCGAAGCAATAACAGATATTTGAAAAATCAGGCGCGATAAGCTTTGACCGTTCTACGACTGGTCGAAGGACTCCTTCGACTGGTTGTAGGTCACCTTCGATTGGTCGAAGGTCTCCTTCGACTGGTTGAAGAACTTAAAATTTATCACTGGACTTTAAGTCGAAGACTTTCGACTGGTCGAAGATGTAGTCGACACTGTTCCTTCGACTGGTCGAACAGATTCCTGGACTAGTCGAAGCCTAACAGAAATTATCCGATTTTTGTAACAAACTTACGACTGATCGAGGAATTTCTTAGACTGGTCGAAGCAACTCTAGGACTAGTCGAAGAAGGCCTATGACTAGTCGAAGAACAGACCAAACTTATGTAAAATAAACATTCGATTTATATATCCAAAGTGACCTACTTCTAAGGTCAACCTAAGGTCAGTCAAACCTTAACCATGAAGTAAGGACATTGAAACATTAGGAACTAGTGACCTTGAAGTATGAGCCTTGAAGTCTTGATGTAGTTCAATCTTGAAATCTTGATGTAGCTCAATCTTGAAAGTGTCTTGAGTTCTTTATGAACTGCCTTGTACTCTTCTTGAAGTCTTGCAGCTTGAGTCATGTCTTGTGAGTAGTTCTTGCATTCAAGTTTGATCTTTGTACTCGTGAGCTTTGCTTGTTCATGAATGTTGATATTTGAGAGAGCTTCACTTATGCAAGATATATAACAGTGATTTTGGCACCACAAATTTGACAACAAACAGGGATATAAAATATAGCACTTACAACTTATGAAATATAGGTGTTTGTATTTTCTGTTTATATTGTGCTTTATTACATGTTTTATGACGTGCTTGTCAACATTCTTGAATTACTTTGTTTATTCTACTTTACTCTACATGCTTCTGGTCATGGATTGATTGTGTTTGGGGCTATGATTATAGTCCAGACAATTGGTAATGGGATTGAATTCGTGGCTGAGATTCATTTGCCACGTGAGATGTGTTCGACGAACCCGAGTCGTACTTCGGTTGGTGATAGTGGTTGGCCACACGAAGTGCTTATGCGCTTCATATCGTTCAACTTGTTGTGCGCTCGAGCTAGCCAAGGTCGTTAAGCAACCCGATCGGTCTTATATATGTTCACCATGTTTGGATGCTACTGCTTGAACCTAGGGTACCAAACTTAACAGTGAAATCCCTTTAACCATGGTACCTCGATCCGCTAAGACTCATGAGCCGGGCATGGTGGTATGGGACACCGTGGTTGAGCTGTCAGCCTATGCTGGGGCCACGTGCCTCCCCGTAGTGTCCATTGAGCAACCAGACTCGTGAGCCGATTATGGTGGTATGGGACACTATATTCGAGCTGTCGGCCTACACTGATTGGTGACGAGCCCTTTGTAGTGACGTCGAGCATACTCTGAATTTGCAGTGAGGTGACGAGTTTTGCCGCGGTGAATAGAGTATGAACTAGGCCTATATCAATTTAGTAATGAACCGTTAAAAGGGTGATGGGGGAGTGGTGTAATGGTTCCGCGTAACAGCCCTGACAGCCCTTGCAGCGACCTAGAAACACACCATCGTATGAGATTAACTAGGACTGACGACCCTAGAATGGATCATGTTTGGAAATGATACAAGGGAGGTACCTTAGTTTCCCAATACTGCTGTTTGAAATGGACTAATAATAACCCGGTAATCATGCTCATCATCGCATTGCATGTGCCTGGAAGATGTGGAGCACTGAGGAATGCAAGCATGCTGCGAATGTAAGATGGTGTCGCATGAGGGAGTATGTGGTGAGGGCATGCATCATGACTGCATTCCATACTTGCATTAACAAGAGTATTTAAAATTGTTTGATTGTACTGCTTTATCATTACTTCTTGACTGAATTGATAACATGTTAACCTATGCTTTATTGTTCCACTGAGTTGATCACTCACTCCCACGTTACGGGACGGTGTTGTACACACCAACCAGACTTGTTTGAGTTTTAGATGTTGGCGATGCTGCGAAGCGGATCCAGACTTTTATGAGGATGAGGAGGATTCCTCCTCTATGCAGTTTCAGGCGGGTTCCTGTGAGCTGTGTCTTAATCGACGGGGCTTTCTGGGATATGGACTAGATGACCTTACACAACTTGGTATAATTTGAAATTGTACTTGTAAATAGTTAACCTGGTAACATTATCACACTCTGGAGACTCACCACAGTTTTTATATTTTATATATCTATCACAGTCTTCCGCTTGCAATCTCACTTGTCTCTGGAGTATGCTATGTTGTTTTGGCTTAATCTCACTCATGTTCAATGCATTAATACAGACAACATTCAATCATCATTCATTTTGTTGCATAAGTGATGCATTGGAACTCGAGAGTTGAGTTTATGCTCGACCCCCAATTTTGAGGGCGTTACAACCACTTACCAATGAAAAGCCTGTTTAACCTTGGTACCACGATCCGCTAAGACTCATGAGCCGGGCATGGTGGTATGAGACACCGTGGTCGAGCTGTCGGCCTACGCTGGGGTGATAAGCCTCCCTGTAGTGACCAGTCAGCAACCCAAACTCGTGGTTCGAATACGGTGGTATGGGACACTGTATTCGAGCTGTCGGCCTACGATCAAGTGACGAGCCTCTCATAGTGACCTTGAGTATAAAATAGGCCTACGCGGATGGTGACGAGCCTCTTGTAGTGACCTTGAGTGTAAACTCGTGAACTTGCCTATCCACTGCTATTAAATCAAGGGGTGATGTTGACTTATAACTTACCTATCGTATATGATTAACTAAGATTGACAACCCTAGATGGATCATTATTTTGGTAAGTGACATAAAGGGAGGTACCTTAGCTTCCTGAATCTGTTGTACGAATATGCCTAATAAATTACTTAGCTAACACGATCATGCACATTGTTGCATGTGCTTTGGCGAGAAAGAGCACGTTTAGGGAGTTTTCCATGCGCGATCGTAAGATGATGTTGCTGAGAGAGTGCAGGCAAGGGCATGCATCATTATAGCATATCATTCTTGCATTAACAAGAGTACTTAGGACATAATTGTTGTACTACTTTATCATTACTGCTTGACTGAATTGATAACATGTTAACCTTTGCCTTATAGCTCCACTGAGTTGATCAGTCACTCCCACTCTTGGACGGTGTTTTAAAACACCAACCAGACTCTATTTTAGCTGCAGATGATGGCGAGGCTTACGAAGTGGAACCTGACTTCTACGACGATGAGGAGTTCTCCTATATGCAACTATCAGGCGGGTCTATGTAAACCATGTACTGATCGACAGGATTAAAGGGATACGAATTAGTTGGACATTACACTTTGTTATTTTGTATATTTTGTAACAAACATGTATATATTCAGCCTGGTGACATGATCATACTCTGGGGGTTTATAACCACTTATATACTTTATATATTTATCACAGTCTTCTACTTGCTTAATTTAATCATCTCTGGAGTATGATATGCTAATTTAGTGTAATCCCATTCATGTTTAATACACTAATACGAACAACATTTAAGCATCATTATTTATGTTGCATAAGTGATGCGACGGATCTCGGGAGTTGAGTTTTGCTCGACCCTCGATTTTCGGGGCGTTACAAGGACTTATATGACTTCAAATAGTCAAAAGTTTCGTTAATGAAATTAGAAGACTTAAAGCTAGGATTAATTCCCTTAGCATTAGGGTGTTTTATGAATCTAGAAGTATGAATTTTAGGCTCCCTTGAAATTCGTAGGGTTAGCCATTTGAACTTAGAAACCAAGAACTTAGGTTCCTTTGTAAATTATAGTTGTTTAGACTTAGGGACTAAACTTAGGTATCGTTGGGAAACAAGTAACTGCCGTATTGTATGAACATGTGCACTCTCTGAGCATAAGAGATCATACTAGGAATTATAAGTTAAATTTGCATAATGCTTAGATAATCAGAGTGCGCAATGAAAGAGTAATAGGCCGCATACACTTACCCCCATATGAAAATAGAAAACTATATATACGATATTCCACATGAATCTTGAATAATCGGGTTCACGGACTGACAAAATCATATTTAAACAAAGTGTACGTGGTTTGATCCTAATTCTAATTCCTAGAAAATTCTAACGACCTCAATGCCCTGATCAAGTAGAAGGTCAAGATCCACTAGGATTAGGAATGGATACCAAGGAACTCACTGCCCTGATCAGGCAGAAGATTGTTGTATCAGGCTCAGACCAAGTCCGTTCATGTTAACCCGAATATTGAAAGCATAAACCACTATTCTTATCCTTCTTTTAGACGAAGTGGAACAATCATTATAAATTTCAAACATACACACACTCACATGAATATAGAATAGTAGTAAAAATCTTCATTACCTCATGTGAGCAAACCCTAGGTCGGATGAGCATGATCGAATCTCGTGGGCGAGATTCTTCTTTAAGGGGGTAGATTGTATGTAACGCCCTGAAAATCGGGGGTCGAGCATAAACTCAACTCCCGAGTTCCAGAACATCACTTATGCAACAAAATGAATGATGATTAAATGTTGACTGTATTCGTGCATTGAACATGAGTGAGATTAAGCCAAAACAGCATATCATACACCAGAGACAGTTAAATTTGCAAGCGGAAGACTGTGATAGATAGATAAAATATATAAACTATGATGAGTCTCCAGAGTGTGATAACATTACCAGGTTAAATAAATACAAGTGCAGTTCTAAAATATACCAATTGTGAGGAAGTGAAATGTCTCTTATCCCAAGTACCATAGCCCCGTCAATATACTATCAGGTCTTCATTGACCTGTCAGAGAGATACAGATAGGAGAACTCCTCCTATCATCATAGAAGTAGTGCGACTCTACTTCACAAACATCGCCATCACCTGAAACTTAACAAATCTGGTTGGTGTGTACAATACCGTCCCGTAACGTGGGAGTGAGTGATCAACTCAGTGGAACAGTAAAGCATAGGTTAACATGTTATCAATTCAATCAAGCAGTAATGATAAAGCAGTACAAATCAAACAATTCTAACTACTCTTATTAAATGCAAGAATGAAATGACATGATGCTGTATGCCCTTGCCAAACCACCCTCAAGCGACATCATCTTACGTTCGCGAATGCTTAACTCCCTCAGTGCGCCACATCTACAAAGCACATGCGGTGCGATGATGCTCATGATTACCAAGTTTTTATTAGTCCATTTCAACCAGCAATATTGGGAAACTAAGGTACCTCCCTTGTATCATTCCCAAACATGATCCATTCTAGGGTCGTCAATCCTAGCTAATCTCATACGATATTATAGTTTGAGAAGCGTAGTGAAGGCATCGCAAAGGGCTCGTCACCCGTCAGCGCAGATACAGATCTCACCGTATGCGGCTCAATTGCTGGCCGTCAGCTTGAGTACAGGTCTTACCGTACTCGGCTCAATCACTAGCCGTCAGCTCGAGTACAGGTCTCACCGTACTCGGCTCAACTCACACTCTAGTTGCTGTGAAAGACTCGTCGCCAATCACAGACCCTTGGAGTGTACTCGATGATACTACGGAGGACTCGTCGCCCGTCAGCACGAGCACAGATCTCACCGTACTCGGCTCTCGCCGAAGTATCGACAGCTCGAATACAGTGTCCCATACCACCGTATTCGGCTCACGAGTTTGGTTGCGCAATGGTCACTACGGGGAGGCACATGGCCCCAGCGTAGGCCGACAGCTCGACCACGGTGTCCCATACCACCATGTCCGGCTCATGCGTCTTAGCGGATCGAGGTACCATGGTTAAAAGGGAGTTTCACTGGTAAGTTTGGTACCCTAGGTTCAAGCAGTAGTGTCCAAACAGGGTGAACATGCATAAGGCAGATCGGGTTACTTGACGAGCTCGACTAGCACGATCGCCCGTTGAGCTGCTCGACATGAAGTGCATGAACAACTTCGTGTGGCCTAGCCACTGTCGACAGGCAACGCACGACTCGAGTTCGTCGAACACATCCCACGTGGCAAATGAATCTCAGCCACGAGTTCAATCTCGTTACCGATTGCCTGGGCCATAATCATAGCCCCAAATACAATCAATTGCAGATAGATAAAGCAGTAATGGATCAGGATTCAAATCATACAATCAAAGTCTGGTATTATCCGTTTAGGGCTGCCAGGGCTGTTGCACGCACTCGTTGCTCCGCTCCCCCATCACCCATGACGGATCATACAACGTAAATATAAATTTAAACATATGCATTACATAGTTAAAATCATAAAGCAGTTGAGCATGTTATGAATCACAACACAAGCATGCGTTTGTACATGTTCAATTCCTAATCACACAACTATCAAAGGAGATCATACACATAGTTAAAAGAGGTTGAGAATCATATCTCAACACCCTTATACTTTACAATTTGCTAACTACTACTCATTCAGACATTTCAAGAAACACTTAAACAAACATACATCAACATACACGACATATGTCGATCACATAGGCATTAGGCCAAATCCTTTCACTAGGGAGTTGCCCCAATCATAACACGCGTACACCCACGACGGATAGTCATGGCAAGCAGGAATCCAAGTTCCATATTCATTCAGCCATTTCCACAAACACTTGGGCCACACATTTTAGCGTATATAGTGTATATTGGCCGTGGCGTGATTTAGGGCAAATCCTTTCGTCAAAGGGGTATCGCCAATACAACCATCATGAATCCATGACAATTAGTCATGGCGAGCACGAATGAGAATTCAATACTCATTCAGTCATTTTCACAAACACTTAGAATACACTATTACAACATACATGGTGCATGTTAGCAAAACATGTATTAGGGTTATCCTTTAGCCAAGCTAGTATTTTATCCATGTATAATATATTACTACAGCAAATAATCATGATACATACATCTCCAAAATTTATACGTATACAGTATTTCTAGAATACACAATTTCAACATACGTAGCATTTACAAGTGAACATGTATTACGGCGATTCCTTTCGCCAAACTAGTATTTTATCCATATATAGTATAATCATACATTAAATAAACATGTCAAACACTTCTCCAAAAAAAATACGTATACGGTATTTCTACGTATACCTAGAGTATGTGAAATTCCATATTCTACAACGTTAATCGAAACAGGAAACGGAAAGCACTTTGTACATGTGCAATTGCATGCAGATCATGAATCTATCATTATCTGACATTGAAAGCGTTGAAAACCCTAACCTATACACCTAAAGTCCGCACCTTTTGTCGTAGAATCGCAACGAAATCGATAGGTTCGCTAAGCTTCCGTATTCGGCAGTTTGGCAACCTAGAGAACGAAATAGGTTAGCTATTTCACAACCTACAACAGTCTAAACCCCAAAACAGATTAGGGTTAGGGTTTCTTACCTAGAAACGGGGCTGGAATCGCCGGGAAAAGCGATGAGAAAGGGATGGTGCAGCCCGTGTGGTGGCAGGGAACGACGGCAGGGAGATCCTCCACTTCTCCCTCACTTTCTCTTCTTTTCCCTCTCTCAATTCCAAATTCGTATGGCTGCCATGAGAGAGGGTTTAAGGTCCTTATATAGTCTCAAAACTCACCGAAATAGACTCCTGTTCAAAGGTTACTGCTAATATAGGTATTTCGTCACTTTTCCAGCTCAAAAGAGAGGTTCTGGTGGCCCTCCTTGAGCCAAACGTCAGACTTAAGCTCACCACACATGGATCTATGAGGCATTACGTTTTCGACTCGATCGGATTCCCAGATCGCACGTGGCGGACCACTTTCAGTTCAACGGTCAGTGGGCCACGATCCGAAATTCCAAGTACATGTAAATGTTCCTGAAATTTTTCCTGATCCGAGGGTGTAATTTGGTCTAATTCTGACGGTCTGGTTGCTTAATACTGATGCGCAAGCGAAAGGTGCCAGATCACTATTCCAGATATTTTAATTTCAAAGGGAATAGTGTTTTTCACACACCCTCGCTCCGGATCGAAATAAATGGCCTTGGGACATCGGAATCATCTGATTTTTGAGATGATTGTCAAGCCCAGAGGGGCGGTCCTAGTTCCTTAGCTTCGTGTTAATCGGACTCCCGATGTGCGGTCTAGACCTAATACGAAGTTTCATTTCATTCCCGAGAGCAGCCAGGAAATGAGTTTGGTTCTAAACTTTGGGGTAACCTAGAGTCATAGATTTTGCAAGTTTTGGGTCTTGCAGATCGTATTTAAAGCGATCCCAACGGATTTCACGGCTAATCGAGTTTTGCACTTATTTAACTTTGTTAAATTTTTAAAGGATTTAATCCTAATTGTTTTCTGGTTGAGATGGTACTTAAGCCTTTGCAGTTTGTAGATAAAGTGATCCAAGTTTTACTACTTAGCTAGTTTAAGATAGTGTCTAGGGCGAAAGTGCTTTGAAAATTGAAAGCACAAGGTAGAGAGGGGTGGGATTTGTGAAGGAAATGGGTTCAGAAGCGATTTTAGACTGTGGGGTTCAGTTCTGACGAAATAATAAGGTGTTAGGAGCAACCCATCGCCTAAGGACATCTAATCCCAGGTTGGCAAAAATCCGGGATGTTACATTGTAACAACCCCAGTCCTAGTAGTCAGTCACGAGCCCTTGAGCATATAACATACGTCACAAGGATGGTGGTGAATGCTAAGAGAGATGGTAGAAAACATTGTCCTCATTCTCATTTAAGGTGGAAGTATTGAATTTCGGGGACAAAATTCTCTCTAAGGGGGGTAGATTGTAACACCCCGTACTTTTACGTACTCGGGTGTTACCATTATAAACTAAAATTGCACATCTGTATGAGAGTACATAAAACCCAACCATTACGTAATAAACCATAACATTCACAACTCACCACTAAAAATCAACAGTTAGAATATCAAATTCACAAATTCAATTAACTTAAAATAAATCGATAACTGTAAGTTTAGACCCTTGTATTTTGACCCACATGAACGATCAGAGAAAGGTACAAGAAATTTTAAATACTATATTACAACATGATTATACACTATGAAACGCTATTTATATGTTTTATCAATATTTAAAATAAAAAAATTCAGGTTAAAATGATATATAATTATAATCCATACTATAACTATACATTTGTAAAATCATTTATATCATAAAATTTATATTACAAGGATTTAACATATTTCAAACAATTTAACACACACACACACACACACACACACACACACACACACACACACACACACATATATATATATATAATTAAAACATATATTACTATACAAATAATACACAAATAATATATATTAATCTTGGCTTCTTCTCACTAATATTCATGTAATTTATGTATATTAACAATCTGAGATAATATAAACTATACATACCAAAATACGTTATTACTTGTATTAATTTGATTTTATTAATATAAAGCAATGATAGGTGTAGATGGTATTAGTAATAAGATTAGTATTAATATTAGTAATTGGTTAATGAAAAGACCCATTAGGATCTTTTAACCGTTGACATTCAATCTTGGGATGATTCGACCCTCAGATCAACGGGAAGCCACTGTTTAAGATAAGGATCAGCTCGTATTGCCCACCTGAAACTTTATATCTACCTAGTATTTGGCCAAAGGCCCTAAGTGAACTCCTAGGGACGAATGGATGGTGTGGATCAGGCAAAGCAGTTCCTGTGGACCCCACCTAGCCACTCGAGTGTACACCCTGTGCGTGTACCCATGGAGCACCAGGCCACTGGCACGATCAGACGAGCCCTGACCCGTGTTCTCCCGTAAGAGGAAAGGATTTCCTTTTTTTTTTTCAAATTCCATCAGGGGGTCGAAAAGGGACCGTTTTCAGTGAATCATGGCCCACCTATGTTGCCTGATGGATCTATCTGATTCGTCCATCGTGTCCAGAGCTTGGGTCCCACCAAAACCCAACTCATTTCGCATGTTGGGGTGCACGTGCGTGGGCACTCTCTCCGTTGCAAACAGGTCCCGAAAAAAACACTGTTTTCGAAAATGGGATATTATCTCCACTCCACCATGGCAATCCGCGTGAGGCCAAATCCGCCTATCCTGACCGTCCATTTCAAATCAATCCCAGCCGTCTTAGCTAGGTTTTCTTTTGAGATAAAAGAGAAGGAGAAAGAGAGAAACAACATCGACACAAAACGCGGAGTTTCTCTCCAAAATTTACCAAGAACTCCAAGCTCAAACCCATCAGGCAAACCTCAATGGAGCGACAGTTCCTCACTTCCTCAAGCTCCATGACATCAATCTGAGTTGTCCAATGTTCCCGTTTCAAAGAAACGGATGCCCATCAGAGATCTGAGTTCTCGCCATTAACATGGGAGAAAACGAGAGAGGAAACGTGAGAGAGCAGAGCATTTGCTGTCCCAACCCGACCCAACCAGGTCAAATTGAGCTCGATTCGGGTTTGATTTCTGATCTGTCTGGTCATCAGTTAAGGGAGAAAGGAGACGAAAACAAAGAAGAAAGACAAAGAGAGGGGGTGAGTTCAGGCGGTGCGACTGCACCAAGCTGGTCAGTCGTTGCTGTCCAGCGAGTTGGGTTGGTTTTGGTCTAGCAATCTCATTGGACATGCCAGGAAGAAAGGAGAGAGGAAGAACAAAGAAGAAAGAGAGAGAAGGGAGAAAATATAGGAGAGGAGGCAAGAGGGAGCCATGTGAGGTTGCTGCTACTACCGTGTTGACTCGGTGTCTCAGTTTAGCCTGAACTAAGTCCAAACCAAGTTGCTACTTTCTGGACGAGCCCAGATGCTATTTGGTCTAGCAGGAAAAGAAAAACGAGGGAGATAGTGGAGTGAGTTGCTGTCGAGCCGAATTAGCAAGTTGGTGTGGCACCTTGCTGCTACACCAAGGGAAACAACTCAAGCTGAGTTTCTACTCGACAGGGCCTGCTCAAATGCTACCTACGTCCAGATGTCTCTGGACATTCCAATAAAAACAAAAGAAAGTAGAAGCAAAAGAAAAGAAAGAGGGATAGAGAGAAGAGGAGAAGAAGAGGGTTGGGTCGGTGCCTGTTGCATCTACGACCCGACTCAGTGAGTCAGTGGGACTCAGACGTTGGTTGAGTCCGGGTTTTACTGGACGGTGCAGAGAAGATAAAGAGAAAAAAAATGTAAGGAAGAAGAAGGAAGGTAAGAGAGAGGAGAGGAAGCAAGAAGAAGGGGTAGGCAGGGAGTTCACTTGGTGGGAAACCAAGTCAAAGAGTCGACTGGCTCCTGACTCGCCTTTCACTTACAGCAAATCTCGCTAGACATGCCTAAAGGAAGAAGAGAAAGGGAAGAAGGGAGAGAGGCAAGAGAGCACGAGGCTGCTAAGTTGGAATCGAGTCAACTCGGCTCGAACCGAGTCAGCCAGGTGAGGATTTCCACCTCTTTTCATCAATCAAATTCGTCATTTACTTTTGTTATTAATATCGTTGTTAGAAATATAAATAAATACTACAATGTCTCAATTAGGTTATTGTTATCATCAATTATAATTCTATTATTAATTATGAATCAGGATGATTGTTATTAACATGTTACGCTAATATTAGTTATCATGGACGAATTTACCATTAATGATATTAGCATGGCGTCCATCACTTGAGAATATTATCTTTAATAATAGGTCATACTATTTATTACGATTATAATAATAATTATTACCATGGTCACAAATGTTAGTTATATCATTAACGTTAAAGTATAACTAACCATATTATTTTTATACTGTATTTAAGCCGCTCATACATCCTAGTTCTACTCCTATAACTAAACCCTATGATGAAAACCCTAAGCCCTACACACGACCCTAGACTTGGGTAATCCAACTGCTAGGTTAAGACCCTAACCCTAAGTAGTGTGTAAGCTTGGGTCTAATTGTACAACTTTGTAATTGATGATAGGAATTGATTCCAAGGAAGCACGCATTGAAATTGCGGTGAAGACCGCACTAGTTGAAGAAGGAATATGCTAATATGTTCTAGAGGGGAGTGAATAAGACTTTTTAAAGTTTTTACAGCTTTACTTAGAAATCCTATTTCACTAATCCTATGAATATGCAATTATCAGGATTACTCAAATATAACTCTACTGGCTTCCAAGCCTGATAGACGATCCAATCACAAACTATTCAAGGGATAGCAATATATATAACTTAGTTTATGATGGATATGACTGTGTATTGTGTAAGGTGTGATCAGATATATAAATACGAATGCATTGACATAAATCACACACACAGAAGAAGAGCAATCACAAACACAGTCATTTTTATAGTGGTTCGACTACTTGTCTACTCCACTCCCGGTAACCGCACTCAACCCTTGAGTGTACCGGATTTCACTAAGGAGGTTTCACAGTGGTTCACCTCAAACCTAAGGTTTTAAATCAGGTTCACCTCAACCTTTACAACTTACACTAAGGCTGACTGTTTATGCTCTAACGAGCAAGGGTCAACACAACACACCCACTTTTAGACACACTGGCCAAGGATCTTCCATAAGACCCTACCGGAGGTTTCTACACGGTTCACCTCAAACCCGAGGTTTCACAGCGGCTGACCTCAAACCTAAGGTTTTGACTGGTTCACCTTCAACCAGATGTTTATGCTCTCCACAAGCAAGGGTCGACACAACGCACCCACCTCATATACTCCTGCCGAAGGCCTCCTTGAGGACTTCAGAGGGTGAGAATCACTTAAGACTCAATCCTACAAAGGAATGATCACAAGTGTCCTCTTGGACTTTAAATACTTACAAATAAGTTGATGAGTCCTGATAAGTACAATGCCGAAGATCTTCTCCTTGTTGACGAAGAGTCTTCTGCTCCCTTAATCCGCTACACAAAAGATGTACCGATATATGGTGACGGGTTGGGTCAAGGTTATGATGGAATCCTACTCTCTAAAGGTTTTCCTATAAGGAAAATAGAGTAGTTCCAACCATCTAGGCATTCAAGGCATCCCAGTTTAATGATTTTCCAAGCGATACGTGCCAGATCACTATTCAAGATATTTATTTTGTAAAGAAAACAAGAGTTTTCACACTCCCTCGCTCCGGACTCGAGCGAACGGCCGTGGGACACTGTCTGGACTTGATTTCCGAGATGGTTGTCAAGCCCAGCGAGGCGGTTCTAATTCCTTAACTTCGTATTATTCGGACTCCCGATGTGCGGTCTATACCTGATACGGAGTTTCAATTTGTTCCCGAGAGCAGCCGGGTAATGAGTTTGATCTTAGTCTTTAGGGTAACCTAGCGTTAATGATTCTACAAGTTTTGGGTCTTGCAGATCGTATTTAAAGTGATTCCAACAGATTTTATGGCTAATCTGGTTTAACACTTAGTTAACTTTGTCAAATTTCTAAAGGATTTAATCCTAAGTGATTTCTAGTCGAGGTGGTACACGAGCCATTGTACGGAAATTTACAGGTCGTTACAAGTATTCTTATGTTTAGGAGGAATACTTTTGTCGGAGCCCAATCCAGATCGATTGCCACATTTTCTGGATCCGGATAAGAGTTTTTCTAACTTGGGATCACCTTGGGCATACCTCCATGTGTCTTTTAAACTCAAATGTGAAGAGACTTCTAGTTTTAGCTTTTCATTTTCAGATTTTAGATTTTCAACAAGGGAGGTTTTGAAATCTAAATCGCATTTAGTTTTTTCAAAACAATATGAAATGTGTGATTTTTCTAAGACTAGATTATCAAAATTTTCTTTAAGTTTTGAAAACTTTTCTTTTTGAAGTTTTAGTTTTAAAGCAATTTTGTAACTTTCCTTGTATAGGGCATTATAAGCACCTTGAAAATCTTCTTCATTTTTATGATCTCTATTAAGATTTTCTTCACTAGTTGAATCATCGTTATCTGAAAAGTGAACTTGGCAAGAGTCATTAGGGCTTTAACATCATTACCCGACTCGGTTTCAGAATCTTCTGACTCAGAAGAAGCTTCAAAACAGGAAGATTCATCCTATGTAGCCAACATACCTTTCTTTTTCAGTTTGTCCTTTTTAGGACAATTGTTTGCTAAATGCACATATTCATGGCAGTTGTAATATTGACTGTCTTTTAAAGATTTTCAAGTTTTAGATCTAGATCTTTTCTTTTCAATAGGTTTTTAAAAATCTACCCTCTTTTTACTTTTGAAAATTTTGTAATACTTTTTTAGCTAAAAGGGTCATATCATCTTCAGAATTTTCTAAATCAGAATTGTTATTTCCATGAGAAATATTTTTAGACGACTTAAGGGTGATAGATTTACCTTTAGGAGCTTTAAAGTTTAACTCATAGGTTTGTATAGAACCAACCAATTCTTCTACCCTCATATTATCCGTATCACGAAGATCCTGGATCGCAGTCACCTTTGAATTGAACCATTCAGGGATTGAGCGTAGTATCTTTGCACAAACTTTACTTTCTAGGATTTTATCACCAAGACCCCACATAAAGTTGACAATGTCATTCAATCTTGTATAGAAGTCCACGAAAGTTTCACTTTCTTCCATATATATTTCCTCAAATTTAGTTGTGAGGATTTGGACTTTAGATTTCTTGACAATTGTTGTTCCCTCATGTGTCATTTCTAAAATACCCCAGGCTTGCATTGCAGTATCACATGATATAATTCTTTTGAATTCATCCGGTGATAGTTTGCAAGTAATTGCATTTAGAGCCTTTGCATTGGCACTACTCTCACTTTTCTAAAGAGCGGACCAAGAAAAATAAGGTGAGACTTTTATCGATTTAGATCCATCGGTACCAGTTACTTCAGTGGTAGGAGGGGTCCAATTAGTCACTGTGGCTTGTCACATGCTCTCATCCATGGATTTTAGGAAAATCCTCATTCTGGCTTTCCAATAGGCATAATTGGAGCCATCAAATGATGGAGGCCTAGTGACTAATAGGCTATCAAAATTTGACATCTTAAAAAGCTCAGATCGATTAGCTCAAGAATTTAATCTAAAAAAAAATAATTAAAGCGAGCTAGTAGGCTCTGATACCACTTGAAAAGGCCAAGCTATATGCCCTAGAGGGAGGGGGGGGGGGGTGAATAGGACTATGCCAAATAAAAATTAATTAGTGGAATATAAACAATAAGATAGCAAATAACTGAAGGAAATAACAACCTCAAAAATTAAGTATTGAGAGGTTGATACAAACTTGGTTCTAAGGACAACCTGACACCAAAAACCAATGGTTTATGGCAGGACAACCTTACTAGAACGTGGGTGAGTATCAAAAACTCAAACTGAAGAGGATATGAAAGAAATAAAAACTAATCTATTACAACATTCACCACACAATGTTGAAATGTAAAGATTACAACATTCACATCCACAAATACATCCCACAAACTTAAATAATAAAAGATAAAGAAATAAACCAAACATGCACCAAACACAAAGAATTATAGTGGTTCACTTGTGTGTACACCAACTGTTAAACAACAGCCACATAACTACTCCACTCCTAATATCCTCACACACTGGATATTAGCGTTCACTATGAAATAGGTTTTTCAAGGTTTACCTAAAACCCTCACAATTATGTCTTTCAAGTGGGCTTACACAATTCAAAAACCCCACACTCTAAGTTTTCTGGATCACCTTAGACATACCAAAAGTAAGAGATTTTTCTGACATAATCTCAAAGAAACCAAAAGAATAAGATTTACAAAACAGTAAAATACTTATCTGGATATTCTCCTTTGTTGCAGCCCGGTAGAACCAATTCAGAGTAGAAGTTCAATCATAGATGTTCAATGTTCACACTCACTATTGAAATGGTTCTAAGTTCTAAATGGATTTTAGATTATATCACCTTGGGCTAGTTTGATTTGATTTTGATTCCAAGAAAGGGGAAAATTTCAATCCCTTCTCCAAATAAGATTGGAATATAGAATACAAAATCAAATGCAAAAAAGTTAAATAAAGAGAATATTAAATGAGCACTAAATAGCTAAAGAATAACACAAACTTATCTCTCAGAGTAGTGTATTGATTTTTCTTGAATTGAATACCAAACTCTTAAAACCGTGCACTATTTATAAGTGCAGAAATCGTCCGCTCGACTGGCCTAGAGGTCAGCTCGACTGGTCGTAGGATCAACAGACTTTCGAAATTTTGAGCGCGATAAGATCAAACCGTTCCACGACCGGTTGTAGGACCTGCTCGACCGGTCGAGTCCTGTCCAGGACTGGTTGTGTGGAACTCATTTTAGTTGTTGGAATTTCAGTCGAGCCTGTAGGACTGGTCGAGCACAGGTCGAGCACTGTTCACATGACTAGTCGAGCAGTCTCCAAGACTGGTCGAGGCTTTAGCAATAAATTCCAAAAATCATTAACAAACTTAGGACTGGTCGAGCCAGTGCTAGGATTAGTCGAACATAGTCTAAGACTAGTAAAAAAAACTGACTATGCACTTATAAAGTGACCCAATTAAATTATGTATTCAAAATGACCTATCCAATGGTCAATCTAGGGTCATTCATACCTTATATGCGATGTTTGAACATTGAAACATCTTTTGCTTTGGTTGATTGTTGTTCTTTGAAGATCACGAAGCTTGTTATCTTGACATATGATGAAGCTTGAATTTGAGACATTTTGAAGCTTCAACTTGAAGTATTTTGAAACTTGAATTTGTAACCTTAAGAAGTTTGAACTTGAAATATCTTGAATCTTGAGCTTGAGGTACTTGAGTTGTATTTCACCATGAGCTTTAAGTACCAAAGTGATGACTATTGAATCTTTGAAAGCATGAACTATCAGTTGATGTTTTACTTGAATTCAGATACTTGTGATGCTTGAATCTCAAAATGGAACACCTTGTAATGGATCATCTTGAGCTTGTACAAGAATTGTATTTGACATGAAGATGAGCTACACAAGATAGAAAATCCAAGAGGTTTTGGCACTACAAAATTTGACAATCATAGGAGCAAGAAAATATAGCACTTACACGTTGAACTTTGTAGTTCAAATTGAGTATAGATCTTTGCCAAATTTAGTCCTGACTAAGTAAAGAAGCTCCCGAATAACCTTGGCGATCTATGTCGTCAATTGATGGATTTTTGGATAAAAATGGATCTAGAACATGCAATGAAACACCCATTCGTACTGCGATGGGTGGACCCGGCCTATTGGGGACCCAAAACAATGAGTCAGTGGGACCTAGGGGGTCCCACAGACCAAAAATACCGACCTGAGGGGGGGTGGCCACCACCGATCGGCGGCGCACCGTCGGAATGTCCAGCGGAGCACGACAGCGCCGCGGGATCGGCGGCGCACCACCGCTGGTCCAATGGCGTGGGCCCCTTCCACATGTGGAGGCCCATAAACATGACCCCACCGCCCCTCCTTACCTCATTTCCAACCCATCTCCTTCAAAAATCTCACCTTCCACCACTTTATTTTTCAAATCTTTCTAGGTACTTTCATATTAGAGGCAAATCCTAAAGCTCAAAGGATGAAGAACTATAATTAAACTAAAATTTACTATAAATAGTAAAAATATAAATAAAATAAACTTTTGACCATTAAACTTATGGAATTTCATAAAATAACTAGTTTATTTGGATAGAGCAACATCTCCTACCCCAAAATCATATATAATACGTCGAGTAACTCATTCTAGATTAAGATATACACTCGTTTCAAAAATCGAGTGGCAGAACCACCATTAGGACCACCAGAGGGCCGCGGCGGCACTATTGGATCCAGCGAGTGGCGGCGCACCACCGGATTTCTGCGATTTTCTATGTTTTTCAACCAACTTCAAAAAGTCATATCTCTCTCAATATAACTCCAATTTAGGTGATTCAAAAGCCAGATTGAAGCTTGATAAGTCTAGTTTCATATAAAAATAAGTAAAAAATAAAATAAAAATGTTAATATAGTTAAATCTAGGACGCTTTGACAATTATCCAACTTCTAAAATTTTAATAATTTTTCTACAACCCCAAATGAACTAAAATTTTGTGGGATCACTTTAAACTTAATGATAAACCACCATAAAAATTTTAAAAATATTTCACTAACTAAAATTATAGAAAATGTTACAGGGAATAAAGACATTATGGAATCATATAGAAAATCGTTGGTCTTGGACAACTCGTACTTCCCGAATTTTTATAATTTTTATGGAACTTTGAATGAAACAAAATTTTGTTAAATAAAAGTAAGATTAATAATGGATTATTATACAAATTATAAAAATAATATGGTAACTAAAGGTGACAAATATGTTATAAATAATAGAAGGGTTGAAACCAAAAATTTCTACAACTTCGAATTGCCAATAGACTAGTCATATCTTTTCATATTAAAGTTTAGTATTTGGTGTCTATTTAGGAATTATTTATAATCATACTAGGAATCATCCTGTGGTTAAATTTGATTATACATACAATATATATATATATATATATATATATATATATATATAATATATATATATATATATATATATATATCTCTGTGTTGTGTGTGTGTGTGTGTGTATACACACATATATTTTTGTTTTAAGTTTTTCTGCAATTAAATTAGGACCCTTGAGTAGGATTGAGTTTCATAGTTTAATACTCCGTAAGCTCATGTTAGAGGCGGACTATGGTAAAATATTATAAGTTTCTTTTTATTCTCTTGTGAATTCAAGGTTCATACCGCGTCAAGGCGATGTCCCTCCTTTTGACTTTTCCGCGGCCTAATGTTGCCAACATTCCAAACCTCTGAAGTATCTTAGAATTCTCGATTCTTCTTTCCCTCTCGAAGTTAATGAAACCGAAGTGCAGTCTGCTCATAACCCACTAGTCATAAGATTGAAATGGTGATATACATATAGAATTTTCTTGTAACGACCCGTAAATTTCTGTACTATGGCTCGAGTACCACCTCGACCAGAAATCAATTAGGATTAAATCCTTTAGAAACTTAACAAAGTTAACTAAGTGCAAAACTCGATTAGCCATGAAATCCGTTGGAATCGCTTTAAATACGATCTGCAAGACCCAAAACTTGCAAAATCATTGACTCTAGGTTACCCTAAAGTTTAGGATCAAACTCATTACCCGGCTACTCTCGGGAATGAATTGAAACTCCGTATTAGGTCTAGACCGCACATCAGAAGTCCGATTAACACGAAGTTAAGGAACTAGGACCACCTCACTGGGCTTGACAACCATCTCAAAATCAAGTCCAGACGATGTCCCACGGCCATTCTCTTGAGTCCGGAGCGAGGGAGTGTGAAAACCACTCTTTTCTTTACAAAAAAAATATCTTGAATAGTGATCTGGCACCACTCGCTTGTGGATCAGTATTAAGCAACCAGACCGTCAGAATCAGACCAAATTACACCCTTGGATCAGGTAAAATTTCAGGAACATTTACATGTACTTAGAATTTCAGATCGTGGCCCACTGACCGTTGAACTGAAAATGGTCCGCCACGTGTGATCTGGGAACCCGACCGAGATGAAATCGTAATCCCACGTAGATCCATGAGTTGTGAGCTTAAGTCTGACGTTTGGCTCAAGGAGGGCCGCCAGAAACCCTCTTTTGAACTGGAACAACGCCAAAATGCCTATAATAGACTACCCCTTGAACAGGAGTCTATTTTGGAGAGGTTTTAGGCTATATAAGGGCCTTAGAACAGCCCCTCTCACAGCCATATGAATTTGGGATAAAACCCTAAGGAGAGAGAGAGAGAAAAAGGGAGAGAAAGCTTGAGATTTGTGGGAGTACCTTGCTCCTACTGCTTTCGATCATCACACGGGTTGCACCACCTCTTTCCAGACACTTTCCCGGTGATACCGGCTCCTTTTTAAGGTGAGAAACCCTAACCCTAGATCTGTTTGGGTGAGTGGAGGTTATAGGATATGAAATAGCTAACCGGTTTCACTCTCTAGGCGATAAAACTACCGAATACGGAAGCCCTTCGAACCTTGCTGATTTCTTGTGATTCCAAGGTGCAAGGTGAAGACTTTAGGTGTATAAGTTACGGTTTTCAACGCTTTCAATGTCAGATAATGGTAGATTCATGATCTGCATGCAATTGCACATGTACAAAGTGCTTTCCGTTTTCTGTTTCGATTAAAGTTGTAGAATATGGAATTTCACATACTCTAGGTATACATAGAAATACCATATACGTATTTTTTTGGAAAAGTGTTTGACATGTTTATTTGATGTATGGTTAAACGATATATGGATAAAATACTTGTTTGGCGAAAGGAATCGCCATAATATATGTTTGCTTATAAACACTACGTATGTTGAAATTGTGTATTCTAGAAGATACCGTATATGTATAAATTTTGAAAATGCAATTGTCATGATTAATTGCTGTATGATTATGATATACATGGATAAAATACTCGCTTGGCGAAAGGATAGCCCTAATACATATTTTACTAACATACGTCATGTATGTTGAAATAGTGTACTCTAAGTGTTTGTGTAAATGCTTGTGAGTGTAAATGCTTAGGTGTTAGTACCGTAGGTCGGTGCTGAGATGGAATTCTCAACTACCTTATAGACGTGTATGATTCCCTCCATGTGGTTGTTTACTTTAACCACTCACTTATGATGTATATGTATTTGTATTCCTACTTGTATAGTGTTCTATAACATGCTTTACAACATGCTTTATATCATGCTTTATAACATGCCCTATGACATGCCTACTAGCATGCTTGTATTACTTTGTTTATCATGCTTTACTCCACATGCTATGGATGAGAATTGGTTGAGTTTGGGACTATGTCTATAGTCCAGACATTCGGTACCAGACTTGAGATTGTGGCTGAGATTTATGTCGCCACAAGGGATGTGTCTGACGAACCTGAGTTGTACTTCGGTTGGCGATAGTGGTTGGCCACGCGGAGTGCTTTTGCGCTTCATATCGCCCAACTTGTTGTGCGCTCGAGCTAGTCAGGCTCGTCAAGTAACCCGATATGTCGAATGTGTGTTCACCATGTTTGGTCATTACTGTTTGAACCTAGCGCACCAAACTTACCAGTGGCAATCCCGTTAACCATGGTACCTCGATCCGCTAAGACTCATGAGCCAGACATGGTGGTATGGGACATCGTGGCCGAGCTGTCGGCCTATGCTGGGGCCACGTGCCTCCTCGTAGTGACCATTGAGCATCCCAAACTCGTGAGCCGAATACGGTGGTATGGGACACTGTATTCGAGCTGTCGATACTTACGGCGAGAGCCGAGTACGGTGAGACCTGTACTCATGCTGACGGGCGACGAGTCCTCTGTAGTATCTTCGAGTATACTCCAAGGTCTGTGATTGGCGACGAGCCCTTCACAACAACTAGAGTATGAGTTGAGCCGAGTACGGTGAGACCTGTATTCGAGCTGACGGCCAGCGATTGAGCCGAGTATAGTGAGACCTGTACTCGAGCTGACGGTCAGTAATTGAGCCGTATATGGTGAGATCTGTATCCGTGCTGACGTGTGACGAGCCTTTTGCAATGCCTTCGTGATGCCTCCCGAACCATAATACCGTATGAGATTAACTAGGATTGACGACCCTAGAATGGATCATGTTTGGGAATGATACAAGGGAGGTACCTTAGTTTCCCAATACTGCTGTTTGAAATGGACTAATAACAACTCGGTAATCATGCTCATCATCGCACCGCATGTGCCTAGTAGATGTGGAGCACTGAGGGAGGTATACATTCGCAAACGTAAGATGATGTCGCATGAGGGTCGTTTGGCAAGGGCATACATCATCATGTCATTTCATACTTGCATTTAATAAGAGTAGTTAAACATGTTTGATTGTACTGCTTTATCATTACTACTTGATTGAATTGATAACATGTTAACCTATGCTTTATTGTTCCACTGAGTTAGCTACTCACTCCCACATTACGGGACAGTATTGTATACACCAACTAGTTCTTATTCATGCAGTACTCTGACGGCTTTGCTTAGGCCGACTGCATCGCGGGGATTTCAGGACTCATCTTTTAGATTGTATTTTAATTTTTGACTCAGAAACAGTACATGTATATGGGTACTCAGTTAGTGTTCATACTCTGATGTTCATAAAAAAATTTTTGTTTCTTTACATACCTTATATATACAATTTCAGTCTTCCGCTTGCCTTTACACAATTGAACTGGAGTATGAATTATTGTTTTGGTATAATCTCACTCATGTTTATTGCACTAACTCAAACAACATTTAACCATCATTATTTATGTTGCATAAGTGAGGCATTGGAACTCGGGAGTTGAGTTCATACTCGACCCCCGAATTTCAGGGCGTTACATTTCTACTATTAGAAACCATTTTAGGATGATCTTTGACCATAGGCATATTAATATATTTATTAACCCCTACCTTGGACATAAATTAAAACAAGGACTCTCTTAGACCAAGACCCAAAGGATCAACCGCAAGCCCCTGCATGCTATTTCAGCCCCTCCTTTAAGATCTGTGGCACTGGCGCAACCATACAATCGACCTCCTACATCCCAAAATAGGCCGCCTCAACGGCCTATGACAGCGCGCCTAAGCACCTGCAACAAGCTCGCGTTACAGTATTCTTGAAGATCCAACAGCTTGGCGAAGACCCGTATTAGGGCCAGTGGACCAATCTCTTGTTATATCATGGGCAGGACTTGGAATAGGTCCTTGCTCATGGATCAGACCAGGCAACAAGTTGAAGCAGCCTAAGCCAGGAAAGGTAAATCCTACGGCCTGATTACTTGATAAATATCAGCCTCGGCCAGGCCAGGTGAATCCTAGCGGCTGATTACTTGATAAATAGCCCAGTTTTGTAGGTTATGAGATATTTAGCAGAAGATTTCCTAATAAGGGCCAGCCAAGGCCTGGCCTCAAGTTTGTGGGCTTGGGCCTAAAATGATGGTCAATTACCCAGTGGGCACACTCCCTCACCAACCAAAAACATGTATAGATGTATACGACCTCTGGGTGGAGCCAAGATACACCATTCACCACCACTAACCATAGCACATGTTGAGGGATGGGATAGCACAAGGAGTGGGTGGGAGGGAAATGGTACTATGAGGTCGACCACATGGGAGCTTCCATAAGGTCAGGCTGGGTGGGCCCCACCTTGATGAACATTGAATCAGGTATGTTCATCAAGGTGGGGCCCACCCAGCTTGACCTTATGGAAGCTCCCATGTGGTCGACCTCATAGTACCATTTCCCTCCCACCCACTCCTTGTGCTATCCCATCCCTCAACATGTGTTATGGTTAGTGGTGGTGAATGGTGTATCTTGGCTCCACCCAGAGGCCGTATGCATCTATACATGTTTTTGGTTGGTGAGGGAGTGTGCCCATTGGGTAATTGACCATCATTTTAGGCCCAAGCCCACAAACTTGAGGCCAGGCCTTGGCTGGCCCTTAGTAGGAAATCTTCTGCTAAATATCTCATAACCTACAAAACTGGGCTATTTATCAAGTAATCAGGCACTAGGATTCACCTGGCCTGGCCGAGGCTGATATTTATCAAGTAATCAAGCCGTAGGATTCACCTTTCCTGGCTTAGGCTGCTTCAACTTGTTGCCTGGTCTGATCCATGAGCAAGGACCTATTCCAAGTCTTGCCCATGATATAACAAGGGATTGGTCCACTGGCCCCAATTCGGGTCTTCGCCAAGCTGTTGGATCTTCAGGAATGCTGAAAAATAAATGCCCAATCTCGCGCAGCACATGCACTCACCATAGACTTGGTCCACAGCGCGCCTAAGCACCCGCAACAAGCTCGTGCCTAAGCATATGCACTCACCGCTGAAGCATCTGAATCAGCAGTTACAGTACCACTAACCTTTGAAGTCACTGCCCACGTCCAAGGTACACCTGTATTCCGGTAGTGGACACCAAGTCCACTGTTTTTATGATAGCATGCTCTATAGTCAAGCGATTAAGGTTAGACACTACCCCTATGATTGGGGTGAGAGTCATCACCATAGCAGGAACCTTCTCAGATGCCACTAAGCTTTGTAAGAGTTGCCCGATAGACTAAGGAATTAGAGTGGTGTGCATTGACTTGATTGTAACCAAGATATCATTACAACATCATCCTCGGCATGGATCGGCTCACCAAAATGAAGGCAGAGATTGACTGTGAAACTAGATTGGTGACAGCCCATGGGCCCGAGGGCACGACCTTCACCTTCCCAGTTCAAGTCAGTTGGCCCTACTGCATTAGTTGTAATGCTTCCCTATTGGAGAATTATGATGGTCCGTCACTTGGGGACACGCCAGTGGTCCAAGATTTCACTGACGTATTTCGAACGATCCCTAGACTACCTCCTCAGCGCGAGATCGACTTTACCATTGACCTTGTGCTAGATACGACACTTATCTCCTTACCGATGTACCACATGCCTCTATGTGAAATGGAGGAATTGAGGAAGCAAATTAATGATTTATTGGACTAGGGTTTTATACGGACGAGCATATCTCCTTGGGGAGCTCCTATGTTATTTGTGAAAAAGAAGGATGGATCGATGTGCTTGTGTATAGACTACCATAAGCTGAATCACATTACAGTAAAGAACAAGTATCCTCTGATAGATGACCTGTTCGACCAATTGAAGGGGCCTCAGTATTTTTCTAAGATAGACTTATAGTTCGGGTATCATTAGTTGTGCATCAGGAATGAAGACGTATAAAAAACAGCCTTCAGGACTAGCTTCGTGCACTACGAATTCCTTGTGATGCCGTTTGGACTTACAAATGCACTGGCCGTATTCATGGATCTCATGAACCAGGTGTTTTCGCCGTATCTTTACTGATTCGTCATCGTATTCATAGATGACATTTTGATATACGCAAAGCGTCGGAAAGATCACGAAGAACACCTGCAAGCAGTTGTTCACTCCCCAAGTATAGGGTTGTGATGTAGTAATAAACTCGGTAAGATCGAGGTCGAATCCCACGAGGACTGGTCGTCATAATTCAAATCTGCGATTCTCCTTAACTAATCCAACAATTAATGTAGCGAATTACTAACACAAATATATGGAAAATAACTATTGAGAATAAGGAAGAAAATTCAATCAGAAGAAGAGCACTAGGACTTTCGAATCCACCCCTAATTGTCCTAACCTTTGTTTTGTCTGTTAATTCACCTTAATTTAGATTGATCTAACTTATCTAGAGAAAGCACAATCTGTGTCCTTAATCGGGCATACAGATTGTCTAATTCCTTCAAGCAATGCCATGAAGAACATATCCCATGTCCTTAATCGGGCATATGGAATATGCAGTTCATTAAAGCACCCTATTTCTTCGTCTACAGGAACCTGTTCATGATCAGATACAAGCACCTAGAATAAGCATCCAAACCACATCCATCCATAGACTCTAATCAAAGTTCATAGATGGAGAAGTATAGAATTTAAAACAATCAAGCATACTAGGGAAAGAAACAAATCAATCTAATTAAAGTAAAATCAACATAGAACAATGGGTGTTCAAATTAGGGGTTTCATCTCATCCCTAGCTGAGAGATTAGTTACCCATAAAATCCATTAACAGATGGATAAATAAAAATAAAAATTCATAAAGGAAATATCAAACCAATTTCTCTCTCTCTTCTTTCTTCTCTTTCTTCTCTTTCTTCTCTCCCTTGCTGTAGATCTGGAAATCCTCCAATTTCTGAATGTTTTTCCCATGTCCAAGACTCCTTTTTTATAGTTGCTGGAAAGCTGGATCAGTGGCAGAGTTGTAGCAGGACATGGAATGGAAATTTTCGCAGCCATGATCGGTGGGCCCCACCGAAGTGTTTTCTGGAAAATCCACCCCATCCATTGGATTCAGGACAAAATTTCAGTCAAGAATGGGTGGTTTTGAACGTCCATTAACGCGGCCCAGAGAAGAAAACACGAAGAGATCAGTTTTGAATGTTGCAGGGCAGCCCTTTTGTGGCCTCTATATCATGCATGTGTACACGCATGGAAGTGGAATATCAGCATGGGTTTGTAGTGCTCGCGGCCCTCTTCAAGATGAACGGTTTGGATCGGCCGTACGGGCGATGTGTGGGGCCCACAGCCATTCGCAAAAATGGACAGCGGCCGGTTACGCTGACGCAGAAGCAGAGACGCGGACTGCTTCCGCTGCGAAAATGGTGGGGTCCACTGTGATGTTTTCTTGAGAAATCCATTCCGTCCATTAGATTTGGGTCGGAAAACCGTCCAGATATGCACGGTTTTGAATCAGATTGAATGTGGCCCATTGAGTTTTAAACGCGCCGTCCATCTGACGTTTAACCATGATCCACGTCTATACACGTGCATGGGACGAAAAGAAAAGCTTGGTAAGGGACGTGGACATCTTCCTGAGTGAATGGACGACTCTGATCATCACACCGGGCGTCGAGTGGGGTCCACTGGCCAAAACTGCAGCCGGGTAGTGAAGACACTGGCGTATTTTTTTGAATTCGCGAAAGGGTCGGTCAGCGCTCGCACTGACCAACTCAGCCGTCCGGTGCATGGCAGCCCTTGAGAGTGCATGGTGTACATGCACCACACATGGGGCTCACTATGATGTTTATGAGAAATCTGCACCATCCATCCTCTTTCCCATCTTCATTAAGCCGTTGAAACTAAAATTGAGGCAGTTCCAGATATCAGGTGGGCCCAGAATCGGAGATTAATGTGCTGATTTATCCGTTGGACCACTTCCCGAGATCTTCAAAGGCTGAAATTTAATATGTACGGTTGATTTACGGCCCCCATCACATGTATGAAGTTTCGAGTTGATCGGATGGCGGGAAACATGTGATCTTGCATTTTGTACCAATTTCAGGCCCCTTTGGCTTGCTTTCCTCAGATCCCAGGCGTGTAAAATCTTCATTATTGGTTCTCTGGAGTCCATCTCGTGTTCTGGAGACTTTGGATCATGAAATCCATGCCGTTAACATCAATTTTCAATTATCACTCCTGATTTCATCCTGTGACAGAAACACAATTAATACACCCCATTAAGCCTTATCATGTACGTAAATTTAAGCAATTACTGGGGTCTGATATGCAATATTTGACCCTGATCAGCAGTCCTTGAACTCTTAGGCAGAATCAGTTGCTTGCACAGTACCGAAAATGTGACTTCTGGAAGGAAGAAGTCAAGTTCTTAGGACACGTGATTTCCAAGGAAGGAATCGCCGTGGACCTTGCCATGGTGATCGCAGTACAAGACTAAGAGCAGCCCGACTCAGTTATAGAAGTGAGGAGTTTCCTCGGACTTGCAACTATTATCGACGATTCATTAAAGATTTCTCCAAGATAGCCTATAACACCCCGAAAATCGAGGGTCGAGTAGTAACTCAACTCTCGAGTTCCAAAACATCACTTATGCAACATAGATAATGATGATTAAATGTTGTCTGTGTTAGTACAATAAACATGAGTGAGATTCTACCAAAACAGTAATTCATACTCCAGATCCATGTATAAAACGTAAGCGGAAGACTGAAAGGTGTATATAGATATATATAAAACAAAACATTCTCGATCTCCAAAGTATGAACACTAACTGAGTCACCGAATATATACATGTTGGTTCTGAATCAAAATGTCAAAAGTTGTACAATTGAAATTATCAACCCTGTAGCCCCATAGCACTGGACAACCTATGCGAAGCCTCCAACGAACTGTGTCACGCCCCAAACTCGGAAACCAGGCTCACAAAATTCCCGATCGCCGAATCCGGTGCCGACAGCCTCCGTAATACCCCATTCTCGGCTCCCAGCGCCCATACGCCAGATTCTGATCCTGGGATCCTACAAGGAGGATTTTCAGCATGAATTTTTTTTTGTAATGGAGCATAACCACAAGCATAACCAAGACACAAAACAATAACACCACATATCCACTATATCAAAAACTTTTAAGTACAATGCGGGAAGGATAATACAATGTAATGATATCAAAGAAAACTCCAAAAGCTCCAGAAGACTGCTGCACGCTCCGAGCTCAACGTTGCTGCAACCTAACGCCACCTGCAAGCATCTATCGTGCATAAGCCTACAAAAGCTTAGAGGGTGGTGAAAGTGTGTGTAAGGCGAGTGCCAAGTGTACAATATCAGAGTAACGCGGAAATATGCGGTAAGTCCATGAATGCTATCAGCTATACTAAAGCTATGTAATGCAAGTCATGAATGTTGTCGGTCATACCAAGACCATGCGATGCGAGGCCTATGTAGCCAAATGTCATATGCGAGATACAAAGCAAGCGTGTCAGTACTCATAAGTACACATATCAGTACAGTTCCTCTCTAGATATCACTGTGGTCTAATACACCTCACACTGACTGCCTCCTCCCTAGCTGCATAGTCAAGCAAGTGGAAGAGACCACACTATCCGCCTGACCAGTAGTCTGCCAATACCTACCCGGCTCGTCGATAGCGGACACATTTGCGAGCTGGTCAAACTCAGCTTAGCTTATAGCCCCCTCACTCAGGCGGATAAGGCCACACCCCCTTCCAATCGACCACGAAACAGTGGGAGACGCGGCCTACTGGTATTCGGCACTCGGGCGCTCGTGTATCCACTCGGTCTAGACGTTGGAGCATCTCCTGGTACCAAAAAGGTTCTGGGACTCTCACCCAAGGACATCCTAAGTGCCCACAGTGCTAGAACAAAGTATTTCTGGTATCCGATACGGCCATCCACGATGTGCCTGTGGAGCCACGGCCCTGATGTCGCTAGGGCGTGCAGTGATCACAACATACAATGCGAAATGCATGAGTCACACCGTACAATCATGCAGTAATCTCGCGCGTACCACGCGTTCATGTCGGGCACTCCGTCTCATATGGAGTCCCGTAATGTCTCAGCCCAACGGCTTATGTTATGATCAAACATTCCTCATATCAAGCATACATATGATGCGTATGGGTATGAGTCATGGAGTTACACTAAGCATGCTGTAAGATGATAAACTATCCTTACAATGCAGATGGGCCTAGATGGCCTACACACAACAAGTATGAGCCTACCAGTGGGCCTAGGGGGAGTCGTAATGCGGACATTTAACCAACATTATACTACAATGTGGACGTCAAACCAACATTGCTTCCACGGCATGGCCCGCACTAAAATATTATTACACAAATCATGGGGAATCACACATTGCAATGGACCTTAGGTACATCCCATTGGGCTTTAAATACATCAAATGGGCCATATCACATGGGCCTTATATTCATCAAGTAGGCCACATCAATGGGCCGCACCAATGGGCTTTATGTACATTGCAATGGGCCATAACCCATGGGTCTTAGAATACATCATAATGGCCTCGTAACATGGGCCTTACATCCTCATCAAAGTGGGCCTCAACAACGGCCTCATACACATTATGGTGAGCCTCAACAGTGGGCCATAAATACATCAATATGGCCTAACCACATGGCCTTATGTACATCAGATGGGCCACACCAATTGGGCCCCATGTATCTACTCAAGTGGGCCCCAACAACGAGCCACAATACATCAATATGGGCCTAATCCTATGGCCTTATATATATACCAAGGTGGGCCCATTTGAACTATAGATCTATCTTATTTTTAGTCTCAAGCCCCTTTAAGACAAGCTTGCCAAATGGTTGGACCGTTTGGAAACAACACATGCATCAAGGGTGGGTCCAATGAACTATGGATCTAATTCATTCTGTAATTCATGGCATAAAATGAGCTTTCAGAATGGGTGGACGGGTTGGATGCAACACATGCATCATGGTAGGGCCCATAGAGGCCCACCCACATATATATATACACAATATAATATATATATATATATATATACATATATATATATACACAATATAATATATATATATATATATATATACACATACACACATGCACCCACATACACACACACACACGCATGCACACACGCACGCACACACGCACACGTATGCACACACACGTGCACTCCCCACACGCCCACCGTCCTTTGGACGGTGGGTTTGAAACAAACATCACAGTGGGTACCACCGTCCAGGCGGACGGTGGTAAATCCTGGACGGTGGTAAAAACACATGCATCATTGTGGGTCCCATGTGGGGCCCACCTTACTGTTTATACTCCATCCAATCCGTTCATGAGGTCACACAGACCTGGAAATGAAGAGGAAAAATAAATTTCAGATTGATCCAAAACCTCAGTGGGCCCAGGGAAGGTTCCAATGGTGGAGTTCAATCACCGCTGTTTCTTGTGGTGTGGGCTACCTGAGCCATGGATCGGCCTGATTTTCGGAGGGGACCCACCTTAGGGGGTGGTCCACCTCATGGACAGTGTGGATACAACATATACATCATGGTGGGGACCACATGTGGGGCCGTGGCCCCTGCCCAAAAACGGAGGACGCTTGTGCGTCCTTTCTGTGTCAGCGGCAGCAGCAGAAATGCTGTTGCTGCTTATATATATATATTTTAAAAAAAAAAAAACTGTATTTCTGAGGTTTTTCAGGTGTGGGGCCCGCTTCAAGTGAATCCACCCCGTCCACTGGATTCTATGACCCGATACCTTCCCAAGGAGTCCAATATCCGATATTTTTCGACGCATAAAAAAGTCAGGGTGACTTTCAACGGTAGGAACCACTGTTTTGCATGTTATGGCCCACCCGAAAATCGGATGGACTTCATTCTTCGGCTTAGCGCCTAAAATAATACAGGGAAAAGGATGAACGGCGTGGATTGAAGACATGCATCAAGGTGGGGCCTACATGGGCCACCCTTCCCCAAGGCTTTGAAACAAGCCAATATTTGTGTTTTCATTTTTAGTCCAGGGACGTCCCTGGACGTCTGGGCGTCACACATGCTCAAGGTGGGCCCTACTCGGATGGGCCACCAACTGATGGATGGTGTGGGTACAACACAGATATCAAGTGGGCCCCACCCATAGGACTTGAGCCAAATACATGCTTTATGGTGGAGTCCATCTGGGTGGGCCACACGGCCATGTCATCATTCCAAGGTAAAAAGAGAAAGGGAAGAGAAGGAGAGAGATCGGAGTAGCCAAGGGACCCCGCTACTATGGGTCCCTCAAATGATCATAATACATACATCTAGATGGGTCCCACCGCAAGTGGGCCCTTAGAATATAGATTTAAACAAATGAAACACCCACCGTCGATCTTCTTCGGTCCGTTGGAACGCCAACCTTCTTGTGCTCCTCTTTGACGGTGGAGATTGGAAATCAAGGGCTAGGATGGAGGGTTTTGGGAAGGGAAAGGTGGGCCTCACACATGCATTTTTTTTCTCTCATGGAAGGCTCCCAACGTGGGATTTTTTTTTCTCATTTGGGTTGCTTGGAAAGATGTGAATGGAAAGAGAGAGAGAGAGAGAGAGAGAGAGAGAGATAAGGAGAGAGAGTGATGGATTGATGGATGTGAGTGATGGGTGAGGGGATGGATTGGTTGACTTTTGGGCTTGCTTGACTTGTGGAGAAAGGAAGCATGGGTGCTTGTCATTGAAGTGATTGATTGATTGATGTGATTGATTTGACATGTTGTAGAGATTCTCTTGGGATTGCAACGCGCGGTGTTTTCTTCGAACTGAACGCCGGCCCGCATCTTCCTGTCAGGGTATCACCTCGATGCGTGAGTCGCGGCTTCGAAACCGCGGCGTCGGAACCACGACGACGGTGCGGTCATAATGGTACAAGTCTCGGATTAAGCCGACTCGATTCTACAGGATACGTCTTAGGTTCGATCGCAACGTCGGCTATCGGTCGCGAATTGTCGGACTTCGACGGAAAGGATCGCGGGATTCGTCGGAACAGTACGAACTAGGATACGGGTCTTACAAACTGCATGTAAGAGAACTCCTCCTGATCGTCGTAAAAGTTAGGCTCGGTCTCCTGTGCTCCAGTGATACCTGCATCTGATACAGGGTCTGGTGGGTATTTTAAAACATTGTCCCGTAACGTGGGAATGAGTGGCCAACTCAGTGGAATAATAAAGTATAGGTTAACATGTTATCAATTCAGTCAAGCAGTAATAATAAAGCAGTACAATCAAACAATTCTAACTACTCTTATTTAATGCAAGTATGAAATGACATGATGTATGCCCTTGCCAAACCACCCTCATGCACACCATCTTACGTTCGCGAATGCGTTCACCTCTCAGTGCTCCACATCTACCAGGCACATGCAGTGCGATGATAAGCATGATTACTAATTATTAGTCCATTTCAAACAGCGGTATTGGGAAACTAAGGTACCTCCCTTGTATCATTCCCAAACATGATCCATTCTAAGGTCGTCAATCCTAGTTAATCTCATACGATGGTGTGTTTCTAGGTCGCTGCAAAGGCTGCCAGGGCTGTTACGCACAAAGGTTACACCACTCCCCTATCACCTTTTGAACGGTTCATCACTATACAGATACAAGCCTAGTTCATACTCTATACACTGCGACAACACTCGTCGCCTCACCGCAAATTCAGAGTATTCTCGAGGTCACTACAAAGGGCTGCCAGGGCTGTTACGCACAAAGGTTACACCGCTCCCCCATCACCTTATCAATGTAGGCAGACAGCACGAATATAGTGTCCCATACCACCATAATCAGCTCATAAGTCTGGTTGCTCACTGGTCATTACGGGGAGGCACGTGGCCCCAGCGTAGGCCGACAGCTCGACCACAGTGTCCCATACCACCATGCCCGGCTCATGAGTCTTAGCGGATCGAGGTACCATGGTTAGAGGGGATTTCACTGGTAAGTTTGGTACCCTAGGTTCAAGCAGTAGCGACCAAACATGGTGAACATACATTAGACAGATCGGGTTACTTGACGAGCTCGGCTAGCTCGAGCGCACCACAAGTTGAACGATATGAAGCGCATAAGCACTTCATGTGGCCAACCACTATCGCCAACCGAAGTACGACTCGGGTTCGTCGAACACATCTCATGTGACAAATGAATCTCAGCCACGAATTCAATCCCGATACCGATTGCCTGGACTATAATCATAGCCCAATCACATTCAATTGCAGATAGTTAAAGCAGTAATGGATCAAGGTTCAAATCATACAATCAAAGTCTGATATTATCCGTTTAGGGCTGCCAGGGCTATTGCACGCACTCGTTGCTCCACTCCCCCATCACCCATGACGGATCATGCAACGTAAACATGAATTTAAACATATGCATTTACATAGATAAAATCATACAATCAGTTGAGCATATTATGAAGCACAACACAAGCATGAGTTTGTACATATTCAATTCCTAATCACACAGCCATCCAAGGAAATCATACACATAGTTAAAGGAGTTGAGAATCATATCACAACACCCTTATACATTACAATTTACTAACTACTACTCATTCAAAATATTTCAACAAACACTTAGACTACATACATCAACATACAAGACATATGTTGATCACACAGGTATAAGGCCAAATCCTTTCACTAGGGAGTTACCCCAATCATAACACGCATACACCCATGACGGATAGTCATGGCAAGCAGGAATCCAAGTTCCATATTCATTCAGTCATTTCCACAAACACTTGGGCCACACATTTTAGCATATATAGTGTATATTGGCCGTGGCGTGATTTAGGGCAAATCCTTTCGTCAAAGGGGTATCGCCAATACAACAATCATATATCCATGACAATTAGTCATGGCGAGCACGAATGAGAATTCTATAATCATTCAGTCATTTTCACAAACACTTAGAATACACTATTTTAACATAGTGTATATTAGCAAAAACATGAATTAGGGCGAGTCCTTTCGCCAAACGAGTATTTTATCCATATATCATATATCAATACAGCAAATAATCATGGCAAACACATTTCCAAAATTTATAAGTATACATTTCTACAAATACCTAAAGTATGTAAAATTCCATATTCTTCATCTTTAATCGAAACGAAAATCAGACAGCACTTTGTACATGTGCAAATGCATGCAGATCATGAATCTATCATTATCTGACATTGAAAGCGTTGAAAACCATAACCTATACATCTAAAGTCCAAACCTTTTGTTGTAGAATCGTAACGAAGTCGATAGGTTTGCTAAGCTTTTGTATTCAGCAGTTTGGTAACCTATAGATTGAAATAGGTTAGTTATTTCATAACCTACAACTATCAAAATCCTAAATCAGTTTAGGGTTAGGGTTTCTTACCTAGAAACGGAGCTGGATCGCCGGGAAAGCGAGTAGAACGGAGTGGTGGAACTCGTGGAGCGGCAGGGAAGCATGACAGGGAGATTCTCCCACATCTCCCACACTTTCTCTCTCTTTTTTCTCTTCTCTCTCTAGGGTTTCTCTCAAATTCGTATGGCTGTGAGAGAGAGAGTTCTAAGGTCCTTATATAACCTAAAAACTCACCGAAATAGACTCCAGGTCAAGGTACCTTAGGTTATAACCAAAGCGGACCTGTTTCAGCTCAACGGATCACTTCTGGCGGGCCTCCTTGAGCCAAAGGTCGAACTTAAGCTCACTAACACTAGATCTACGTTTAGTTAAGTTTTTATTTCGGTCGGGATTCCAGATCACGCATGGCGGACCAGTTTCAATTCAATGGTCAGTGGATCTCGATCGGAGATTCCGAGTACATGGATATGTTTGGGGAAATATCCCTGATCCGAGGGTGTAATTTGGTCTGATTCTGACGGTCTGGTTGGTTAAAACTGATCCGCAAGCGAGAGGTGCCAGATTTATTTATTTTGAATTTAATTTAGAATTATTTTCAAATTTCTCACACTCCCCGCTCCGAGCTCAAGCGAATTTCACTGGGACACTATCTCGAGTTGATTTCTGAGATGGTTGTCAAGCCCAGCAAGGTGGCCCTAATTCCTTAACTTCATGTTAATTGGACTTCCGACGTGCGGTCCAGATCTGATACGGAGTTTCGTGATGCTCCCGAGAGCAGACGGGTAATGAGATTGATCCTAGATTTTAGGGTAACCTAGCGTCAATGATTCTACAAGTTTTAGGTCTTGCAGATCGTATTTAAAGTGATTGGTGCTAATTTCACAGGGACTCTAGTTTAACACTGGCTAATCTCGCCTAATTTCTAAAGGATTTAGTCCTGAGTAATTTCTGTTTGAGGTACCTGAGCCTTTGTAGTTTGTATATGAAGTAATCTAAGTTATAATACTTAGCTAGTTTAAGATAGTGTCTAGGGTGAAAGTACTTAGAAAAATTGAAAGAGCAAGGTGGTGAAGGGTGGGATTTGTGAAGGAAATGGATTAAGAATCGATTTTAGACTGTGGGATTCAGTTCTGACGAGTTAATAAGGTGTTAGGATCGACCCACTGCCTAAGGACGTCTAATCCCAGGTTGGCAAAAATCCGGGATGTTACATAGCCCGACCATTGTCCCAACTTACTCGGAAAGATCTTAAATTTGCTTCGAATGATAAAGCAGAGGCAGCCTTTCAAGAATTAAAGGACAAGTGACGTCTGTGCCCGTGCTAGTGCTTTCAGAGCAAGGGGTCAAATATACTATTTACACCGATGCCTCTCGAGTTGGTTTGGGGTGTGTACTTATGCAGAAGGATAGGGTGATCACTTATGCCTTACGACAGTTGAGGAAACACGTAGAAAATTACCCCACTCACGATCTGGAGTTGGCGGCAATCATTTTCGCATTAAAGCTCTGGAGACATTACCTCTACGGAGAGAAGTTTGAGCTCTTTTGCGACCATAAGAGCCTCAAGTACATCTTTACACAGAGGGACCTTAATATGAGGTAATGTCGTTGGATTGAGACTTTGAAAGACTTCAAGTTTGAAGTCTCCTACTATTCTTGTAAGGCCAACCTTGTGGTCGATGCGTTGAGCCGTAAGAAAACTATAGAATTTGCAGCCCCACTGATGATAGGAGAGTGGAATATGGTGGAGTTCGTGCGAGATTTCGAACAGAGGCTGACAGTGGAGGAGTCATTCGAGAGCATCACACACTTCCACGTGCAACCACTTATTAACGACCGAATCATTGTGGCTGAGAAAGAAGATGAGCTATTGTTAAAGATGAGAGAGAGTGCAAGTGACAGTGAAGAATCAGAATGGAGTATTGGCTTAGATGGAAGTTTACGGTATCATGGCCACTTATGTGTCTCGAACCTTCACGACTTGAGGAGAGAAGTCCTAGAGGCCGCACACAGTTCAAAGTTGGCGATGCATCCGGGTAGTATAAAAATGTATCGGGACGTGAAGCATTCGTACTGGTGGGACAACATGAAGGCCTAAATAGCAGACTTTGTGTCCCAATGCCTCACATGCCAGTAAGTCAAGGTTGAGCACTACCAACCCCTTGGTTTACTTCGACCTATGCCCATAGCCGAGTGGAAGTGGGATTTCATATCTATGGATTTCATTTCTGGGTTACCAAAGATGAGAAAGGGGCATGACTCCATTTAGGTGATTGTGGACCGTTGACAAAGTCAGCCCATTTCCTCCCAATTCGAGTTTCTAATTTGGTAGATGACCTGGCCAAGGTGTACATTAAGGAGATAGTACGACTGCATGGATTTCCTCTAGAAATTGTGTTGGACCGAGACACATGATTCACGTCTATGTTCTGGACTCGAATACAAGAGGCGATGGAGGTGAAGCTGAAGTTTAGTACTGCGTTCCACCCACAGACCGATGGGCAAATGGAGCGGATAAATCAAATACTCGAGGACATGTTACGAGCATGTGTACTTGACTTCAAGGACATCTGGGATGACTGTCTCCCTTATGCCGAATTTGCTTATAACAACAGTTTCCAAGCAAGCATTGGCATGGCTCCATAGGAAACCTTGTATGGACATCCATATCGGGCTACACATTGTTGGGCGGAAGTTGGCGAGAAGAGCTTGGTTAGCCCAGATTTGGTTCAGGCAACCTCAGAAAAGATTGATATTATTAGGCGTCGACTCCATACGGCCCAGAGTAAGCAGAAGAGCTACGCCGATATGAGATGGAGACAGTTGGAATTTGAAGTTGGGGACCATGTATTCCTTAAAGTTTTCCCAATGAAGGGAGTACTTTATTTTGGCAGGAAAGGGAAACTTACGCCGAGGTTCATTGGGCCATTCCAGATTTTAGACCAAGTAGGTGTGGTGGCATATCGTCTCGCCTTGCCCACACCACTCGCAGACATACACAACATATTTCATGTGTCAATGCTGAAGAAGTATGTTCACGACTAGAGCTGTACACGAGCAGGCAAAGCTCGGGTACTCGCTCGACTCAACTCGGAATGCTCGACTCGATGCTCGACTCAGCTGAGTTAGAGCCGAGTACGAGCAGTTTTTTACTACTCGTTTTGAGTTCGAGTAGAGTACGAGCAAAGGAGTACTCGACTTGTTGCTCGACTCGTTACTCAAATCGTTACTCGACTCGTTACTCGACCAGGGCCATATATACAACTCTAAATCCCTAATCCCGGTCGCTTTCAGCTTTCACGCCCTCCCGCCCAAATTGAAAAAAAACCCTTCCCTTTCCTTCCCTCCCTCCCATCGGCCAGCGCCCGTTCGGCCATTCCCATTTCCCTCTCTCTCTCTCTCTCCTTTCATTCCCCTGTCTGGCACGCCCATTTCGGCCATTCCCGTTCGGCCAGCGCCCGTTCGGCCATTCCCGTTCGGCCATTCCCATTTCAGCTTTCACGCCCGCCCGCTCGACTCTTCTTCTTCTCTCTCTCTCTCTCTCTCTCTCTCTCTCTCTCCCCCTGGAGCTTGTCCCTGTCCGCACTCCGCAGCTCGTCAGTCGTCTGGTCACTGGCTCACTGCCCTGTCCTGCCCTACCCGCAGCTCGCCCCTGCTGCTGCTCGTCCCTGCTGCTGCTCGTCCCTGGCCTGCCCGACGCGGCGACGCCCCTGTCCGCAGCTCGTCCCACCCCTACCCGGTGCCCCTGTCCGTCCATCAGGTAAGAATTTTGTTTTGAAAATGTTGCTTTCCGAAGTTGATTTTGATGGATTACATAATCTATGTGTTGGGGGGCCCACCATTTTGTGTCCGGTGCCCCTGTCCATCCGCAGATTTTCTTGTGTTGGGCCCACCATTTTCTCCTTTGCATGATAAAATAAAAAATCAAGCCGATCCTAAACTCAGGTGGGCCACCATGTAAAATCATGCCTAAAGCCTATCAAATGACGTGGGTGGCCCACATTAATTTTGGAATGGACTGATGTTTGGTGTTTGGCCGCATTTTCTGAATGGATTGGATGGCGGATACTAAACAATAAACATGGTGGCCCTACATACAATATGAACGGATTATAACGATGCGCATCCCCTTCCCAACTATTCCATGTGGTTGGCCCGCATGAACACTGGATTGGCCTGATCTTTGGGGCGTCTAGAAGAACATGAGGGGGCGCAATGATGGACGGCTTGGATGTCATGCACGTGTGCCCACACTTTGCCCGAAAATGATGAAATTTCAAGTATTAGATGGGCCCCAAGCACAAGATCACATCCAAGTGATTAACCAATGATTTTTAACCATTGATTTACATGGACAATGTTTAGACGACGCAAATCATTGTATTAAAATAATTATAGTAATGCAATTGATAATCTAATTGTTTGGAGATATCATCAGTGGGTCATATGCCTAATAGATTAATAGCCTGAGTGACACACATAATACATGATATGCAACTTTTGTAAGGAAAAATAGCCAACGGTCTTGTTTCCACAATCACGTGTCCAGGAATCAGAGGCCAGGAATGTTCAACTAATATGATTTTGGGATTTTAAATTTTAGAGAGGTTTCTCGACAATTTAGTCTGTTGAACTTGAGTGAAAATATGGCACGTGTGTGATTTAGGAATGCGTACGTATCAAGTGCCATATGTATCATGAGTATCAGATATTCCCCAAATAAAATGGAAGCGGATTTTCGGGTCTAAAGAGATGGATGTGACAAATCCACTCCGTCCATTTGTTTTGAAAGATCACAATATGACCGAAATATAAAGATCAGGCAGATCGAATATTCAGGTGGGTCACACCAATGAAACAGTGGACCATATCATAGGAAATAGTGGTGAATGATCATTAATGGGCCACGAAAGTTTAGGATTAAGATGAATTATTTATACCTGAAAATAGTTAAAATAACATTTACTTTTATTTATCCACAATTTACTCCATTTACCTCTGTTCACTTCCATCCAAACTATCCTTAAAACTTTTGAGCCACAATAATTTTGGATTAAATTGATATTAGTGCTTTCGATTCCTTTAATTCATTTATTGTTTGATTGTCATCTTTTATTATTATTTGTATTGTTCTAGTTGTAGTATAAGATAATCAGTTGCCCATTTGAGGATTTCTATGTTGCCAGACATAGATTCAGTGTGTTCTTGGATGCATAGAAATTGCTCAAATTGTCCCTTTTTGGACAGTTCAGGGTTAGATAGATTGTAATGTCTTCATTTATTTCAATTTAAATGCATATGCCTGTTCTGGTTTCGTCTCTCATTTTTCTCTCTGGATATATTTCATGTATTTATTTCCGTCATCAAATGTCCACACTTTGTGTTGATGATTGACATGGGAATCAAATACAAGATTAATATATTCTGGAGAGATAAGGGGAGATGCTGCCGGAATTTCGGCGTAGCATTTAAATTGGAAAATGAAGCATTACAATCCATCTAACTTTGAATGGGTGACTGATTTAAACAGTTAAGTAATTATGCCCGTCTAGCAGTCTAGCCATCTAGGACCCTAGGTATAGCCGTATAACATATCGAGAACTTTATTTTATAGATGGCTAGTCAAGACGAAAGCCCAAATACCCCTGGAATGGGTGCATCGGCCACATCTCCTCTAATAGTAGAGGGAGACACAGACACGTCAACCGCATGCAAAGGGAAGAAGAAGAGATCAGCAGTGTGGGATGATTTCGAAGATGTGACAGTTAACGGTCTACGGAAGATAAAGTGTAATAACTGCAAAGGGTTATTCAGCAAGATTCCAGGAGGATCTACGACACATCTAATTAGACATTTGAAGACGTGTCCTAAGAAAGCAAAACTCCCTCCTCCTGGCCAACAGACGTTGTCATTTACGAAGTCAGAAGGGGACGACTCCCAAGGCGTAGTGTCCACTCATAAGTTTGACAAGGAGAAGCTGAATGAGTGGTTTGCTAGATTAGTGATTTTGGAAGAAAAACCTTTCAGAATGATTGAAAGTAAAGGGTTTAGGGCTTTCTGTCAATTCCTTAACCCTCGGGCCGAGAATGTCTCCCGCGTCACAGTGCAGAGAGAAAGCATGAAGATGTACGCAAAGGAGAAGATGAAACTGAAAGAAGTTTTAGCTTCAGTGACCAGAATAGCTTTGACTTCTGATTTATGGACGGCGTCCAATCAAAGAAAATGATACATTTCATTAACCGCTCACTATGTTGATAAGGATTGGAAACTATGCAAGAGAATTTTAAACTTTAAACACCTTCCTCCTCCACATACTGGTTTACTTATTTCAGATTGCATCTGCAGTTGTCTAGAAGGCTGGGGCATTGAGAAGAAAATTTCAGCAATAACTTTAGACAATGCTTCAGCAAATGACAGTGTCATTTCATGCTTACGTAACCAATTCAGGGCTACAGGAAATTTATTTTTTGAAGGAAAAATATTTCAGGTTAGATGTTGTGCCCATATTGTAAATTTGATTGTACAAGAAGGGCTGAAAGCAATCGATGACACTATAGAGAACATAAGAGAAAGTGTGAAATATATAAGGGGGTCGCCATTGAGACTGAGTGTATGGAATGACATCATCCAACGTTTGAATGTGCCATCTAAAAAAATGTTAAAGTTAGATGTCTGTACACGTTGGAACTCGACCTATGAAATGTTAGATGCGGCAATGGAATTACAACTTGCATTTCCTGAATATGCGGCGCGTGACAGAACGTATTCTTGGTTGCCGAGCACAGATGATTGGGCCAAAGCACAACAAGTTCACACATTTCTCCAAGTTTTCTACGATTGCACGAAGATTTTTTCTGGGAATCAGTATCCAACCGCGAATCTGTTTCTTCCGTCTCTTTGGAGGATTAAGGATGCTCTGCGGAAAAATGTCAGTGCGGGTCCAGATTTCATACGCCAGATGACAGTTGGTATGAAGATGAAGTTCGATAAATACTGGGACGAATGTCATCTGTTGATGTCCTTGGCAGTTGTTCTTGATCCCCGTTGTAATATGGGATTGGTTAGCTTTATTTTCATGAAGCTTTATCCTACTGAAAGAGCGGCAGCAGAGACGTCTAAGGTTCGTGAAGCCCTTGAAGATCTGTATAAATCGTATGTTAATACTTTACCTGCAGCGGCAACGGGTGTTGAAGGAAGTAGAGATGCGGATATTTCTGTACCTGGTAATCCGGATGTGCTAAATGAATACATATCATATTTGGCACAAGCACGAATGGGAGTTGATACTAAGGAATCAGAGTTAGAAATGTACCTCAAGGAGCCAATCGTAGTGCGAGCTGAATTTGATGTGTTGGAATGGTGGAAGATGAGGGTTAGTGAATCAAAATACCCTACATTATCTGTGATGGCACGGGACATATTATCAATACCAGTTTCAACAGTGGCATCAGAATCCGCATTCAGCACAGGGAGCAGGGTTGTGAGCAAGTATCGAAGCTCACTTTCGCCAAACACAGTTGAAGCGTTGATTTGTACGCAAGATTGGTTGCGCCCGATATGGGGAGGAGATATGAATGATGATGATGAAGAAGAGGAGATTGAGATCCATGACGCGTCTCTACCTACAGATCAGTAATTATTTTCGGTTTTTCAAATTTTTTTGGCTGAATGTTGAATGATCTGTAATATTATTTCACTGCAACTGCAAACACGAAAGTGTTGGTCCTTTTGGAATGTGGTTTGGAAGACTTTGAATCATTGATATTTATTTACATATGCCTGTTCATTTGCTTTTATTTTTGAATTTTGATACATTTATATTGCTTTCTTTTGTTGCTATATCAAGTTCAATTTATTTATCAATATTCTGATTTTTTTATTAAAAATTGAATGTAGATATGTCGTCATCTGAGCCATCGTCAAACATTTGGGACTATGCTTCCCTAGTTGAATCACCGCCACGGTCTAGAAAAACAAAGATTAAGTGTGGTTTGTGTGGCGCAAAGTTTGTGCACAAGACTAATCGCTTTCGCCTACACTTGTCATGTCGAGGTGGTGATGCAAAACCATGCCCCAATGCCCCTAAGGATGTCCAAATTCTTTTTCAAGCCCTGTTAGATTCGAATAAAAAGCCTTCCACTCCATCTAAACCTTCTGCTTCTGGATCTGGTACACAAATGACATCCACAAAAGATGCAGAGGAGGAAGCCAGATTAAAAGCTTTGGAGGAAGAACAATTCCAAATCGCCATAAAACGCAGCATGGAAGATGCTTCTAGACTTCAGCGATATTCGAGTCAAAGACAACACGATGTTGAAGCAGGGTCAAGTTACTCGTCGAGTACAACAAACAAGAAGAAGAAAAAGAGTAACAAATTGAAATTCCTAACTCGTCTCGGTGAATTTTATAGGGCATTGGGTACTACATACAATTCTTCACATAAAGCAAGTTTGAAAAATCTAGTTGAAAGTGTAGAAGAGCACGAAGGAAAAATCTCTTCGCCTTCTGACTCAGAGGAAGTGAATCAATTTGTATATGAAAAAATAGATAGCAGTTCCGATGGATCAGATGACAATATAGGAACAGGAAGACACTCATCTTATAGAGGTTATTAGTTATAAATTGTCATTTTGAACAATGTAATGTAATTATGTAAATACGTTAATGTAATTATGTAACAATAAAGACACTCATCTTTATTGTTTCGTTTAACTTCGAATTTCAATTGACAATCGAATTGAAATTCAAATTAATTTCAATTTATAACTTGAACTTGGCTCAAAGCTCGAACTCGTTACTCGAAAACCCTACTCGAATTGGGCTAAAATTCAGACTCGGACTCGAACTCGCCTCGAAAACTGGCACTCGGTACTCAACTCATGTGCTCGTACTCGGACTCGACTTGAAAACTCACACTCGGTACTCAACTCGTGTGCTCGTACTCGAACTCACCTCGAAAACTCGGACTCGACTCGACTCGTTTACTACTTGTACTCGACTCGTACTCGGGTGAGTAGAGTACGAGCAGGGGGTCATGCTACTCGGCCGAGTAGAGCCCAAGTACGAGCAGCGGTCGGTCGTTAAGAGTCGAGTACGAGTAGGGCGATACTCGACTCGACTCGACTCGTGTACAGCTCTATTCACGACCCTACTCATATCATCAAGTGAGAGCAGATACAACTAACAGAAGACACCACCTATGTATTGCGGCCCACGCATGTTCTAGATAGGAAAGAGCAAGTATTGCGCAGCAAGGTCATCCCACTTGTGAAAGTGTTATGGACACACCACACCGAGGAGGAGGCTACTTGGGAAATGAAAGTTGAAGTCCTTAAGAACTACCCACAAATCCTCGAGGCGTACGAAAAGGTACTAATTTCGGGGATAAAATTTTTCTTTAATGGGGGTAGATTGTAACGTCCCAAAAAAATCCGTAAAAAGACCTGAGTACAACCTCAGGCAGAACAACCCAAGGACCGCATCCTATCGTATAATTTAGACGGGATTTAGTTAAGTACTAAATAATCGATGGATTAAGCTTGGGCCACCATTTTCACAAATGGGAATGTCTAGAACCAGGGATACCACTAGCTCACTGTCATCTTAAGACTTAGAATAAATCCCAAGGGCCTGTCGCCCTCAGGAGTACATTGAAACTTGGTAACGGACCTAGACCGCACATCGAGGGTACGATGATCGCGAAATTATAGGAAGATGTCCATCCTGCTGGGCTTGACAACCATCATGGGAATCAAGCCCAGATAGTGTCCAGAAATGCCCAACTTGAACCATGAGTGAAGTGCATGAGAAATGCGAATATCCTTAGAAAATGAACTGAAACTTAAGTGAATTGGGCCATTCGCTCTCACGCAAAGTTGAAGAATTCGGACCGTTAGTTTGTGACCAAACTTCACCCATGGGGAAAGGAAATTTCCTTGCATCTATCCGTATAACCGTGTCCCCGATTGGACACGTAAGACCGTTGATCTGACACAGGCCCTCCACGGTCGATCGGCTTATCCGATCACACTGAAATCGTGACCTAGCATGGATCCATTGTTAGGGAGCGTACCTTACAACGTAGATGGGTCGTGGGCCTCCCTATGAGCCTTGTTCGTCAGAAACAGCCGCTCATAGGATATAAACATAATATAAGAAGGCCCTGGGGTCATTTGCACCCCATCTGGGGCTATAAATAGCCTCCCACACACCCCCTCACAAATACGAATTTCAAACCATAGATAGAGAGAGAGAGAGAGGAAAAGAGAAAATAAAAAAGAGGAAGTGTAAGAGATCGCTTCAACTGTGGGAAATCTTCTCCCACACATCCACGTGCCTAATCACCGGCCCGTTACGCAACCAAACCTCTTTCGGCTACGATTTCGGGTAAGAAATACCAACCCTAATATCGAGGTAGAGCTCTAGGATAGTTTTTCATCAACCTAGCTAACTAGTTTCATCATTTAGGTGCCCGACGTTCCATTTTTGGAAACGTAGAATTTGGACCGAGTCGAGCATACTAACGAAAGGTGTAGACTATAAACACTTAGGTTGCAGTTTATTAATGCTTTCATGATAGCTAATGATTTATGTTTGTCTTGATCGCTATCGTATTGTCTTAAATGTGTTGATTTCTGTATGAGATACACCTATGAACTGAGATAAATAAATGATGCAGCCTATGTGTTTGTTGAAATGTGTAAATGAGCAAGATTAGTGCTTGCCATGATTTCTAATCTAGGATTCATCATTATCATATGCATGTAAATCTCTCTGTATAAAGAAATGGTAAAATATATGTTGTAACTAACGTAGTCTATGTGTTTGGTAAATTGTCTAAATGAGAAAATTGTTAGTGATTTGTATTTACTATAGGTATTAACGTAGGATTTCCCTATTGTCTTATGCATATGTATGTTTTCCTCTATGAAATCAATTGATAGAATACAAGTTATATTTGACATGGTCTATGTGTTTAATGAAATGCCCAAATGAGAAATCCACATGGATTGTTTGTTGAATGTTGGGATAATTATTACACATGGTTGTAGCAGTATTTGAGTAGGATTGAGGTTACAAACGTAGCCCAGGCAATCGGTAAAAGTCCTTGTTTGGGTGGCCGATTTAGTCTTGCCACCTTCGGTAAACTCAATGAATATGAGTCGCACGACGATTATTGACAGTGGTTAGGCCACGAGGGGCACTTACACGCTTCATGTCGATTAAGTCAGCGTGCGCCCGTACCAATTGAGATTGCCTAATGAACCGATTGACCTATTGTGTGTTTACCATGTATGGACGCGACTACTTAAATCTAAGGTACCTCTCACCAATGTAAAGATCCACCTTAACCATGGTACCACAATCCACTAAGACTCATGAGCCGGGCATGGTGGTATGGGACACCGTGTCCGAGCTGTCGGCCTACACTGGGGTAACGAGCCTCCCCGTAGTGACCAGTGAGCAACTAAAACTCGTGAGCCGGGCATGGTGGTATGAGACACCGTCTTCATGTTGTCGGCCTACTCTAGGGTGACGAGCCTCCCCGTAGTGATCGCGAGCACAACTTCTTGCAACTTGCCTATCGTATATGTTTAACTAGGAGTGACGAACCTGCAACTTGCCTATCGTATGTGTTTAGCTAGGAGTGATGAACCTAGATGGATCTAGAACATAGGAGTAGGACTACTGTCGTTGTCCAATGCCAAATGTTTGATTTGGGTCAATGATATAAAGGGAGGTACCCTAGCTTCCCAAACTTACTGTATGAATGAGCTTAATTAATTACTTGGCTAACATGACCATGCATCACACTGCATTAGTTAGGATGTGCCAAAAAGGCATTGGAGTTGCACCATTTGAGGAAGTGTTGTCATATACGAAATAGGTTGTTGGAGTCGCGTGTGAGGGAGCATTGATGGGTGAGGGCATGCATCATTACTTGCACTCCATTTCTGCATTAAAAATAGTAGTTAGGAAGTGATTGTTATGATTACTTTAACATTACTTCTTTGATTGACTTGATAACATGTGTAACTTTTGCCTTATAGAACCACTGAGTTGATCACTCACTCCCACTCTGGGACGGTGTTTTAAAACACCAACCAGACGCTAATTTAGATGTAGGTATAGGCAACGTCTATGCTCTGGAGCAGGACTTCTTGGATGAGGAGTAGGAATTCTCCTACTTCCAACTCTCAAGCGGGTCGATGTAGACCTCGGACCATTGCGCAGGGGACACTGGGCTTCAGGGCTTAGTTGGACACATTTACACTACCACCTTTAGTACATTTTGAAACTATACATGTATATATTGAACCCGGTTACGTACTCATACTCTGGAGGAAATTCTGTGAAACACCTGCATACTTAAATAGATATGTTTTAGACTTCCGCACTGGCTTAATTTCATTAAATCCGGAGTATGATGTGTTGTTTAGTATAATCCCATGCATGCTTAATTCATGAAAATGAAAGAAACCTGAATATTATCATTCATAAGACACAAGTGATGTTCAGAATCTCAAGAGTAGAGCTTTGCTTGACCCTCGAAATTCAGGGCGTTACATAAATCGTAGTGGGTCCTCACGCCTGTGAAGCATGGATCAAGTGGGCCACACACCAATACACAAGGAGAGAGAGAGAGAGAGAGAGAGAGAGAGAGAGACGTGAGAAGGGGAGGGACCCCGCCACTATGGGCCCTCCCTATGCAATGCATACATCAAGATGGGTCCCACTATATGTGGGCCCTACATCAAAATCAAATGCTATGGACACCCACCTTTGATCTCCTCTTCCTTTTTTTGCCAACGCGTTCTAGAGCTCTAAGGGATGCGATTCAATGGTCGAGATGATCTTTAGAGAGTGGGATTGGGTGGTAGGAAGGTGGGCCACACTAGCTTCTTTCTCTCCTTGGAAGCCATGGACGGTTGCTTGAGAGGAAAATGGGAGAGGGAGATGAGAGAGAGATGTTGTAAGAGAGAGAGGGATGGGTGAGTGAGTGATGGGTGTACTTGAAAAGGAATTGGTGGAGAGAGAGAGAGAGAGAGAGTTGACTTTGGGGTTGGTTTTAGGAATGGGAAATGTACTTGATTGATGGGATGTGATGTGATTGATTTAAAGGGTTCTCTTCGGTTTTGCAAAGCGCGGTGTTTTCTCGAACTGAACACGGGCCCACGTCTCCTGGCCCGGGTATCGCATCGGTGCGTGAGACGCGGCGTTGGAACCGTAACAATGGCGTCGTCGCAAAGGTACAAGACTCGGGTCGACAGGATGTAACTCGGGGTTGCGCGTAAATGCCGATTACAGGTCGCGGGTTGCAGGAATTTGACCGGGAGGACCGCGGAAGCCTACGGAATGGTACGGTCTAGGATACGGGTCTCATAGCTCTCTCCTCCTAATAAAAATTTTATCATCGAAATTAAAACCACAACACAACCAATACAGAGCTCATCAAGGGTGGAAATCCTACCACTATAGATATAATCATCAAAGACCTAAGAGATGGGGACAATGCCCACAAATCTCATCCTCTTGCTCCCAAAATGACTCATCGGTACTACGATGACCCCACTAATCTTCGAATCCCGAATCAGAAATGATAAAAAATGGAATACTATTCAGCCTCACAATATCAACGGTAGGGAGTTATATCAGAAAATTTCTAAGTTATTCAAACTCGAGGACCTAATCATTCTAAGTTCTCAACAATCATAGAGTGCAGGGTAGCTATCAGCAGTTATGTGATGTTATCTTCCAGGTATTCCCAAGTTATGCTCTGATACCATCTTCTGTCACGCCCCAAACTCGGAACCCGGGCTCACAAAATTCTCGATCACCAAATTCGGCACCGACAACCTCCTTAGTACCCCATTCTCGACTCCCAGCGCCTTTAAGCCAGATTTCGATCCTAGGATCCTACAAGGAGGATTTTTTAGTGTACATTTATCTCGTAAAAAGCATAACCACAAGTTTACCCAAATCATAAAGGCAACATCATCATCACATATCCACTAATACAAACAGTTAAAGACAATACTAAAAGGGAAAAACATATATCGAAAATCAAAGTTCCAGAAGACCGCTGTATGATCCAAGAACAACGCTGCTGCAACCTAACACCACCTGCACGCATCTATCGTGCATAAGTTTATAGAAACCTTAGAGGGTGGTGTAAGTGTGTACACAAGGTAAGTGTCAAGTTGTAACATCCCGGATTTTTGCCAACCTGGGATTAGACGTCCTTAGGCAATGGGTCGATCCTAACACCTTATTAACTTGTCAGAACTCAAGCCCAAAGTCTAAGACTTCTTTTGAACCCATTTCCTTCATAAATCCCACTCTTCACCACTTTGTTCTTTAAATTTTTATAAGTACTTTCACCCTAGACACTATCTTAAACTAGCTAAGTATTATGACTTGGATCACTTTATATACAAACTACAAAGGCCCAGGTACCACCTCAGACAGAAAAATAATACAGGACTAAATCCTTTAGAAATTAGACAAGAATTAGCTAGTGTTAAACTAGAGTACCTGTGAAATTAGCACAAATCACTTTAAATATGATCCGCAAGATCCAAAACTTGTAGAATCATTGACGCTAGGGTACCGTAAAATCTAGGATCAATCTCATTACCCGGCTGCTCTCGGGAGCGTCTCGAAACTCCGTATCAGATCAGGACCGCACGTCGGAAGTCCGATTTACACGAAGTTAAGGAATTATGACCGCTTTGCTGGGCTTGACAACCATCTCGGAAATCAAATCCAGATAGTGTCCCAGTGCTATTCGCTTGAGCTCAGAGCGGGGAGTGTGAGATATGTGAAAATAATTCTAAATTAAATTCAAAATAAATAAATCCGGCACGTCTCACTTGCGGATCAGTATTAAGCAACCAGACCGTCAGAATCAGGCCAAATTACACCCTCGGATCAGGGATATTTCCTCAAACATATTCATGTACTCGGAATCTCCGATCGAGATCCACTGACCGTTGAATTAAAACTGGTCCGCCACGTGTGATCTGAGAAGCCGACTGAAACGAAAACGTAGCCATACCTAGATCCAGTGTTAGTGAGCTTAAGTCCGACCTTTGGCCCAAGGAGGCCCGCCAGAAGTCCTCCATTGAGCTGAAACTGACCCAATTTGGATATAACCTAAGCATACCTTGACCTGGAGTCTATTTTGGAGAGTTTTTGACCTATATACGGACCTTAAAACCCTCTCTCATTCAGCCATACGAATTTGAGAAAAACACTAGGAAAAGAGAGAGAAAGTGTGGAGATGTGGGAGAGTCTCCCTGCCATGTTTCCCTGCCGCTACATGAGCTCTACCACTCCGTTCTAATCATTTTCCCGGCGATTCCGGCGTCATTTCTAGGTAAGAAACCCTAACCCTAACCTGTTTTGGGGTTTTGACAGTTGTAGGTTATGAAATAGCTAACCTATTTCATTCTATAGGTTACCAAACTGCCGAATACGAAAGCTTAGCAAACCTATCGGATTCGTTATGATTCTACGACAAAAGGTGCGGACTTTAGGTGTATAGGTTATGGTTTTGACGCTTTCAATGTTAGATAATGATAGATTCATGATCTGTATGCAATTGCACATGTACAAAGTGCTGTCTGTTTTCTGTTTCGATTAAAGACGATGAATATGGAATTTACATATTTTAGGTATTTGTAGAAAATACCGTATACGTATAAATTTTGGAAATGTGTTTGCCATGATTATTTGCTGTATGAATATATTATATATGGATAAAATACTTATTTGGCGAAAGGGTTCGCCCTAATACATGATTTTGCTAATATTCACTATGTATGTTAAAATAGTGTATTCTAAGTGTTTGTGAAAACGACCGAATGAATATAGAATTCGCATTCGTGCTCGCCATGACAGATTGTCATGGATACATGATTGTTGTATAGGCGACACCCCTTTGACGAAAGGATTTGCCCTAAATCACGCCACGGCCAATATACACTATATATGCTAAAACGTGTAGCCCAAGTGTTTGTGGAAATGACTGAATGAACATGAAACTTGGATTCCTGCTTGCCATGACTAACCGTCGTGGGTGCACGCGTGTTATAGTTGGGGCAACTCCCTAATGAAAGGATTTGGCCTTATACCTATGTGATCAACATACGTCATGTATGTAGATGTATGTAGTTTAAAGTGTTTGTTGAAATGACTAAATAAATATGGATTTATGATTTATGCCTGCCAAATGTATTGAATGTAAGAACATGATTGATGTGTATGCGACAACTCCTTGCTATAAGGATTTGTCCTATTCTATGTTGAAATCAACATACGTCATGTATGTTGGAGTGGTGTAATTTAAGTGTTTGCTAAAATGCCTGTGTGAGAAATTGTGTAACGAACTAAGTTTAATAGGGAGTTGAGATAGGATTCTCAGCTACCTTAGAGATGTATATGATTTCCTCCATGTTGCTTGTTTAATTTAACCGCTTACTTATGAAATATAGGTGTTTGTATTTCCTGTTTATATTGTGCTTTATTACATGTTTTATGACATGCTTGTCAACATGCTTGAATCACTTTATTTATTCTGCTTTACTCTACATGCTTCTGGTCATGGATTGATTGTGTTTGGGGCTATGATTATAGTCCAGGCAATCGGTAACGGGATTGAATTCGTGGCTGAGATTCATTTGCCACGTGAGATGTGTTCGACGAACCCGAGTCGTACTTCGATTGGCGATAGTGGTTGGCCTCACAAAGTGTTTATGCGCTTTATATCGTTCAACTTGTTGTGCGCTCGAGCTAGCCGAGCTCGCCAAGCAACCCGATCTATCTTATGTATGTTCACCATGTTTGGATGCCTCTGCTTGAACCTAGGGTACCAAACTTACCAGTGAAATCCCTTTAACCATGGTATCTCGATCCGCTAAGACTCATGAGCCGGGCATGGTGGTATGGGACACCGTGGTCGAGATGTCGGCCTACGCTGGGGCCATGTGCCTTCCCGTAGTGACCAGTGAGCAACCAGACTCGTGAGCCGATTATGGTGGTATGGGACACTATATTCGTGTTGTCGGCCTACATTGATAAGGTGATGGGGGAGCGGTGCAACGAATGCGTGTAACAGCCCTGACAGCCCTTTGTAGTGACCTCGAGTATACTCTGAATTTGCGGTGAGGCGACGAGTTTTGCCGCGGTGAATAGAGTATGAACTAGGCATGTATCAATTTAGTGATGAACTGTTAAAAGGGTGATGGGGGAGTGGTGTAACGGTTCCGTGTAACAGCCCTGACAGCCCTTGCAGCGACTTAGAAACACACCATCGTATGAGATTAACTAGGACTGATGACCCTATAATGGATCATGTTGGGAATACTGCTGTTTGAAATGGACTAATAACAACTCGGTAATCATGCTCATCATCGTATTGCATGTGCCTGGAAGATGTGGAGCACTGAGGAATGCAAGCATGCTGCAAACGTAAGATGGTGTCGCATGAGGGAGTGTGTGGTGAGGGCATGCATCATGACTGCATTCATACTTGCATTAATAAGAGTAATTAGGAGTGTTTGATTGTACTGCTTTATCATTACTGCTTGACTGAATTGATAACATGTTAACCTGTGCTTTATTGTTCCACTGAGTTGATCACTCACTCCCACGTTACAGGACGGTGTTTCGAACACCCACCAGACTTTATCTGATTGCAAATGGCGACGCTACTCCTGAGGCGGAGCCGGACCTTTATGATGACAATGATGCTTGTTCGTATATGTTGTATGTTAATGGCTTCATGTGAGCCGTGTCATGATCGACGGGGTACAGGGATGTTGTCAAGATGACTTTTCACTTTTCGTATAAATTGGACTTGTACTTGTAATTATTTAACCTGGTAACATTATCACACTCTAGAGACTCACCATAGTTTATATATGTTATTTATCTATCACAGTCTTCCGCTTGAAATTTAACTGTCTCTGGAGTATGATATGCTGTTTTGGTATAATCTCATTCATGTTTCAATGCTCTCATCATAATCATCATTATCTGTGTTGCATAAGTGATGCGTTGGAACTCGGGAGCTGAGCTTTACTTGACCCCCGATTTTCAGGGCGTTACACAAGTATACAATACAGATCCATAAATCATATAATATCAGAGTATGTGATGCAAATAGATTATACAATGCGGAGACATAGAGAGCCAAATATCAGATGCCGAGGGTGCAATGCAATATACAATTCCTGATGAGATTACGAATACCGTCAGCCATATTTAGGCCATATAAATGCAGAAACATAGTAACCCAAAATACCATATATCGCGGATGTAATGCAATATATGGTGCAAATAGAATGACCAAGCTGGAGTGTGAAGTCAGGATGATAGTACACAGTATCGCAGGCTATGGGGTCCACCACAAGGAACTTTTATCCAAACCAGTCCCATACCTAAATTTGGATAGTCAGACTCTATGTGGTAAACTCCTGATCTCAAGTTAGTCGTGCGCCCCAACTAAAATCCTAGCCATTGCGAAGGTACACGTAACAAATAGTTGTGCACCACCAGCCCGAGTGGATAGTGAATGAATGAATAAGCAACTCTTGTTCAATAAGTCCACATATCAGTACCGTACGTCTCTGGGATCATCAACGGGGTCTAGTACACTCTACATGCAATCGCCGCCCACTGGATGCGTAACCATGCAAGTGGAAGAGACCTCACTATCCGCTTGGTGAGTAGTCAGCCAATATCTACCTGACACGTCGATAGCAGACCTAATTATGAGCTGGTCAAACTCAGCCTAGCTATGCCCACTACCCTCGAGTGGGTAAGGCCATACCCCCTCCCAACTAACCACGACACAGTGAGAGACGCGGCCTACTGGTATTCGGCACTAGGGCGCTCATGTATCCACTCAGTCTAGACGTTGGGGCGTCTCTTGGCCATGAAGGTTTAGGGATTTTCACCCAGGGACATCTATGGTGCCCCGATGATAGTAACAGATTTTCGGTGTCCTATCTAGCCATCCATGACATGCCCGTGGAGGATATGGCCCTAATGTCACTAAGGCGTACAGTAATCACAACACACATGTGCGATGCATGAGTCATACAATCCAGTCATGCATCAATCTTGCACATACCGTGCACTCATGTGAGACAATCTCCACCTATCAGGGAGTCTTATAACAACCTGCCTAATGACATGTGCAATGGTCAACCACATCTCATAACAAACATGCAGATGATGCGTATGGGCATGTATCATGATGCTATGTTGTCACATACTCATAATCGACACCAATAATCAGCCTCGATAATTAGCCTCAATAATCGGTCTCGACAATCGGCCTCGATAATCAGCATCGGCCTTGATAATCAGAATCGGCCTTGACAATCAAAATCGGCCTCGATAATCGGAATCGGTAATAGGCCTAACAAAAGGACTAAGGGAAGGTCATAATGTGGACATTTAACCATCATTGCCCATCAATGTGAACATTTAACCAGCATTGCTCCTAAGGAGTGGTCTTCATAGGGCCAATCATATAGTGGGCCCATGGCCTCACACAAGGGCCTCATACACAACATAATGGGCCTCACACAAAGGGCGTAATACACAACATAATGGGCCACATGACAGGGGCCAAAAATACATCACATTGGGCCTCATCATATGGGCCGAAATACATCACAATAGGCCTTACCAAATGGGTCGGAAATACATCACAATGGGCCTCATCATATGGGCCGAAAATATATCACAATGGGCCATGTCCCAGGCTAATACACACCATAATGGGCCTCATCACATGGGCCATAATTACATCAAGGTGGGCCTTAACGGATGGGCCACAAATACATCAAGATGGGCCGCACCAATGGGCCTCAAGTGAGAGCTTAGATTACACCAAAAATCATTTCAATAGTTGCAGGAGTAACATACTATCATTCTAATGATGATCAACACTGTCCAAACATTATCTATGTAAATCAGCACTGTCTAAACATTATCTATGTAAATCAGCACTTTCCAAACATTGTCCATGTAAATTAGCACTGTCCAAACATTGTCCATGTAAATCAGCACTGTCCAAACATTGTTTAGCACCATCTAGCACAATTTGGACGGTGTCGATTATATAAATACATCATGGTGGGGTCCCATGGAGGGACGGCCTGATTAAAACACTTGTTTCACGTGTGGCTGCCACAGATGGATAACAGGATATAAGAAATATACATTAGGGTAGGGCCCATGTAACATCCCGGATTTTTGACAACCTGGGATTAGACATCCTTAGGCATTGGGTCAATCTTAACACCTGATTAACTTTTCAAACGCTCAATTCAAAGCCTTAAATCCCGTCTTAAACCATTTTCTTCACAAATCCCACCCTTCACTACCTTGTGCTTTCAATTTTTCAAAGCACTTTCGCCCTAGACACTATCTTAAACTAGCTAAGTAGTAAAACTTGGATCACTTTATATACAAACTGCAAAGGCCTAAGTACCATCTCAACCAGAAAACAATTAGGATTAAATCCTTTAGAAATTTAACAAAGTTAACTAAGTGCGAAACTCGATTAGCCATGAAATCCGTTGGGATCGCTTTAAATACGATCTGCAAGACCCAAAACTTACAAAATCAGTGACTCTAGGTTTCCCTAAAGTTTAGAACCAAACTCATTTCCCGTCTGCTCTCGGGAATGAAACGAAACTTCGTATTAGGTCTAGACCGCACATCGGGAGTCCGATTAACACGAAGCTAAGGAACTAGGATCGCCTCACTGGGCTTGACAATCATCTCAAAAATCAGATCCAGCCGATGTCCCACGGCCATTCGTTTCGATCCGGAGCGAGGGAGTGTGAAAAACACTATTCCCATTCCAAAATAAATATCTGGAATAGTGATCTGGCACCTTTCACTTGCGCATCAGTATTAAGCAACCAGACCGTCAGAATCAGACCAAATTACACCCTCGGATTAAGAAAAATTTCAGGAACATTTACATGTACTTGGAATTTCGGATCGTGGCCCACTGACCGTTGAACTGAAAGTGGTCCGCCACGTGCGATCTGGGAATCCGATCGAGTCGAAAACGTAATCCCACATAGATCCATGTGTGGTGAGCTTAAGTCTGATGTTTGGCTCAAGGAGGGCCACCAGAACCTCTCTTTTGAGCTGGAAAAGTGACGAATTACCTATATTAGCAATAACCCTTGAACAGGAGTCTATTTCGGTGAGTTTTGAGACTATATAAGGACCTTAAACCCTCTCTCATGGCAGCCATACGAATTTGGAATTGAGAGAGGGAAAAGAGAGAGAAAGTGAGGGAGAAGTGGGAGAATCTCCCTGCCGTCGTTCCCTGCCACCACACGGGCTGCACCATCCCTTTCTCATCGCTTTCCCGGCGATTCCAGCCCCGTTTCTAGGTAAGAAACCCTAACCCTAATCTGTTTTAGGGTTGTATAGGTTGTAGGTTATGAAATAGCTAACCTATTTCGTTCTCTAGGTTGCCAAACTGCCGAATACGGAAGCTTAGCAAACCTATCAACTCCGTTACGATTCTACGACAAAAGGTGCGGACTTTAGGTGTATAGGTTAGGGTTTTCAACGCTTTCAATGTCAGATAATGATAGATTCATGATCTGCATGCAATTGCACATGTACAAAGTGCTTTCCGTTTCCTGTTTCGATTAACGTTGTTGAATATGGAATTTCACATACTCTAGGTATACGTAGAAATACCGTATACGTATTTTTTTTGGAAAAATGTTTGACATGTTTAATTAATGTATGACTATACTATATATGGATAAAATACTAGTTTGGTGAAAGGAATCGCCGTAATACATGTTCACTTGTAAATGCTACGTATGTTGAAATTGTGTATTCTAGAAATACCGTATATGTGTAAGTTTTGGAAGTGTAATTGTCATGATTATTTGTAGTATGATTATGGTATACATGGATAAAATACTCGTTTGGCTAAAGCATAACCCTAATACATGTTTTACTAACATACACCATGTATGTTGTAATAGTGTATTCTAAGTGTTTGTGGAAATGGCTGAATGAGTATAGAATTCTCATTCGTGCTCGCCATGACTATTTTTCATGGATTCATGATTGACGTATTGGCGATACCCCCTTTGACGAAAGGATTTTCCCTAAGTCACGCCACGGCCAATATACACTATATATGCTAAAATGTGTGGCCCAAGTGTTTGTGAAAATGACTGAATGAATATGGAACTTGGATTCCTGCTTGCCATGACTATCCATCGTGGGTGTACGCGTGTTATGATTGGGGCAACTCCCTAGTGAAAGGATTTGGCCTAATGCCTATGTGATCGACATATGTCGTGTATGTTGATGTATGTTTGTTTAAGTGTTTCTTGAAATGTCTGAATGAGTAGTAGTTAGCAAATTGTAAAGTATAAGGGTGTTGAGATATGATTCTCAACCTCTTTTAACTATGTGTATGATCTCCTTTGATAGTTGTGTGATTAGGGATTGAACATGTACAAACTCATGCTTATGTTGTGATTCATAACATGCTCAACTACTTTATGATTTTAACTATGTAATGCATATGTTTAAATTTATATTTACGTTGTATGATCCGTCATGGGTGATGGGGGAGCGGAGCAACGAGTGCGTGCAACAGCCCTGGCAGCCCTAAACGGATAATACCAGACCGATTGTATGATTTGAATCCTGATCCATCACTGCTTTATATCTCTGTAATTGATTGTGTTTGGGGCTATGATTATAGTCCAGGCAATCGGTAACGAGATTGAACTCGTGGCTGAGATTCATTTGCCACGTGGGATGTGTTCGATGAACTCGAGTCGTGCGTTGCCTGTCGGCAGTGGCTAGGCCACACGAAGTTGTTTATGCATTTCATGTCGTGCAGCTCAACAGGCGATCGTGCTAGTCGAGCTTGTCAAGTAACCCGATCTGCCTTATGTGTGTTCACCCTGTTTGGTCGCTACTGCTTGAACCTAGGGTACCAAACTTACCAGTGGCGATCCCCGTTTAACCATGGTACCTAGATCCGCTAAGTCGCATGAGCCAGGCATGGTGGTATGGGACACCGTGGTCGAGCTGTCGGCCTACGCTGGGGCCATGTGTCTCCCCGTAGTGACCATTGCGCAACTAACTCGTGAGCCGAATACGGTGGTATGGGACACTGTATTCGAGCTGTCGATACTTCGGCGAGAGCCGAGTACGGTGAGATCTGTGCTCGTGCTGACGGGCGACGAGTCCTCCGTGGTATCATCGAGTACACTCCAAAGGTCTGTGATTGGCGACGAGTCTTTAACAGCAACTAGAGTGTGAGTTGAGCCGAGTACGGTGAGACCTGTACTTGAACTGACGGCTAGTGATTGAGCCGAGTACGGTGAGACCTGTACTCGAGCTGACGGCCAGCAATTGAGCCGCATACGGTGAGATCTGTATCCGCGCTGACGGGTGACGAGCCCTTTGCGATGCCGTCACTAAGCTTCTCAAACTATAATATCGTATGAGAATAACTAGGATTGACGACCCTAGAATGGATCATGTTGGGAATGATACAAGGGAGGTACCTTAGTTTCCCAATACTGCTGATTGAAATGGACTAATAAAAACTTGGAAAACATGAGCATCATCGCACTGCATGTGCTTTGTAGATGTGGCACACTGAGGGAGTAAGCATTCGCGAACGTAAGATGATGTCGCTTGAGGGTGGTTTGGCAAGGGCATACAGCATCATGTCATTTCATTTTCGCACTTAACAAGAGTAGTTAGAAATGTTTGATTTGTACTGCTTTATCATTACTGCTTGATTGAATTGATAACATGTTAACCTATGCTTTACTGTTCCACTGAGTTGATCACTCACTCCCACGTTACGGGACGGTGTTCCGAACACCCACCAGATTTGTTGAGTTTCAGGTGATGGTGATGCTTATGAAGCAAAGCCGGACTTCTATGATGTGGAGGAGGAGTTCTCCTACATGTAACTTTCTGACAGGCCAATGAAGACCTGGTATTGTATTGACGGGGTTATGGTTCTTGGGATAGAAGGCATTACACTTCCTCACATTTGGTAAATTTTAGAACTGCACTTGTATTTATTTAACCTGGTAATGTTATCACACTCTGGAGACTCATCATAAGTTATATATTTTATCTATCTATCACAGTCTTCCGCTTGCAAATTTAACTGTCTCTGGAGTATGATATGCTGTTTTGGCTTAATCTCACTCATGTTCAATGCACGAATACAGTCAACATTCAATCATCATTCATTTTGTTGCATAAGTGATGTTCTGGAACTCGGGAGTTGAGTTTATGCTCGAGCCCCGATTTTCAGGGCGTTACAGCCCACCGTCCAGATAGCTGGATGGTGTGGATAGGATACATATATCAAGGTGGCCCACCGTCCAGATGTTGGACGCGTGGACACAACACATACATCATATCAGGGCCCCACGTGGCACCTATCCAAATAGGTCCAGCACCATCCAGCGCTGTCTGGATGGTGTGGATATGAAACATATATATCATGTGTGGGACCCACATGTGTGGACAACACACACATCAGGTGGCGTCCATGGCCAAACGGCCAGGATGAACACATACCTCACAGTGGTTCCCATCGTCCAGACCGTTGGACGGTGGAGATGAACACATAAATTAAGGTTGGCCCCACAACACCGTCCAGGGACGAACGGTACTGAAAATACATAAATACAAGGTGGGTCTCACATCCATCTCAAGACGGATGGACGAGCCGGATATAAAATACATAAATCAGAGGTGGGGTCCACGCATGTGGACGGTGTAGATCAACAACACATACATCATGCATGGGACCCACAGAACTTGCTGATGTCTAAGCATCAGCTAGGTGCTACTCGTCAGATGGGTGGTGCAGATAAAACACTTACATCAGGGTGGTTTCCACCTAAGATTTGAATCTACATCATTGGATGGACGGTGTGGATGCACACGTCCATTAGATGGGTCCATGTCCGATGTACGGACGGCGTGGATGCACAAATAAATCGTGGTGGGTCCTCATGACTGTGAAACTAATCTAAATATGTTTTAATAAGGCCCCTAAGGCTATGTGATAATCAAATGAAGGTTTACCTATTAAGTTAGGATCATCTAGAGGTTTAGGTTGTTTTGGGTCAAAGGTTAGGGTTACCAAGATACCTCAATATACCTGTTCTTTGCTCTTTAATGCTTCAAGTCTTCATGTGTCTTCGGTCATCAACTTCTAAGGGCTCAATTAACACATTGACACACATGATCAACAAAAATGTGCATAAATAAGTGCACTAATAATCTTCCCCTTTGTCAATTACATGATAAAAACCTCTAGATGATCATGTACCACAACTGGCCGTGCCACAACTGGTCGAGCACATCCTCGACTGGTCGTGTACCAACAAAAACATCCTCGATCAGCCGTGCCACAACTGGTCGAGCACATCCTCGACTGGTCGTGTACTAACAAAAACATGCATTTTTCATAAAAAATTAAAATTTAAACCAATAAATTATCAATTATATATATACTATGATACAAACATGCATGAAAAATTAATTTAGAATGCACATACCAAGATCAAATTTTAATTTATTAAACCTGCTTTTGTCGAGCGATTTAGTGAAAATGTCAGCAAGTTGAGTGTCGGTCGGAATGTATTCCAAAGATATCAGCTTTTCTTCCACTAATTCACAAATGTAATGAAACCTAATGTCAATGTGCTTGGTATGAGAATGTTGGATTGGATTTTTAGAAATATTTATTGCACTGGAATTATCACAATATAAGACTATAGAATCCTGTGCAATTTCATAATCACTTAACATTCTATTCATCCAAATTACCTGAGTACATGCATTTCCAGCTGTAATGTATTCAGCCTCAGCAGTTGAGAGCGATACGGAACTTTGCTTCTTGCTAAACCAAGAAACTACGCAATTTCCAATATAGAAACAACCACCACTGGTTGATTTCCTATCATCGGTATTACTAGCCCAATCAGCATCTGTGTACCTAGCCAACTGAACACTAGTATCATGGGGATACCAAAGACCCAAATTAGTTGAACTTGTGACATATCGCATAATCTGCTTAACAACAATTAGATGAGACTCTTTAGGATCAGATTGATATCTATCACAAATACCAACACTAAAGGCAATATCAGGTCTACTTGCAGTTAAATAAAGTAAACTGCCAATCATACTACGATATAATTTAGGATCTATACTTTTACCTGTAGAGTCCTTCGAGAGTTTTAAAGTTGTACTCATAGGAGTATCAAAATTTTTACCATTCTCAAATCCGAACTTTTTAATCAAGTTCAAAGAATATTTGATTTGAGAAATAAAATTACCATCAGGTTGTTGTTTAACTTGCAACCCTAGGAAATAATTCAATTCCCCAACCATGCTCATTTTGAACTTAGATTTCATTAAATCTCCAAACTCAATAGTCATGTTAGTACAGGTAGATCCATAAATAATATCATCAACAGAGATCTACACCATTAAGATATGATTGTTATGTTTCTTAACAAAAAGAGTCTTATCAACGCTTCCCATTTGAAAATTATGACTTAGAAGAAACTTAGTCAATTTTTCATACCATGCCCTGGGAGCTTGTTTTAAACCGTAGGAGCCTTTTTAAGACGATAGACATGATCAGAGTTCTTAGGGTCTTCAAAACCCATTGGTTGTTGTTCAACATACACTTCTTCATGTAGATCACCATTAAGAAGGCATTCTTGACATCCATTTGATATATTTTGATCTTTCTAAAATAAGCAATTGATATAAACGTGCTACTGGGACAAAGGTTTCATCATAATTGATTCCTTCAATTTGAGTGTACCCTTGTACAACGAGTCTAGCCTTGTTTCGAATTATATTACCAAGTTCATTAGACTTATTTTTAAAAATCAAAATATATCAAATGGATGTAAAGAATGCCTTCTTATGAGTTAAAAGTTGATCTGATTGCTCCAGTATAATAGATTGATTCAACACGAGCTACTGGGGCAAAGGTTTCATCATAATCGATTCCTTCAATTTGAGTGTACCCTTGTACAACTAGTCTAGCCTTGTTTCGAATTATATTACCGAGTTCATCAGACTTATTTTTGAAAATCCACTTAGTTCTGATAATATGTTTATCTTTAAGTCTAGGAACAAGATACCAAACATCATTTTTAAGAAATTGGTTAAGCTCTTATTGCATCGCAACTATCCAGTTTTCGTCAGTAAGAGCTTCTTTTACGTTAGCCGGTTCTATCTAGGATGTAAAACATACGTAATTACATATATTTTTAGTTGTCTACGAGGGCGTACACCAGTGAGAGGGTTTCCAAGAATTTGTGTAGTTGAATGATCTTTAACAGTCCTCAGTTCAGAGTTAGTTTGATTTGATAAAGTATCTGGTTTGTCAATTAAAAGAACTTCATCATTATCTGAATTGAGTCAGGTGTATTCAAGTGATCGTCAATGACCACATTGATAGATTCTTGAATAACACCAGTCCTCTTATTCAGTACATGATATGCTTGACTGTTTAAAGAATACCCTAAAAAGATCCCTTCATCACTTTTAGTTTCAAATTTTCCCAGATTTTCACGATCACGTAAAATATAACACTTGCTGCCAAAAACTCGAAAGTATTTGATAGTAGGCTTCTTATCAAACCACATTTCATAAACCATTTTATTATTTGATTTAGTAGTGTAAACACGGTTTATTATATAGCAGGCAATATTTACGTCTTCAGTCCAAAGATTTTTTAAATAGCTTCATACTATTTAACATTACATTAGCCATTTCTTGAAGCACTCTATTTTTTCTTTCAACATTTCCATTTTGTTGTGGTGTTTTGGGCGCAGAGAATTCATGCAATATTCCCTGATCACTACAGAATTTCTCAAAATTGCTATTCTCAAATTTAGATCCATGATCAGTACGAATCTTACAGACTTGAGAACCTTTTTCCGTTTGAATCCGTTTGAGAACTCTTTTTACTTCATCAAGGGTTTCTGATTTATCCCTTAAGAAGGCTACCCAGGTGAATCTGGTATAATCATCCACGATTACCAGTATATATTTTTTGCCACCTCGTCTCTCCGTCCTGGTAGGTCCTATAAGATCCATATGGATAAGCTTGAGTGGTCTTGATGTGGCATTGGAGTTCACCTTTTTGTGAGCACTCCTGGTTTGTTTGCCAATCTGGCATTCACCACATATTTTGTCTACTTTTTGTAATTTAGGTAGACCTCTTATCAGTTCTCTTTTACTCAATCTGTATAGATTTCGGTAGTGTACATGTCCAAGGCATTTATGCCATAACTCAGACTCATTGGTATGGACCATGTAACATGTTTGACTAGACGAGATAGAATCACTAACAATATAGCAGTTTTCAGAAGTTCTACGACCAGTTAATATTACAGAACCCTTTTTATTTAAAATTTCACAACCTTGATTAGTAAATTTTACGCTATGATTGTTATCGCATATTTGAGATATGCTTAACAGGTTGTGTTTTAATCCTTCAACGTATAAAACAATCTTAAATAAGGGAAGGTTAAAGAGTTGAACAGAGTACCTTGGCCAATAATCCTGCAATTGCTACCATCACCAAATGTGACTGAACCATCAGTCATGTCTTTGAAATCGGTGAATAGACCTTTATCACCAGTCATATGCCTTAAGCATCCACTGTCTAAATACCACTTCAAATGACTTGTAGCTTTGAAAGCCGTGTGGGCAACCAAGCAAGTAACCTTAAGAACCCATTTCATAACCATTTTGTGTTTAGGAGTATAGTTGGTCTTCTTATATTTGTAGTTGTTGTAAGAATGACCCACTGAGTTAGATTTTAAGAGCTCCTTAAGTAAATCAACTATCTTCTCAGCTAAAGGATTTTTATTCTGATTTTTATAGTTGATATGGTTACTTTTAGGTTTGAAAGATTGAAAAGTTTTAGCATTTTTAGAAACATTTTGATTTGAACTTTTCTCTTTTAAGTTTGTGTCTCCTTTTACAAATTTAGGAGTATTTTTCTGTTTAGGAGGAATATTTCTATCGTAGCCCAAACCGGATCGGTCGTCACATTTTCTTGATCCAGACAAAAGTTTTTCTAACTTTGGATCACCTTGGGCATACCTCCATGTATCCTTTAAACTCAAAAGTGAAGAGACTTCAACTTTAAGTTTTTCATTTTCAGATTTAAGATTTTCAATAAGGGAGGCTTTGAATTCTAAATCGCATATAGTCTTTTCAAAACAATCTGAAATATGGGATTTTTCTAAAACAAGAGACTCAAAATTTTCTTTAAGCTTTGAAAACTTTTCTTTCTGAAGTTTAAGTTTAACAACAAGTTTACAACTCTTCTTATAAAGGGAATTATAAGCATCTTAAAGATCTTCTTCATTTTCATGATCACTATCCAGATTTTCTTCACTAGTTAAATCATCGTTATCTGAAAAAAAAAAAAAAAAAAACTTGGCTAGAGTCATAAGGGCTTTGACTTCATTGCCCGACTCGGTTTCAGAATCTTCTGATTCAAAAGAAGCTTCAAAACCGGAAGATTCATCCTAGGTAGCCAACATACTCTTCTTTTTGGGTTTGTCCTTTTTAGGACACTTGTTTACGAAATGCCCATATTCTTGACAGTTGTAACATTGACTGTCTTTTAATGATTTCCAAGTTTTAGATTTAGATCTTTTCTTATCATTAGATTTTTGAAAATCAACCCTCTTTTTACTTTTGAAAATTTTGTAAAACTTTTTCGCTAGAAGGGTCATATCATCTTCTGAGTTTTCTAAATCAGAAATACAATTATTTTCTTAAAAAACATTTTCAGAAGATTTAAGGGCGATAGATTTACCTTTAGGAGCTTTAAAGTTTAACTCATAGGTTTGTAAAGACCCAACTAATTCTTCTACCCTCATATTATCTGTATCACGAAGTTCCTAGATCGCAGTTACCTTAGAATTGAACCGTTCAGGAAGTGAGCGGTAGTATTTTTACACATACTTTATTTTCAGGGATTTTATCACCAAGACCCCACATAGAGTTCACAATGTCATTTAATCTAGTGTAGAAGTCCATAAACATTTCATTTTCTTTCATATGTATTTCCTCAAATTTAGTTGTGACGATTTGGACTTTAGATTTCTTGACAATTGATGTTCCCTCGTGTGTCATTTCTAATATATCTCAGGCTTGCTTTGCAGAATCATGGTATATAATTCTTTTGAATTCATCCGGTGATAGTGTGCAAGTGATTGCATTTAGTGCTTTTGCATTTGCACTACTCTCACTTTTCTGAAGATTGGTCCATGAAAAATAAGGTGTTATTCTCATTGATTTTGATCTATCGATACCAGTTACTTCAGTGGTAGGAGGGGTCCATTCAGTCACTATGTCTAGCCACACACTCTCATCCATGGATTTTAGGAAAATCCTCATTCTGGCTTTCCAATAGGTATAATTGGTGCCATCAAAGGGTGGAGGCCTAAGGACTGAAAGGCTATCAAAATTTGACATCTTATATATAGCTTAGATCGATTAGCTCAGGAAATGAATCCAAATATAAAGAATTAAAAATGAGCTATTAGGCTTTGATACCACTTGAAAAGGCCAAGATATGTCCTAGAGGGGGGGGGGGGGTGAATAGGACTATGCCAATTTTAAAAATAATACCAGCAGAATTAAATAATAAGATAGCCAAGTAAAGGAAAGATAGCAATCCACAATACGTAATGTAAAGCAACCTTAAATTCTAATTGTTCTAAGGACAACCTTTCACCATGAAAACCAAGGGTTTATGGCAAGGACAACCTTACTAGAACAAATAGATAATTAAAAATGCAAACTGTAGAGAATTAAAAAGGAAATAGCAAGAATTGAAATCTATACTATTACGACATTCCCCACAATACTTGAAATATAAATATGACAACATTCACATCCACACATACATCCCACAAACTTGAATGATAAAAAATATAGAAAATAAATCACACATCTACAAAACACAAAGAGTTATAGTGGTTCGCCTGTGTGTTCACCAACTATTAAACAAAGCCACACAACTTGCTACTCCACTCCTAATATCCTCACACTGGGGATATTAGCGTTCACTATTAAAATAGGTTTTTCCAGGTTCACCTAAAATCCTCACAATTGTGTCTTTTAAATGGGCTTACACAATCCAAAAACCCCACTCTGAGTTTTCTGGCTTACCTGAGATAACCAAAACAATGAGATTTTTCAGGCTTAATCTCAAAAGAAACTAATACAATAAAAGATTTACACAAATGTAAAATACCAGGATTTCTCCTTTTGTAGCAGCCCGGAAGAACCAAATCGGAGTAGAAGTTCGAATATAAAAGTTCAATGTCCACACTCACTTTAAAATGGTTTAGGTTCTAATTGATTTTAAATTAAACTAGTTGAGCTAGCTCTTTTTTATTTTGATTCCAAAAAGTGAAATATCACAATTCCTCTTTCAAGTTAGATTGGAATGCAGAAACAAAATCAAATATGAAAAGCTAACAAAAGAGAATATTAAATAAGCATAAAGTAGCTTAAAAATAACGCAAACTTATCTCTCAGAGTGATGCCTTGATTTTACTTGAATTGGATATAAAACTCTGAAATTCGTGTTCTACTTATAGTTGCAGAAATCGCATCTTCGACTGGTCCTATGCACACTACGACTGGTCAAAGGTCGAACATATTTTTGAAGTTTGAGCGCGATCAGATAAAATCATTCCACGACTGATCGAAGGCTCTTCACGACCGGTCGTGAGCCCTCCACGACTAGTCGTGACCTTCCCACAACTGGTTATGAGGAATCAGAATTCATTGTTGTAGTTTGAGTCATGGCTGCAGGACTGGTCATGAACGAGTCGTGCACTGTTCACACGAACGGTCAAGCAGTCTCCGGGACTGGTCGTAGACGAACAAAAAATTCTGAAAAATTGCAACCAACATAGGACTAGTCCTGGAATTTCTTGGACTGGTCGATCTAGTGCTAGGACTAGTCGAACAGGGTTCAGAACTAGTCTTAGAACAGTCCAAATATATGTAAAGAAAATCAATTTGAATTATGTATACAAAACGACCTACCCTAAGGTCAATCTAAGGTCAATCACACTTTCACTTCTTCAGATGATTTTAAAATTCAAGAAGCTTGAGACCTTGACACTTGATGAAGCTTGAAATCTTCAGAAGCTTGAATACATAGTCCTTGAATTGTACTTCACCTAGAGTCTTTGAACAAGATTTCGTCTTCGATGTAGCTTTAAAACTCTGATGCTTTAGAGAAGAGAACAATGTAATTGATCTTGTATTTATTGAAGTAGATCATTATTCTTGACTTAAAGCATTGTGATGCAGTGCCTTGAACATATGTATATCAATGTGCTACACAAGACACAGATTGAGGTTTTGGCACCACAAAATTTGAAAATCAAAGGAGCAAGAAACCATAGCACTTACACGGGGTGCAGCAGTCAGTGTAGCAATTGGTGGATTTGATCACCTGCAGACGCGATGATACAGTACCGTCTTCCCCCACTCCTCCACCATAGTATAAGACAATCCGTGTGCCATCACATACAACCTATTCTCATCATAGCGTATGGGCGTGGGTATCTTTTTGAATGCCCTACGCTCATTTGAGTGTATGTGATGGATTACTTACTTGGAAAGTCTGACAAGTTTTTTTTTGGATGTTTATATGCCCATGGATGGGCTAGATACTTGTGGTTGTTTCTGGGTGCCCATGGATGGGCTAGTTTTTTTGGGGTGTTTGGGGTGGATGTTATGCTTCTGCCAACCTTGGGTAGTACATATTTTGGATACTCTGTTTAATGGCTGGGTATAATTCACATATTTTTACTGCCATATTTCTCTGGATTGTTTTAAATGATGATTATCCCCGTTTCCCTATTTTATCTAGTTTATATCATCTGAGAATGCCTCTTCCTGCATATTCCTTACCTAATTTGTGATGTGTGATCTTTATATTCATACTATTAGTGTTTGTTAACATCACTGATCTTCTTCAACTGATGCATACATGATTTCTACAAAGAGATGTTCCTTTATATCTATCTATTCTGCTTATGCTCTTTGCTTTTTAGTTCTCCCATATGCTTCAGCATTAGTCAATATCCATTGTTATATTGCCCTTTGCCAATGACTGACAAAAAGGGGGAGAACAAATTCCACACCCCCGAAGGAGGAAAATTGTGTTGTGTGTATCTACTTTGATTGTGAATGATGATACAGGTGATAGGGGGAGAAGACAAGTGTTAGAAGGAGCAGCTACAAGAAAAAAGGGGGAGATTGCTGATGAGGGGGAGCAACTACTAAATGAAATGGTCAATTGTGTGTGTGAACTAGATAGCATTGTAAAATTGTGTAGAGTTCATGTACACACAATTTAGGGTGTTAGTATAGAAGTTGTTCTCGGGTGTTTTGGTGTTTTGTCACGTAATTGACAAAGGGGGAGACTGAAAGTGCCCTGGTTTGTCAATTAGCATGAGTGTTGAGTCAGAAAGACAAAGGAGGCCCATAGGAAGATTGATCAAGCGTCTGTCTCAACTGGATGTGTGCCCGAACTCGTCACAGGTAAATCTTAGCCTCACATCCCATGTCCCAAAACACCATGCAGTTAAAACCCTTAAAATTGAATAGAACATCCTAAGGTTTTTGGTTAGAAAACCTTTTCAAGTGAAGCAGAAAAATCTTTAAGTTTTCCACCTTTGTCGATTTATCGATACAGGCTCGATGAAATCAAACCCTGTTATCAATGTCCTCGAAGCTCACTCAATATTATCGAAATGAAGACTCATGATGTCCAGCAACCACAAAGATCTCTGGACTGAATTATCGATGAATCGATGGACTTCTCGATATCATCGAAGTTTGAATCTCGAGTCCATTAAGTCGACTCGATAAAATCGACATTTGGTTTGTTGTGTCCAAAAAGCTACTAAGGCAAATCAAGTGATTCTCGACAAATCTCGATGATATCGAATTGGGACACAAATCTATCCAGTAAGTTTTTCGGGTTGTTTTTCTTGGATCGAGGGTTACTCGATAAAATCGATATTCAAATTTTGATTATATCGAGGTTGGGTCGATGTCATCGAAATAGGACAAAAACTGTCCAGCAAGCCTATAGGAAAATTCCTTGAAATTATCGATGAATCGACACTGTCATCGATATCATCAACATTCAAATTCTGATGATATCGAGTGATGCTCAATTATATCTTAGACCTGAAATATTTCAAAGGCAAGTGCTCTCACATTTTCAAATGTCGAGGAATCGAACCTGTGTCGATGAAATCGGAGTTCAAAATTCGATGACATCGATGCATGTTCGATTTCCTCGACCAGTTGGTAAAAGGTTTCAAAAGCGTTTGACAAATGAGTTTGTAAAATCGAGCGGTCAATCGATGCTATCGAGAGTATACACTCGATGATATCGAACTCTGTCAAAAATCTTACCGTTTTATATCCGTTGGAACCTTTTTGTAACGCCCTGAAATTCGGGGGTCGAGTATGAACTCAACTCCCGAGTTCCAACGCATCACTTATGCAACATACACAATGATGGTTAAATGTTGTCTGAGTTAGCGCAATAAACATGAATGAGATTATACCAAAACAGTAATTCATACTCCAGTTCAATCGTATAAAGGCAAGCGGAAGACTGAAATTTTATATTCAAAGTATGTAAAGTAACAAAATTTTATGACTCCAGAGTATGAGTACCAACTGAGTACCAATATATATGTATTGTTTCTAAGTCAAAAAATCAAAATACAACTCTCAAGAGAAGTCCTGAAAACCCCGCGATGCAGCCGGCCTAAGCAAAGCCGTCAGAGTACTGCATAAAGGAGAACTCCTCCTGATCCTCATCGAAGTCGGGCTCCGGCTCCTGAACCGATGAACCATTTACACCTGCGACAGAGTCTGGTGGGTGTTGCAAACACCGTCCCGTAACGTGGGAGTGAGTAGCTAACTCAGTGGAACAATAAAGCATAGGTTAACATGTTATCAATTCAATCAAGCAGTAATGATAAAGCAGTACAAATCAAACATTTCTAACTACTCTTGTTAAGTGCGAAAATGAAATGACATGATGCTATAAGCCCTTGCCAAACCACCCTCAAGCGACATCATCTTACGTTCGCGAATGCTTAACTCCCTCAGTGCGCCACATCTACAAAGCACATGCGGTGCGATGATGCTCATGATTACCAAGTTATTATTAGTCCATTTCAAACAGCAGTATTGGGAAACTAAGGTACCTCCCTTGTATCATTCCCAAACATGATCCATTCTAGGGTCGTCAATCCTAGTTAATCTCATCGATATTATGGTTTGAGAGGCTTAGCGAAGGCATCACAAAGGGCTCGTCACCCGTCAGCACGGATACAGATCTCACCGTATGCGGCTCAATTGCTGACCGTCAGCTCGAGTACAGGTCTCACCGTACTCGGCTCAATCACTAGTCGTCAGCTCGAGTACAGGTCTCACCGTACTCGGCTCCACTCATACTCTAGTCGCTGTGAAAGACTCGTCGCCAATCATAGGCCCTTGGAGTATACTCGATGACACTACGGAGGACTCGTCGCCCGTCAGCACGAGCACAGGTCTCACCGTACTCGGCTCTCGCCGTAAGTATCGACAGCTCGAATACAGTGTCCCATACCACCGTATTCGGCTCACGAGTTTGGTTGCGCAATGGTCACTACGGGGAGGCACATGGCCCCAGCGTAGGCCGACAGCTCGACCACGGTGTCCCATACCACCATGCCCGGCTCATGCGTCTTAGTGGATCGAGGTACCATGGTTAACGGGATCGCCACTGGTAAGTTTGGTACCCTAGGTTCAAGCAGTAGCAACCAAACATGGTGAACACACAAATACATTTCGGTTTACTTGACGAGCCTGACTAGCTCGAGCGCACCATGAGTTGGGCGATATGGAGCGCAAAAGCACTCCGTGTGGCCAACCACTATCGCCAACCGAAGTACGACTCGGGTTCGCCAGACACATCCTTTGTGGCGACATGAATCTCAGCCACAATCGCAAGTCTGGTACCGAATGTTTGGACTATAGGCATAGTCCCAAACTCAAACAGTTCTCATCAATAGCATGTAGAGTAAAGCATGATAAACAAGCAATACAAGCATGTTAGCAGGCATGTTATAAAGCATGAAGTAAAACATGAAGTAAAGCATGTTGTAAAGCATGTTGTAAAGCATGTAGTAAAGCACTATCCACATAGGGATACAATTACATACACATTACAAGTGAGTGGTCCTAGCGAACCACCGCATGGAGGGGATCCTACATGTCTCTAAGGGAGTCGGGAATCCCATACCAGCACTTCTCTAAGGCACTAATACTCAAGCATTTACACACACAAGCATTTACACAAACACTTAGAGTACGCCATTCCAACATACATGATGTATGTTAGCAAATTGCGTATTAGGGCTATTCATTCGCCAAGTAGTTATTTTATCCGCGTATACCATATTCATACAACCAATAATCATGACAATTACACTTCCAAATTTTACACATATGCGGTATTTCTAGAATACACAATTTCAACATACATAGCGTTTACAAGCGAACATGTATTTCAACGATTCCTTTCGCCAAACTAGTATTTTATCCATATATTATATAATCATGCATTAAATAAACATGTCAAACATTTTCCAAAAAAAATACGTATACGGTATTTCTACGTATACCTAGAGTATGTGAAATTCCATATTCTACAACGTTAATCGAAACAGGAAACGGAAAGCACTTTGTACATGTGCATTTACATGCAGATCATGAATCTATCATTATCTGACATTGAAAGCGTTGAAAAACGTAACTTATACACTTAAAGTCCTCACCTTTGCCCTTGGAATCACAACGAATCAGCAAGGGTAGTAGAGCTTCCGTATACGGAGTTTTCTAGCCTAAAGAGCGGAATCGGTTAGCCTTTACATAACCTACAACGAACCTACATCAAATCAGACCTAGGGTTAGGGTTTCTTACCTTCAAACGGAATGGATACCGCCGGGAAAACACCTGAAAAGGAGCGGTGTAGGCCGTGCGACAACCAAAAGCAGTAGGAGGAAGATCACCTACAAACTCCAAGCTCTTCTCTCTCTTTTCTTTCTCTCTCTTTAGGGTTTTTCTCCCAAATTCGTATGGCTGTGAGAGGGGCTGTTCTAAGCCCCTTTTATAGCCAAAAACATCTCCAAAATAGACTCAGGTTCAAGGGTTACTGCTAATATAGGATATTCGTCACTTTTCCAGCTCAAAAGAGAGGTTCTGGTGGCCCTCCTTGAGCCAAACGTCAGACTTAAGCTCACCACACATGGATCTATGTGGGATTACGTTTTCGACTCGATCGGATTCCCAGATCGTACGTGGCGGACCACTTTCAGTTCAACGGTCAGTGGGCCACGATCCGAAATTCCAAGTACATGTAAATGTTCCTGAAAATTTTCTTAATCCGAGGGTGTAATTTGGTCGGATTCTGACGGTCAGATTGCTTAATACTGACGTGCAAGCGAATGGTGCCAGATCACTATTCCAGATATTTATTTTGGGATGCGAATAGTGTTTTTCACACACCCTCGCTCTGGATCGAAACGAATGGCCGTGGGACATCGGATGGATCTGATTTTCGAGATGATTGTCAAGCCCAGTGAGGCGGTCATAGTTCCTTAGCTTCGTGTTAATCGGACTCCCGATGTGCGATCTAAACCTAATACGAAGTTTCGTTTCATTCCCGAGAGCAGCCGGGTAATGAGTTTGGTTCTAAACTTTAGGGTAACCTAGAGTAACTTGTTTTGCAAGTTTTGGGTCTTGCAGATCGTATTTAAAGCGATCCCAATGGATTTCATGGCTAACCGAGTTTAGTACTTAGTTAACTTTGTTAAATTTCTAAAGAATTTAATCCTAATTGATTTCTGGTCGAGGTGGAACTCGAGCCAATGTACGGAAATTCACGGGTCATTACACTTTTACCTATGTAATGAGAGCTTGCCCTTGGTTATTGATAGAGAAAATAAAGAGTGTTTTTTAGTGTTTAAACCCATATCATATACCCAAAGCCTTTTCTCTCATGGGAGTTCATCCTCCAATTCACCCCCATCATTGACATTCAATAAAGTGGATTGGGGAATGAACTTTCGCATTCAAGGATCCTATAGTTACCATCTTAATGGCAAATCATTAAGCTGGGATGCCTTGAATGCATAGATGATTGGAATCGCTCTGTCTCCTTTATAGGAAAACGTTTAATAGAGTAAGATTCCATCATAACCTTGACCCAACCCGTCGCCTTATATTGGTACACCATTTGAGTTGCGATTCAAGGGAGCTAAAGATTCTTCATCATCAAAGGAGGAGATCTTCGACAACGTGCTGAATGGGGCTCATCTACTTATCTGTAAGTCATTAGAGTCTAGAGGACCCTTGTGATCATTCCTTCTATAGGATAGGGTCTAAGGAGTTTCTCACCCCCTTCAAGTCCTCATAGGAGGCCTCAGACTGGACTGTATGTGGTGGGTACTTTGTGTTGACCCTTGCTCTGTGGAGAGTATAAATTCTTAGGTCCTTGTGTAGGTCCTTGACCTGTGTGGTCTAAAACTTGGGTGCTTTGTGTTGACCCTTGCTCACGGGAGCATAAACTGGTGAGGTTCCTTGTGTGGATCCTTGGCCTGTGTGGCCTAAAAGTCGGGTATTGTGTGTTGACCCTTGCTCATGGGAGCATAAACTTGTGTCGTGTAGACACGTTGTGTCAGCCTAAGTGTAGGTTGTAATGGTTAGAGGTGAACCTAATTTAAAACCTCTACTTTGAGGTGAACCTGTTGTGAAACCTCCGTTAGTGAGATCCGGTACACTCAAGGGTTGAGTGCGTCCGCCGAAAGTGGAGTAGACAAGTAGTCGAACCACTATAAACATAACTGTGTTTGAGATTGTTATTTTCTTCTATTGCTTGTGTGATTTCCCTAAATGCCTTTATATTTGATTATCTGAGATCACACCTCACACACAGTCACGTCCATCATAAACTATGTTTTGCATCTTGTTTATCTTTCAAATAGTGTTATGACTGGATCCTCTACTTGGCTTGGAAGCCATTAGAGTTACTTTGAAGTAATCCTGATACATGTATATTCTCCCAGGATAAGATTGATAGGATTTTAAAATATCATAAAATACTAAAAAGTCCTATTCACCCCCCTCTAGGACATATTGGAGTATTCTCACTTCAACTAAAGCGATCATTACCACAATTTCAGACATTGACAGCGAGGAAGATGTCGTTGCAGAAGGTACTTTTATTGACGAAGAACATCTTTCGCCAACCTCTGAAGCTCTTCCCGGTACCAATATTCCTGCAAAGACCCCTGTAGTGATAGAGGAGGAAGAAGATGAGCCTCTAAATTATGGAGAATATGGATATTCACCAAGTAAAGAATTTTCTTTCTTTTTTTTTTTTTTACAATTATACACACACACACACACACCACACACACACACACACATCTTACAATAGTTATCTCATTATTATTGTTATATTTTTATTTCAGGTTCTCATATTGTCAATACTAGGATGGGTGATACTCCCCCGGCGGATCTTCCTCCGACTGCACCAGTGGTTTCACCGAGGGTCCCTCTGGTCCTTTGGTAGCACCAAAGGCGGTAGTTCGTGAAATCATTTTTCAAGTATAGATCACTGATCTACCAACTCCGACTACTAGAGATTCGAGCACGGAGGCCAGAGCGCCTTCCTTTGCTGATATGTTAGGAGCCGGCCCTTATTCTGTTCAGGAAATTCAACCTCCTGTTACCCATACTTCTGCAGCAGATATGTATATCATTTACTTTATTTGAATTTCCACATCCTCTAGCCCTGTTATCATTATCCTAATTTATTTTCTTCTTTATATTACAGGAACTCCCCTCGTAACGGTGCAATAAGCTCTGTATCCGTAGCTACTGCATCTGATCTATTATCTTTTGAGAAGATTCCTACACATAAACTGCTTTTGATGAGGAATTCTATGTCAGCGATAGTTCACATTTTTAAAGATCCCGAGCAATGGTTGGATCTGGATATTGCTATTGAAATCCTAGAAATCACCGTAAGGATGGCGAAGATTAATATTTCTGTCCTACGTGATTCTCTTCTCAAATTCCGTGATTCAATAATTTCTCTAGCATCAGCAGAAAATGTCACCATCGCTCCTAAGATATTAAAATCTGGAAAACAACTAACTCTTTCCAAAGAGAAGGCTTCCCTCATCACTTCCACTATTTCTGAGTTCAATCAAGAGCAATCAACTCTTCAGGAAAAGTTGAAGGCTTGTGCTGACAACAGGACGATTATTCAGAATCACGTAGCTCTCCTGAAGGAGGAAATTTTGCAACTGGAGTTAAAAGACCGTACGGAAGAATCAACTATGAAGGAGATCGTAGAGAAGATGCGAATCAGTATTCAATCTGCCAATGCTGAGAAATCTGAATTAATCAAAAATAAAGAGATAATCGCATCCTTGGAGAGCAAGCTAGCTGGAATTCCTGATCAGGCAAAAATCATTCTTGAAGAAAAGTTAAAGAACGTCGCAGCTCAAATTCAGTTGAAGGAAGATTTGCTAAAATATCTAGGAATATTAGGAATTATAGATGAGCTGTAAAGAATTTGTTTTATTTATTTTTGTTTTTCTCTTGTTGTTTTCTTTTATAGAACTTGCAACTTCTTTTTATTTTCAACACATATCAATGAAGACATAATGATATCTTGAGATAGTTTACTTCTTCATAAATTTCTAAATCATGGATCATTTCAAGCATGTTCATTTATGCAATCGTCTAACATGATATTTAATGAAGTGTTGAGATAAAAATGTCAACATATTATGACTGTTAGTATGGGATTTCCTATATGATTTTTATTTTGATAGGCGACACTAGATTTCAATTTAGTTAGATGATCACACAGTTTAAGCTCTTGAGTAGTGGAGCAACGCAGTTTTTTAGACTCTTGAGTAGTGGAGTCGGATCTCACGTGATAGTCTCTGTAACTCTTATGAGTTCGCTGAACTTCTCACAGCCTGGTGAGTTCACAAACCGCGATCCATCAGAGGGACCCAGTGAAGCTACTGGGGCCATGAACTCGATTGGATTTACGCACAGGGTTGGCCCCAATAGCTCTCTAGAGTTCATGGGGCGCACAAGGCAATATTTGGGGTACCAAATCCAGGGCTGCCAGTCCATTGATGAGTAAGTTTAGGCCCTTCCTCATGAGTTACTACTAAAAATGTCAACATATTATGTATGGTTGGCCTATTTATGGACAATGGCCAAAAAGCGCACACAGCAGCCTACATTTTCTTTGTTTGAAAGGTCAGACCCATTCACAGGAGGGTAATTTTATCCGTTCCTCGTGACGCTGTTGGAAAGCTATACAGGCAACATTGGTGTTACGCGTGACTAGCCGTTGAGGACTTTTTGGCCTTTTAGGGCTTTCAGTCACTGACTTCATCCACTGCACCCATGGGTATGCATATGATGGCATTCACGGGCTTTTTAGGGCCACTGGCTTCTCACTGGATGAAGGAAAATTTATGGGCCTAATAACATGGAGTCCCCAAGCGACGAAAGGCCAAGAAGTGACCGTCTGATGGAGATCTTCAGGGGGAATATGTATGACATCTCCATGAATCTGACACTCATGGCATCGCTTCCCGTAATCTATTGCTTCTTTAAACATTGTAGGCTAGTAATACCACATTCGATGTATTCGATGAAATAAATTTCGGCCAGCTTGATGTGCCCACATTCCCAGCAAAGTCATCAATTTGTTTCGAACAAGAACCAAATGCATTCGATTTGGGAGATTATCTTATTCAAATATAATAGAAAGAGGGTATGAAGAAAAATCATCGTATTATTAATATTGAGTTCATTTACATCCTCGAATATCCCTTGATTCTGAGATAGATTATTTAAGATACAGAAATTGACAAAGTTCAAATGTCGAATCTAAATATCAAATTCAACAGCATTTCGACTTGTAGTTCAATCATCTCTTTAAGAGGAATATTGTACAGGTTTGATCATTTGATCTCTCTATCTTGAGCTCATATCCTTGTGCAAAAAGAGAACTGGAGACTATGAAAACCCAACTTAATGATTTCGGCAGCATATCGGCACCAAACTTTACTGGCTGTATAACAGCTCAGTTGAACGGGTCGCGCAACCAATATGGTTTGCGCAAACCTATGCAAACGCTTATGTTCTTCTTTTTCTACCTTCAAAATCTTCCGGAGCTCTAATCTTCTTCCAAAATCTTCTTGACCCCCAAATGAGAGGGGGACTGGGGTATTTATAGGCCTTCACACGTGCGAACCCTCAATCTTTGTGCCATGGGGCCCACCTTGCATCAGATCCGACCGTTCATTCAAAACATCACTTTGATCTCTTTGCTCGGTTCACGCAACCAATAGGTCCATTTGTGAGGATCGCACAATCAATAAATCCTTTGCGCGGCTCGTGCAACTAATATTTCCTTTGCGCGGCTCGCATGATCTCATAAAATGGTATTCTTTCTCATTTCTTCTTTTATTCTTCTACTTTCTTGATCTTTGATCTTTGTCCTTCTTCTTTTTATGCCTCAACAACAACCCTGATGTCACTAGGGTGAATAGTGGTCATATCACAAAATGTGATATGCATGAGTCATCCTATCCAGTCATGCATCAAACCTGCGCATACCGCGCGCTCATGTGGGGCAACTCCGTCTAGCAAGGAGTCCCCTAAATACCTCAACCTAATAGTAATGTTATGATCAAACATTCCTTACAATAGGCATACAAATGATATGTATGAATATGTGTCATGATGTAATACTAAGCATGTTCTCAGTGTGTCCTGTTAGACTATGTACACTAACATGATTATCATATATAAACAATAATTGGCTTTCACCGACATGTCACATACCAAGAGTATAAACTAAACAACATGCTCCTTCGACAACTATAGGAGTCCATGCGGCATGTCCCACGTTAGCCTTCCAAGGTACTGATATATCATATATTCCAAGACGGGGTCCACTAGAAGGACGACGGATCTTGTCCATACATCGAGATAGGCTCTATATGGTGGATATACTAAATCTGGTACCACATATTCTTCCATCTACGGCAAGAGGTGATGGTGTACTAACGTCAAGGGTAGGCCCCACACTTGTCCCAAAGAAGTAAATGGATGGTGTGGATGATATATACGTGACACCGAGGTTCTAGCAACTGGATACAATGATAAGATATGTCTCATGGGGTGAGTCAAGTGGGTGCACCCCAAGGTGAGTTAAGAGGGTGAAACTATGTACAACAAGTGGGCTTCCTCACCCTCTCTATCATGTAATAAGTTGGGCTTTCCTACGGGGAGCTTGATACGTACACAAGGTGGCTTGGTGGGGTCCATACATTTAGAATTATGTATCCATCCAAGCAGATTGGGTAGCCCGCCCAACACCTAAGTGGACTTTGGGTATGGTCACTAAACTTGGGCAAGCATAAGTATCTAAATGGACCACACTTCCTATGGAAGGCATGGTGTGAACACAAGGTGGGCTTCAAGGTTTGGATAATCCTACAAGGTATGGTGGAAAACACCATCATTAAATGGGGGCCCAACGGATTGAGATAGCCTAATAAGGGAAGGTGGGTAATATAATCATCAATGAGGGGCCAACGGTTTGGGGTAAGCCCAATAAGAGGAGATGAGAATGGGTCTAACAATGGGCCTTAGAGAGATTACAATGTGTACATTTAACCACCATTGCTCCTAAGGTAATAGGCTTAACGACGGGCCCTAAGGAGGATTTCAACAATGAACATTTAACCACTATTGTCTCCTAGAGTGTGGTCCACTTGGGATTTGAATCTAACTCTCTATGAGGCCCATGACCCTTATACAAATTAGGAAAATGGATGGACATTATGTATGTAACACATACATCATGATGGGCCTCACCAGGCAGCCCCATGGTGGGCATATAGCCCATAAATCAGGGTGGGCCTCTCAAGGCAATGGGGTCCACGACCTTAAAGAAATGGATGAACAGTGTAAATATAACACATACATCATGGTGGAATCACTCATCACAATTGGGCCTCATATAAGGGCCTTGTATACATCACATCGGGCCTCACACAAGGGCCACATATACATCACTTGGGCCTCATACACGGGCCGCATATACATCACAATGGGCCTCATACACGGGCCGCATTACATTGCAATGGGTCTCATACACGGGCAACGAATACGTCACAATGGGCCACATCCATGGGCCTCAAATACATCACGTTAGGCCTCATATACGGGCCTCGAATGCATCTCATTCGGCCTCAAACATGGCCGCATATAGATCACAATGGGCCGCATCATCTGGGCCTCAAATGCATCACTGTTGAGGCACAAAAAATATCTCATTGCAGTGGTCAGAGAATACCATGGTGTTGATCTTCTTCAAGGGTAGTTTAGGTATTTTGGTAAAGTCCAGCTCAAGGGGTAGTTTAGGTATTTTGGTAAAGTTGCAGCTCAAGGGTAGTTTAGGTATTTTGGCAAAGTTCCAGCTCAAGGGGTAGTTTAGGTATTTTGGTAAAATTCCAGCTCAAGGGGTAGTTTAGGTATTTTGGTAAAGTTCCAGCTCCAGGGGTATCTGTTGAGGCATGAAAAAGTGATGAAAGGATTAAAACAGAAGAAGATTGGAAAATAAAGTATTAGAAAGAATAATGCAAGAAGAAGAAGAAATGTCTTTGAGATCGTTTGCGTAGGACCGCGCAAACAATATCAGTTGCGCGGGTCCACGCAACTCAAAAGTCCATTGCGCGGGACCGCGCAACCGAAATATCAGTTGCGCGGGTCTGCGCAATTAGTTTCAGAAGAAGATTTCATTTGAACGGTTAAGATTGATTCAAGTTGGGTCCCACGGCACTGAAATCGAGGTTCCACACGTACGAGGGTCTATAAATACCTCCTCCCCTCCTTCATTTGGGAGGGATCGAAGATTTCGGAGCGAAAGCAGAGCGAAGAAGAAGACCGAAGGTAGGAGCAAAGGGCTCTTGCAGGTTGCGCGGACCCATGCAACCTATATGCTTTGCGTGGGACCACGCAATCAGACTGGCCTGCAGTCTATAATAGCAAAGGGTTGTTATGCCGCCGGAATGGTTGAAGTCTTCAAGTTCCTCATGTTCAAGTATAAAGCAGAATAATCAGCAGAAGTGCAATTCCTCCTAAGTCTTAGGAGAGATTGAAATCCCTGACGAAATGCTGCCGAAATTTCTATCTCCTTGGAGATTGTTTGATCAAATCATCAATTCCTCCTAAGTATCTAGGCGATGACCAAAATAGCGTCGGAATGCTGCCGAAATTTCTATTAGGCTATCTTGTCTGTTTTGATTGATTGTGCTTTGTTTTCAGAATCAAGGGAATCAGAGGATGTAAATGAACTCAGAATAAATGTGATCAATGTTCTCTCATTCATTCTTTGTTATCATTGAATAAATCCCCAAAATCAAATACTTTTATTTTCTTGTCGAAACAAAATGGCGGCTCTATTGGGGATTATTATTCGATGGTAACTTAGAAAATATTCAAGAGAACATTTATCACTTTTTTGCGTCTGTATAGAAGCCGAAATGACGACTCTCAGTGGGAACATTGTAAGTGCTATGGTCTCATGCTCCTTTGGTTGCCAAATTTTGTTGTGTCAAAACATCTATCTGTGTCTTATGCTTGTATGGTGATTTATATGTACTTCAAGACACTGCATAAACACTTCATGACATTGGATGTCTTTAAGAAATACAAAGTGTACTTCATCATCCTATCAATGTTTGAAGCTACAATGTTGAAGAAGCTACAATGTTGAAGTTCAAGTCTTAAGAAACAACTCAAGAAATGACTTCAAGATTTATAAGCAACGCATGAAGTAGTTTTCACGCTGATGAAGATCTCAAGATTAAAGCTACAACAAGTTCAAGATCTCAAGCCTGATATGGTTCAAATATCTACATTCGTTGAATGGTTGAAGTTCAATGTCCATACGACATGTTTCAGGTTTGACTGACCTTAGGTTGACCTTATAAGTAGGCCACTTTGGATACATAAATCAAATGTTTATTTCACATAAGTTTGGTCTATTCGACGACCAGTCCTAGCTCCTGTTCGACCAGTCCTAGCATTAGTTCGACTAGTCCAAGAAATTCCACGACCAGTCCTAAGTTGTTGAAGATTTTCAGAATTTTTTGGTCCACCCACGACCAGTCCTGGAGATCCTTCGACAGGTCGTAGGAGTGTCTTCGACTCGTTCTCGACCAGTCGTAGAGCTACGACTCAAAGTCCAGCAAGTTAATCTATGGTCCTACTACCAGTCGTAGAGAGCTACGACCAGTCGTAGGTGACCCACGACCAGTCGTAGGCTTCCCACGACCAGTCCTGGAACAACTTTCAAAGATCGCGCTCAATATTTCAAATATCTGTTAGAGCTACGACCAGTCGAAGGTTTCTAAGACCAGTCGTAGATACGATTTTTGCTTCTATAAATTGAACACAAAATTCAGAGTTTTCACAATTCAACTCGATTCAATTCAAGAAATTTCAAGTGATCACTCTGAGATAAGTCTGTGTTTATTTTAAGCTACATTGTGCTTATTTAATATTCCTTTTTGCTAGCTTATTTAATTTGATTTTGTTTTTGTATTCCAATCTTATTTGAAAAGAGGAATTATCTTATTCCTTCTTCTTGGAATCAAAATCAAATATAGCTACGCCCAACTAGTTAAAATCTAAAATCTATTAGAATTTAGAACCATATTAAAGTGAGTATTGGAAATTGAACTTTGACATTCAAACATCTACTCCGATTGGTTCTACCGGGCTGCTACGAAAAGGAGAAATCCAGGTATTTTACAATTCTGTAAAATTTCATTACTTTTGGTTTTGTTTGAGGTTAAGCCAGAAAAATCTCATTGTATTGGTTTTGTTTGAGGTTAAACCAGAAAAATCTCATTGTATTGGTTATCTGAGGAGAGCCAGAAAACTCAGAAAAGAGGGGTTTTTGAATTGTGTAAGCCCGAGTGAAAAAGACACAATTGTAAAGGTTTTGGGTGAACCTGTGAAAACCTATTTGATAGTGAACGCTAATATCCCCTGTGTGAGGATATTAGGAGTGGAGTAGCTTTCTGTGTGGCTGTTGAAAGACAGTTGGTGTACACACAGGCGAACCACTATAACTCTTTGTCTTGTGGATTGAATGCTTGCTTAATTTTCATATTTTTTATCATTCAATTGTGTGGAATGTACATGTGGATGTGAATGTTGTAACTATTTACATTTCAAGCAAGTGTGGGGATTGTTATAATAATTTAGATCTATATTTCTACATTTAATTTCAATTCCTTGCTATTCATTTATTTCTATTAAAATTGAGTCCTTGATCCAAAAGATGTTCTAGAAATAAGGTTGTCCTACCATAAGCCCTTGTTTATTATGGTGTAAGGTTGTCCTTAGAACTGAATTTGTATCAATCTCTCAATACTTATTTATCAAGGTGATTTGATTTCAGCATTGTGAATTGATTTATAATTGTAAGGCTATTGGTTTACTTTATTTCCGCTGATTTTATTTTAATTTGGCATAGTCCTATTCACCCCCCTCCCCCCCCCCCCCCCCCCCCTCTAGGACATATAGCTTGGCCTTTTCAAGTGGTATCAGAGCCTAATAGCTCATTTTTGTTGCTTTTTATTTGGATTTATTTCCTGAGCTAACGATCTAAGCTATATAAAAAGATGTCAAATTTTGATAGCCTTTCAGTTACTAGGCCTCCACCCTTTGATAGCTCCAACTATGCCTATTGGAAAGCCAGAATGAGGATCTTCCTCAAATCAATGGATGAAAGTGTGTGGCAAGCCACAGTGACTGAATGGAATCCTCCTATCATGGAAGTAACTGGTGTTGATGGTTCAAAATCTATGAAAATTACACCGTATTTCCAATGGACCACACTTCAGAAAAAATGAGAGTAGTGCAAATGCTAAAGCACTAAATGCAATCACTTGCGCACTATCACTGGATGAGTTCAAAAGAATCATATCCTGTGATACTGCAAAGCAAGCCTGAGATATTTTAGAAATGACACACGAAGGTACATCAATTGTCAAGAAATCTAAAGTCCAACTCCTCACAACTAAATTTGAAGAAATTCATATGGAGGAAAATGAAATGTTTATGGACTTTTACACTAGATTGAATGACATTGTAAACTCAATGTGGGGTCTTGGCGATAAGATCCCAGAAAGTAAAGTGTGTGCAAAAATACTACGCTCTCTTCCTGAACGGTTCAATTCTAAGGTAACCGCAATCCAGGAACTTCGTGATACGGATAATATGAGGGTAGAAGAATTAGTTGGTTCTTTACAAACCTATGAATTAAGTTTTAAAGCTCCTAAAGGTAAATCTATTGCTTTGAAGTCATCTAAAAGTATTACTCAAGAAAATTCAGATTCAAAAAAGTCTGAAGATGATATGACCCTTTTGGCGAAAAAGTTTTATAAGATTTTCAAAAGTAAGAAAAGAGTCGACTTTCAAAAGGCAAATGAAAAGAAACGTTCTAAACCTAAGTTTAAAACTTGGAAGTCTTTGAAAGATAGTCAATGTTACAACTGTCAAGAATATGGGCATTTAGCAAACAAATGTCCTAAAAAGGACAGATCCAAAAGGAAGGGTATGCTGGCTACTTGGGATGAATCGTCTGATTCTGAAGCCTCTTCTGAATCAGAAAATTCAGAAACCGAGTCGGGCAGTGAACTTAAGGCCCTTATGACTCTAGCCAAGTTTACTTTTTCAGATCACGATGATTCAACAAGTGAAGAAAATTTGGATAGTGATCATGAAAATGATGAAGATCTTCAAGATGCATACAATGCCTTATATAAGGAAAGTTGTAAAATTGCTGTCAAACTTAAACTTCAAAAAGAAATTTTTTAAACTCAAAGAATGTTTTGAAACCCTTGTTTTAGAAAAATCTCAAATTTCAGATAGTTTTGAAAAATCAAAGTGTGATCTGGAATTCAAAACCTCCCTGATTGAAAATTTGAAATCTGAAAATGAGAAACTTAAAAATGAAGTATCTTCTCTTCTGAGTTTGAAGGACACATGGAGATATGCCCAAGGTGATCCAAAATTAGAAAAATTATTATCCGGATCAAGAAAATGTGGCGATCGATCCGGGTTGGGCTATGATAAAAACACGTCTCCTAAACAGAAGAATACTCCTTCCAATTTTATGAAAGGAGAGACTTCTAACTCAAAAGGAAAAGGTACTAGTCAAGTTTTTTCTAAAAATACAAAAACTTTTCAAAAACCCAAAAGCAGCTATATAAATTTGTAACATCTCGGATTTTTGCCAACCTGGGATTAGACATTCTTAGGCATGGGTCAATCTTAACACCTGATTAACTTTTCAAACGCTCAATTCAAAGCCTCAAATCCCGTCTTAAACCATTTTCTTCACAAATCCCACCCTTCACTACCTTGTGCTTTCAATTTTTTTCAAAGCACTTTCGCCCTAGACACTATCTTAAACTAGCTAAGTAGTAAAACTTAGATCACTTTATATACAAACTGCAAAGGCCTAAGTACCATCTCAACCAGAAAACAATTAGGATTAAATCCTTTAGAAATTTAACAAAGTTAACTAAGTGCAAAACTCGATTAGCCATGAAATCCGTTGGGATCGCTTTAAATATGATCTGCAAGACCCAAAACTTGCAAAATCAGTGACTCTAGGTTTCCCTAAAGTTTAGAACCAAACTCATTTCCCGTCTGCTCTCGGGAATGAAACGAAACTTCGTATTAGGTCTGGACCGCACATCGGGAGTCCGATTAACACGAAGCTAAGGAACTAGGACCGCCTCACTGGGCTTGACAATCATCTCAAAAATCAGATCCAGCCGATGTCCCACAGTCATTCGTTTCGATCCGGAACGAGGGAGTGTGAAAAACACTATTCCCTTTGAAATTAAAATATCTGGAATAGTGATCTGGCACCATTCGCTTGCGCATCAGTATTAAGCAACCAGACCGTCAGAATTAGACCAAATTACACCCTCGGATCAGGAAAAATTTCAGGAACATTTACATGTACTTGGAATTTCGGATCGTGGCCCACTGACCGTTGAACTGAAAGTGGTCCGCCACGTGCGATCTGGGAATCCGATCGAGTCGAAAACATAATCCCTCATAGATCCATGTGTGGTGAGCTTAAGTCTGACGTTTGGCTCAAGGAGGGCCACCAGAACCTCTCTTTTGAGCTGAAAAAGTGACGAAATACCTATATTAGCAGTAACCTTTGAACAGGAGTCTATTTCGGTGAGTTTTGAGACTATATAAGGACCTTAAACCCTCTCTCATGGCAGTCATACGAATTTGGAATTGAGAGAGGGAAAAGAGAGAGAAAGTGAGGGAGAAGTGGGAGAATCTGCCTGCCGTCGTTCCCTGCCACCACACGGGCTGCACCATCCCTTTCTTGACGCTTTTCCAGCGTTTCCGGCATCGTTTCTAGGTAAGAAACCCTAACCCTAATCTGTTTTGGGGTTTAGACTGTTGTAGGTTGTGAAATAGCTAACCTATTTCGTTCTCTAGGTTGCCAAACTGCCGAATACGGAAGCTTAGCAAACCTATCAACTCCGTTACGATTCTACGACAAAAGGTGCGGACTTTAGGTGCATAGGTTAGAGTTTTCAACGCTTTCAATGTCAGATAATGATAGATTCATGATCTGCATGCAATTGCACATGTACAAAGTGCTTTCCGTTTCCTGTTTCGATTAACGTTGTAGAATATGGAATTTCACATACTTTGGGTATACGTAGAAATACCGTATACGTATTTTTTTTGAAGAAATGTTTGGCATGTTTATTTAATGTATGATTATACTATATATGGATAAAATACTAGTTTGGCGAAAGGAATCGCCGTAATACATGTTCACTTGTAAATGCTATGTATGTTGAAATTGCGTATTCTAGAAAATACTGTATACGTATAAATTTTGGATATGTATTTATCATGATTATTTGCTGTAGTAATATATTATACATAGATAAAATACTTGCTTGGCTAAGGGATAACCCTAATACATGTTTTACTAACATACACCATGTATGTTGTAATAGTGTATTCTAAGTGTTTGTGGAAATGGCTGAATGAGTATAGAATTCTCATTCGTGCTCGCCATAATGAAATTGTCATGGATTCATGATTGATGTATTGGCGATACCCCCCTTTGACGAAAGGATTTGCCCCAAGTCACGCCACGACCAATATACACTATATATGCTAAAATGTGTGGCCCAAGTGTTTGTGGAAATGACTGAATGGATATGGAACTTGGATTCCTGCTTGCCATGACTATCCGTCTTGGGTGTACGCGTGTTATGATTGGGGCAACTCCCCAGTGAAAGGATTTGGCCTAATGCCTATGTGATCGACATATGTTGTGTATGTTGATGTATGTTTGTTTAAGTGTTTCTTGAAATGTCTGAATGAGTAGTAGTTAGCAAATTGTAAAGTATAAGGGTGTTTTGATATGATTCTCAACCTCTTTTAACTATGTGTATGATCTCCTTTGATAGTTGTGTGATTAGAAATTGAACATGTACAAACGCATGCTTGTGTTGTGATTCATAACATGCTCAACTGCTTTATGATTTTAACTATGTAATGCATATGTTTAAATTTATATTTACGTTGTATGATCCGTCATGGGTGATGGGGGAGTGGAGCAACGAGTGCGTGCAACAGCCCTGGTAGCCCTAAACGGATAATACCAGACCTTGACTGTATGAGTTGAATCTTGATCCATTACTGCTTTATTTATCTGCAATTGATTGTGTTTGGGACTATGATTATGGCCCAGGCAATCGGTAACGAGATTGAACTCGTGGCTGAGATTCACTTGCCACGTGGCATGTGTTCGACGAACTCGAGTCGTGCGTTGCCTGTCGGCAGTGGCTAGGCCACACGAAGTTCTTTATGCACTTCATGTCGTGCAGCTCAACGGGCGATCGTGCTAGTCGAGCTCGTCAAGTAACCCGATCTGCCTTATGCATGTTCACCCTGTTTGGACGCTACTGCTTGAACCTAGGGTACCAAACTTATCAGTGAAACCCCCTTTTAACCATGGTACCTCGATCCGCTAAGACGCATGAGCCGGGCATGGTGGTATGGGACACCGTGGTCGAGCTGTCGGCCTACGCTGGGGCCATGTGCCTCCTCGTAGTGACCATTGTGCAACCAACTCGTGAGCCGAATATGGTGGTATGGGACACTGTATTCGAGCTGTCGATACTTACGGCGAGAGCCGAGTACGGTGAGACCTGTACTCGTGCTGACGGGCGACGAGTCCTCCGTAGTATCTTCGAGTATACTCCAAGGGTCTGTGATTGGCGACGAGTCTTTCACAGCAACTAGAGTATGAGTGGAGCCGAGTACAGTGAGACCTGTACTCGAGCTGATGGCTAGTGATTGAGCCGAGTACGTTGAGACCTGTACTCGAGCTGACGGTCAGCAATTGAGCCGCATACGGTGAGATCTGTATCCGCGCTGACGGGTGACGAGCCCTTTGCGATGCCTTCACTATGCTTCTCAAACCATAATATCATATGAGATTAACTAGGATTGACGACCCTAGAATGGATCATGTTTGGGAATGATACAAGGGAGGTACCTTAGTTTCCCAATACTGCTGGTTGAAATGGACTAATAAAAACTTGGTAATCATGAGCATCATCGCACCGCATGTGCTTTGTAGATGTGGCGCACTGAGGGAGTAAGCATTCGCGAACGTAAGATGATGTCGCTTGAGGGTGGTTTGGCAAGGGCATACAGCATCATGTCATTTCATTTTTGCACTTAACAAGAGTAGTTAGAAATGTTTGATTTGTACTGCTTTATCATTACTGCTTGATTGAATTGATAACATGTTAACCTATGCTTTACTGTTCCACTGAGTTGATCACTCACTCCCACGTTACGGGACGGTGTTCCGAACACCCACCAGATTTGTTGAGTTTCAGGTGATGGCGATGCTTATGAAGCAGAGCCGGACTTCTATGATGTGGAGGAGGAGTTCTCCTACATGTAACTTTCTGACAGGCCAATGAAGACCTGGTATTGTATTGACGGGGTTATGGTTCTTGGGATAGAAGGCATTACACTTCCTCAAATTTGGTAAATTTTAGAACTGCACTTGTATTTATTTAACCTGGTAATGTTATCACACTCTGGAGACTCATCATAAGTTATATATTTTATCTATCTATCACAGTCTTCCGCTTGCAAACTTAACTGTCTCTGGAGTATGATATGTTGTTTTGGCTTAATCTCACTCATGTTCAATGCACGAATACAGTCAACATTCAATCATCATTCATTTTGTTGCATAAGTGATGTTCTGGAACTCGGGAGTTGAGTTTACGCTCGACCCCCGATTTTCAGGGCGTTACAAAATTTCAATAATCAGATTCGAAACCCACTAGCTGAAAAAATTGTTGATTTACTTAAGGAGCTATTAAAATCTAACTCAGTAGGTCACTCTTACAACTGTAAACAAAAGAAGACCAACTATTCTCCTAAACCCAAAACAGTTCTGAAATGGGTTCCTAAGGTTGCCTGTTTGGTTGCTCACACTGCTTTCAAAGCTACAAACCTTTCAAAATGGTACCTAGATAATGGATGCTCCAGACATATGACAGGCGACAAGGCGCTATTCACCGATCTTAAAGATATGACTGATGGGTCAGTCACATTTGGTGATGGTAGCAACTGCAAGATAATTGGCAAAGGTACGGTCCAACTCTATAACCTTCCCTTATTTAAAAATGTTTTATATGTTGAGGGTTTAAAACACAACCTGTTGAGCATATCTCAAATATGCGATAACAACCATAATGTTAAATTTTCTAATCAAGGTTGTGAAATTATAAACGAAAAGGGTTCTGTAATATTAACTGGTCGCAGAACTTCTGAAAACTGCTATATAGTAAGCGATGGTAGCTCATTTAAACAAACGTGCTACATGGTCCATACCGATGAGACAGAATTATGGCATAAACGCCTCGGACATGTACACTACCGAAATTTATACAGATTGAGCAAAGGAGAACTAATTAGAGGTCTACCTAAGATGCAAAAAGTAGACAAGATTTGTGGTGAATGCCAGTATGGTAAACAAACTAGGAGCTCTCACAAAAAGGTGAACTCCAATACCACCACAAGACCACTCGAGCTTCTCCACATGGATCTTATAGGACCAACAAGAACGGAAAGTCGAGGTGGCAAAAAATACATCTTAGTTATTGTAGATGATTATACAAGATACACTTGGGTTTCATTCTTGAGGGACAAATCAGAAACCCTTGATGAAGTGAAAAGATTATAAAACGGATTCAAACTGAAAAATGTTCTCAAGTCAACAAGATCCGTAGTGATCATGGATCCGAATTTGAAAATAATGGTTTTGAGAAATTCTGTAGCGATCAGGGAATATCGCATGAATTCTCTGCACCTAAGACTCCTCAACAAAATGGAATTGTCGAGAGGAAAAATAGAGTGCTTCAAGAAATGGGAAATGTTATGTTAAATAGCATGAAGCTCCCTAGGAATCTCTGGGCTGAAGCAGTGAATACAGCCTGCTACATTATTAACCGTGTTTATATTTGCAAATCTAATAATAAAACGGCTTATGAAATGTGGTTTGAGAAAAAGCCTTCTGTCAAATACTTTCGAGTTTTTGGCAGCAAGTGCTATATTTTGCGTGACCGTGAAAATTTGGGAAAGTTCGACACTAGAAGTGATGAAGGGATCTTTTTAGGATATTCTTTAAACAGTCGTGCATATCGTGTTCTGAACAACAAGACTGGTGTGATTCAAGAGTCAATAAATGTTGTGATTGACGATCTTTTGAATTCACCTGTCCCTAGTTCAGATAATGATGAAGTTCTTATACTTGAAAAACAAGAAACTTCATCAAGTGAAACTAATTCTGAATTAAGGACTGTTAAAGATCATCCAACTTCTCAAATACTTAGAAACCCTCTCACTGGTGTGCGCACTCGTAGACAATTAGAGGACATATGTAACTACGTATGCTTTACATCCCAGATAGAACCGGTTAATGTAAAAGAAGCACTTTCGGATGAAAACTGGATAGTTGCGATGCAGGAAGAACTTAATCAGTTTGTCAGAAATGATGTCTGGTTCCTTGTTCCTGGACCTAAAGATAAACATATTATTGGAACAAAATGGATTTTCAAAAACAAATCTGATGAACTTGGAAATATTATTCGAAACAAAGCAAGGCTAGTTGTACAGGGGTATACACAAATTGAAGGTATTAACTATAATGAAACATTTGCCCGTGTAGCTCGTCTTGAATCAATCAGACTTTTTATCTCCATTGCTTGTTTTAGAAAGATTAAAATTTACCAAATGGATGTAAAGAGTGCCTTTTTGAATGGTGATTTACATGAAGAGGTATATGTTGAACAACCTACAGGGTTTGAAGATCCTAAATTTACTGATCATGTGTATCATCTTAAGAAGGCTCTCTATGGTCTGAAACAAGCTCCCAGAGCATGGTACGAAAAACTGACTAAGTTTTTACTGAGTCATAATTTTCAGATGGGATGTGTTGATAAGACTCTCTTTGTTAAAAAACATAACGATGATATTCTAATGGTTCAAATATATGTTGACGATATTATTTATGGATCAACCTGTACTAACATGACTGTTGAGTTTGCAGATTTAATGAAGTCTAAATTCGAAATGAGCATGGTTGGAGAATTAAATTATTTCCTAGGGTTGCAAGTAAAACAACAACCTGATGGAATTTTTATCTCTCAAACCAAATATGCTCTGAACTTAATTAAGAAATTTGGATTTGAGAATGGTAAAAAATTTGATACTCCTATAAGTACAACTTTGAGACTCTCAAAAGACTCTACAGGTAATGATGTGGATCCTAAATTGTATCGTAGTTTGATTGGTAGTTTGCTTTATTTGACTGCTAGTAGACCAGATATCGCTTTGAGTGTTGGTATTTGTGCTCGTTATCAATCAAATCCTAAAGAATCTCACTTAACTGCTGTTAAGCGGATTATGCGATATGTCGCAAGTTCTGCTAAACTGGGTCTCTGGTATCCACATGAGACTAGTGTTCAATTAGCTGGGTACTCAGATGCTGACTGGGCTGGAAACATTGATGATAGGAAATCAACCAGTGGTGGTTGTTTCTACATTGGAAATTGTCTTGTTTCTTGGTTTAGCAAGAAGCAAAGTTCAATATCGCTATCAACAGCTGAGGCTGAATACATTGCTACTGGAAATGCATGTACTCAGCTTGTTTGGATGAAACGTATGTTAAGCGATTATGGAATTACACAGGATTCTATGATTTTGTTTTGTGATAATTCCAGTGCAATAAATATCTCAAAAAATCTAGTTCAGCATTCACGTACTAAGCATATTGACATTAGATTTCATTACATTCGTGAATTAGTGGAAGAAAAATTAATATATTGGATTACATTCCAACCGAGACTCAACTTGCGGACATTTTCACTAAACCGCTTGACAAAAGCAGGTTTAATAAATTAAAGTTTGATCTCGGTATGTGCAATTTAAATTGAATTTGCATGCTTTGGTGTATCATAATGTACATATGTTTGATGTTTTATTTGCTTAAATTGGAAATCATTTGAAAAATTGTAAATTTTAGTCGGTACTCGACCAGTCGTGAGTGTACACGACCGGTCGTGATACGACCGGTCGAACACATCCACGACCGGTCGTGAAACTCGTGAATTCACTTTATTTTGGGGATTTGGCTCTTCTTCTTCATTTCCTTTTGTCTCTCCAACGAGCCTAGCCTCGATCGGTCGAACCCACCTTCATGATACTTCAAGGTTAGTGGTTCTTTTACAATCTTCTTGCAGATTCTTGTTATTGGTGTTTCAAATTTCACTCTTGTAGAATCTATTTGCTCTTTCATTGCAAGTTTGGGGTTTTCTCTTGAAAAATCTGTTCTATCAAAACCCCACTTCTTCTTTCTTGCATCTTATAGTTTCCTTGATTCCTCCTTTGAAAATGGATGCTAGGGGTAAAAAGAAAACTACACGTGGTCCCTCTTCATCTAGATCAGCATCTATTGCGCAACGTCATCTTCGCTCTCCCGAAAATGATCCTTCAGATGCTCGGGATTTGCGTATGCGCAATATTATTGTTGCGCGTCCTGTTAATGTTAATCACATTGCTTCCTTTGGTATCCTTCCTCTGTTGGAATCTGTGGGATGGGATAACATCTTACATTGGGGTGGAGCTGCATACCAGTCCATTGCCCAATCCATGTTTGCATGTATTTGTGATTCTTATCTTGAGAATTTAACCTTTAAAATTGATACTCAAGAAGGATTATTTTCAGTGGATCGACATTTGATTGCTCACCTTATGGAAATACCTGTCAATGATGAGGGCATTCCGATTCATATTTTACATGACAAATTCTCAGAATCTGAACAAAAAATGCTTACTAGAGATTTGTGTAATTTGGATGTTCACTGGACTCATAAAGGTCATGCACTTCCCTTAAGGTACTTGTTACCCAGACACAGAGTGCTTCACAGGATTTTCATCTCAAATCTATATCCGCGTTCTGGTAATAAAACCGAACTCACTGCTTTCATGGTTCGTGTTTTGCACTCTGTCATCTCTGGTGTGAAAATCTGTCTACCTTCGTTAATTTGTCACTCCATTATTTTGTCTCGTCACCATCCAGGTCATAGTGATATTCCCTTTGGTTATTTGATGACTATGCTCGCAAATCATATGCTCGTAGCTATGCCTGTTAGAGAAAAACCCATCCATCATCTCCCTTTTAATAATTCCAATCTTAACAAGATGAATTTAGAATTAATTCCTGGCCAAGTGGATGCTGGTAGCAGTGGTGCTGAAGCAGGAAATGCAGATCAAGCTGGTGATCTTCCTGAAGACGTGAATATGGATGATTTATTTGAAGAACTTGAGTCAGACTCAGCTGATGATCCTGACTTTCAGCCTTCTGATTTTGATGAGAGGTTGAATTCTCTTCAAGAACAGGTGGCTCAAATTCGTGTTACCCAAGACACTCAATTTTCTTATTTACGCAAATATATGAGGCGGGTTGCTAGGGGTTTACACAAAATTGATCCATCTAATCCTGCTCCTTCTTCTGGATCTGACTGAATTTTTATTTGGTCTGTAATAACTAATATTGTTCTTTGCTTTTAGTCTGAACTTTGCATGCTTACTGACTTTTTGTTGAATTATGCACTATGCTCTCTTGCATCTATATTCCATCCCCTATTTTCCTTACTACCCTTCTTTCTTTGTCATTTTATGTCAAAAAGGGGGAGAAGTTTTGGGTGGCTTTGGCTTTGGTTGGATTTCATGATTATGATTAGGCTCATTCATGTCTATTTAAATATGGATGTGTTGCTATTACTCAGGGGGAGTTAAGCTTCTCAGGGGGAGTTATGCTTGATATTGCTTATAATGTCTATAGAACTGGTGCATGATTCTCTATCTGTTGTGCCTGTATGTCTCTTATTTCTATTGGAAGTATTATTTATTTGGGTGTTTTGTAACAAATTTGACAAAGGGGGAGATTGTAAGGGCTATGGTCTCATGCTCCTTTGGTTGCCAAATTTTGTTGTGTCAAAACATCTATCTGTGTCTTGTGCTTGTATGGTGATTTATATTTACTTCAAGACACTGCATAAACACTTCATGACATTGGATGTCTTTAAGAAATACAAAGTGTACTTCATCATCCTATCAATGTTTGAAGCTACAATGTTGAAGTTCAAGAAGCTACAATGTTGAAGAAGCTACAACGTTGAAGTTCAAGTCTTAAGAAACAACTCAAGAAATGACTTCAAGATTTATAAGCAACGCATGAAGTAGTTTTCACGCTGATGAAGATCTCAAGATTAAAGCTACAACAAGTTCAAGATCTCAAGCCTGATATGGTTCAAATATCTACATTCGTTGAATGGTTGAAGTTCAATGTCCATACGACATGTTTCAGGTTTGACTGACCTTAGGTTGACCTTATAAGTAGGTCACTTTGGATACATAAATCAAATGTTTATTTCACATAAGTTTGGTCTATTCTACGACTAGTCCTAGCTCCTGTTCGACCAGTCCTAACATTGGTTCGACTAGTCCAAGAAATTCCACGACCAGTCCTAAGTTGTTTCAGATTTTCAGAATTTTTTGGTACACCCACGACCAGTCCTGGAGATCCTTCGACCGGTCGTAGGAGTACCTTCGACTCGTTCTCGACCAGTCGTAGAGCTACGACTCAAAGTCCAGCAAGCTAATCTATGGTCTACGACCAGTCGTAGAGAGCTACGACCAGTCGTAGGCTTCCCACGACCAGTCGTGGAACGACTTTCAAAGATCGCGCTCAATATTTCAAATATCCGTTAGAGCTACGACCAGTCGAAGGTTTCTAAGACCAGTCGTAGATGCGATTTTTGCTTCTATAAATTGAACACGAAATTCAGAGTTTTCACAATTCAACTCGATTCAATTCAAGAAATTTCAAGTGATCACTCTGAGATAAGTCTGTGTTTATTTTAAGCTACATTGTGCTTATTTAATATTCTTTTTGCTAGCTTATTTAATTTAATTTTGTTTCTGTATTCCAATCTTATTTGAAAAGAGGAATTATCTTATTCCTTCTTCTTGGAATCAAAATCAAATATAGCTACGCCCAACTAGTTAAAATCTAAAATCTATTAGAATTTAGAACCATATTAAAGTGAGTATTGGAAATTGAACTTTGACATTCAAACATCTACTCCGATTGGTTCTACCGGGCTGCTACGAAAAGGAGAAATCCAGGTATTTTACAATTCTGTAAAATTTCATTACTTTTGGTTTTGTTTGAGGTTAAGCCAGAAAAATTTCATTGTATTGGTTTTGTTTGAGGTTAAACCAGAAAAATCTCATTGTATTGGTTATCTGAGGAGAGCCAGAAAACTCAAAAAAGAGGGGTTTTTGAATTATGTAAGCCCGAGTGAAAAAGACACAATTGTAAAGGTTTTGGGTGAACCTGTGAAAACCTATTTGATAGTGAATGCTAATATCCCCTGTGTGAGGATATTAGGAGTGGAGTAGCTTTCTGTGTGGCTGTTGAAAGACAGTTGGTGTACACACAGGCGAACCACTATAACTCTTTATCTTGTGGATTGAATGCTTGCTTAATTTTCATATCTTTTATCATTCAATTGTGTGGAATGTACATGTGGATGTGAATGTTGTAACTATTTACATTTCAAGCAAGTGTGGGGATTGTTGTAATAATTTAGATCTATATTTCTACATTTAATTTCAATTCCTTGCTATTCATTTATTTCTATTAAAATTGAGTCCTTGATCCAAAAGATGTTCTAGAAATAAGGTTGTCCTACCATAAGCCCTTGTTTATTATGGTGTAAGGTTGTCCTTAGAACTGAATTTGTATCAATCTCTCAATACTTATTTATCAAGGTGATTTGATTTCAGCATTGTGAATTGATTTATAATTGTAAGGCTATTGGTTTACTTTATTTCCGCTGATTTTATTTTAATTTGGCATAGTCCTATTCACCCCCCTCTAGGACATATAGCTTGGCCTTTTCAAACATCCTCCCCTTCATCTCTAGAAACAAAGTACGATTTTATTTAAATAAATTAACTAACACTCTGTTTTGAATGACAGAAGATATACTGTAATGACCTTTCTCCCGACTAAACGTGGTTGCCTATTCTCATCCAACGGATTTCCACCAAAAATATCAGAGAAGATCAAGTTAGTTATGATCAAGGACAGACAATGTCAGATCAGAAGTAAGTTCGACTGAATCATACGCTGCTCGCCGACAAGTAGACGAATTAATCAATGAATTAACAAATTCATTAGCCAATAGAGAATCCAGGGGGCATTGCCATAACTTTCTAGAATAGAAGAGAAAAGAGTTAAGAGTAAGTAGAAAGCGTTAGAGAAAGCAAAGTCTGCTATCATCAAGAACAGTGAATTTCGTGAAATGGACGGAACAATCTCTATTTCGCCAGTGGCTCAAGAAGATGAGGGAAGATAGAGGATAGTAATATCCAAAAGTCAGAAAATTCGATCTTCTTCCACAAGAAGCATCTTTTCGCCAACTACTGGGTCAATTATGCGAAGTTTCGTGGGGTACAGTCCTGCTTCGGTCATACAATCATCTCATTCGAGAAAAACGGAAAAGCCCGTCACTCCAAAAGCACCTCCTGCAAAAGATTTCAAGCAAACTCATGCGTCAAGAATGCTATGATTCGAGTCAGTTAGTCCTTTGAAGCGACAGCACGTTGATTTTAAATCAAATGATAGTTCATCCTCTTCAACAGCATCAGCAGCACAACGCTCGTTTTCCCCCTCAATATCAAGACAATCAAAATATAAAGAAACAAAAAGCTCATCGACAGATATTAATCATCCTGATCAGTTTTCACCAGATGAACATGCGACTGAAGAAGTCCCTAATATTCCGACAGTGATTGTTGTGAACAACACTGAACCGCAAGAAGAAGGGCCACAACCGCAATCGGTTAAATTTCAAGAGCCAATGCCTAATATTACTCAGAATATAATGCAGGAAGAAATTTGGCAAATGGTTATCGAGTCTACTCATCTAGAGTATAAACAAAGTCAAAATAAAAGGTTTCGATATCAGACACTGTATCCTCCTGAAATAGAAGACATGTCATTTCCCGCCGATTTCAAACATCTGAATTTTCAGAAATTTAACGGGAATGGATCACCAGAAGAGCATATGATGCATTTCTTAGCAAAGATGGAAAATTTCTCTAGAATTCCTCAATATTGTCTGTGATTATTTGGATCTTCTCTGACAGGAAGAGCTTTCAGATGGTATTCAAGTTTAATCCCAAGATCTATTCATACCTGGGAACAGATGCAGGATGCTTTTATGTCAAACTTTTTCTCTTCAGACCGAGAAGTTAGTTTGACCGAATTGGCCTCTATTCGCCAAGAACAAAATGAATCAGTTGAAGAATTCATCATCGATGGAAGGACTTGGTAGCATTATGTCAACATCCTCTGTGGGAATCAGAACAAGTTGAACTATGTTTAGAAGGCATGAGACCAGAATTAGCATGCCACCTGATTAGTAAATATTGGAGGACCTTTCGTAATTTTGTTACGAAGGCTTATGCTCTTGAAAAGATGATGGGAAGAGTGTCTGCTTTTCAGTCAAAATCAACTCACACAACTTAGAAAGAAGAAGCTAAAGAAGATTATCAGAATGATGAAAGAGAAAGCAATGAAGACGATAGAAATGGTCCTGCGGTTATAATGACATATAAAAGGTCCAGGCAAAATAAAGACCATTCAAAGTATTCATTTGCGAGAAAAGATATACTTCCTATGCTGAATCAATTGTTGGCTATGAAGAGTATTGAATTACCTCGGCTAAGACACATCGAAGAAATCGAAAATACAAGAGGAATGGATTATTTCCATTATCACCGCAAATTTGGACATCATACGAAAAAACTGTAATCCCCTCAGGAACAAGCTACAAAAGATGATCGATAAAGGAGAAATTGCGATGGAAAGAGCATGACAGAAAGAGAAAAAATAGAGAAAAATGACAGAAGCTCGATAAAGAAAATTCTGGGGGCATCCGTGTTAAAAGACGATAGCATGCTTCATATGGTGAATCGTCAGTAATTGACAAGATCAAGCTGTCATAGCCTAAATACTCAAATAAAAAGCAGAGAGCAAGGCAAAAGACGGAAGACCGTAATAAAAAGCATATTCGTTGCAGATATGCATGGCAATACCTGCCAGTTTAGAAGATGATCGCTATTTTGATTTCGAAAGATATCGGTATGATGCTTCCAAAATCAAAAGGGGGCAAGACAAGTGAGTAAAAAGGTAAGAAACAGTGAAATGTATTTCTCGTCATAGAATATATATCTTTTGTGTACATGAATAAAATGCAGGCTTTCAAGCATATCAAGTCATTGCCAAAGCAAGATAGTTGAGTAAAATTTGTTAAATATGTTTTTAACCATAGAATATATCTTTTGTGCACATGAATGAAATGCAGGCTTTCAAGCATATTAAGTCATCGCCAAATGTGAACGCCAATAACAAGCGTCAAATGAAAAGCGCCAGCTAAATGCGAGCGCCAATAACAAGCGTTAAATGAAAAGCGCCAAATAAAAAGCGTGTCGCCAAATGAAAAGCGTCGATGATTATCGCCAAAATTGGTAACTATTGTTGTTGTCATCAATTGCTAATACAAAATTATCTTATCTCACCTTATTGAAATTGTTATCATCGCCAAGCTGATATGCTATCCTAACCATAAGCATTGTCAGAACATATCAGCATTGGCGATGTATCAATTATTGATTCATTATTGATGGCAATGAAATAAGCAGTGGAATAAGCCTAAATTGGCCAACCACACAAATCTTACGACGACAATGAAATAAGCAGTGGAATAGCCTAAATTAGCCAACCATACAAATCTTACGACAGCAATGGCAAGTGATCATTTAAGGCAACCTAGCCAAACCTATATGGCCAACTACGCATAAGACCTATGATCATTTAAGGCAACCTAGCCAAGCCTATATGGCCAACTAAGCATAAGAACTATGATCATTTAAGGCAGCCTAGCCAAGCCTATATGGCTAACTACATATAAGACCTATGATCATTTAAGGTAAGCTAGCCAAGCCTATATGGCCAACTACGCATAAAACCTACAAAGCCTTAAATTGGCCTGCCCGAAATTGGCGGTAAACTATAATTGCTCCTTGAGCCCATTGCCCGAAATTGGCGGTAAACTATCTTGCTCTTTGAGCCCAGTATCGAGTCCAGTTCAGTCAAATCTGGTCATCAAGTTCAGTCAAGTCCAGTCAAGTCAGGTCAAGTTCGGTCTTGTCCAGTCAAAGTATGGTCAGTCAAAGTACACTAGCACCATTGCTCAAAAGCATCAAATATGCTCAAAAGCATCAACTATGTGTAGCATTCAAAATGCTGCAAATACATATTAGATATGCTCAAATATGCAATTGCATGATGAAATCTTTAAATATTGAGTAAGAAAATATGTACAACGATACGTTTCTCTTGAATCAGGTTCAAATTACAGCGACAGCAAATGCCTTCAAGATATTGGCAATTATCTATTCAAAAAGTTCAAGCCTTCAAGGTCAATTAATATATTGACAAAAGCCGTAAGGTCTTTTCATTTCTCATCTTCTTGATGAATAGAGAAATATTATCACACAAGATTCTCAAAAGGCGACAGAAAATAAACTAGAGAAGGATTATTATTCTCTCCTGGACAATATAAAGATTCAGATATATATTCTTTAGATTCGTTAAAAGAAGTAGCAAAAAATTATCCATCCTTTAGGAGTATCTGCGGGCTTTACTTCGGAAATATTATCTCCTGAAGAAATCTTTATGTTATAATGACCGGGAAAGGGGGCAGGATCTATGTCTTTAAAAGTAATCTATGCCTTGGTCTTTATGATAATCTCTTGTGCACGGTGGAGGAATTCATGTACCAAGAATTATGAAGCATGATTTAGTGCGAACGTTCAAAAGTTGCTTCCTATATAAAAACCTGATTATATAGTCCGATGTCATAACTCCTCATGATATTGCAAGTCTCCAAGTACCAGATCTGATGAAGATAAAGAACAAACGGAATCATCATCAGTAACTTCTATATCATTTGAAAAGCTAATAAGTGAAAATTGAAAGAAGTCTTGTCTATTTTTCAAAATCAGCAAAGATCCCAGGAAAAGTCTATGAAGAAATGCTAAAGAGCACTAACTAGAAAAGACTCGACAAAAGACTCAACAGTTGACTCTTTGGAGTTGGAAATGATATTTCCAAAAGTGCGATATAATGAACAAAAGAATGCAATGCGAAGCACCATGACAGAGTGAATATCACAATCAGCCTAAAAGAGAAGAGAAGTTTTTGATATAAATTTCAAATTTATTAATGCTTTTTAAGGCTAAATTGAGAGAGTTATAATGACTTGAGATACTAATTTTGATTAATTTGGCAAGAAAGATTATCATTTGAAAGATCGGATTATGCAGATCATGAATAAAGGAAACAATAAAAAAGGTTGTTGTGAATTAAAGGAAAAAGTTGCTGATGTTGATCAAAGAGATCGTTGCAGAATTAAAGGAAAGAATCGCTGGAGTGATCAAAGAGACCGTTGCAGCCGCAGCGATGTTGAAAGATAGCTCTCTGGTCAAGTTGCTCAAAGACAAAGTCGTCACAGCCGTTGCAGAGATGAGGTTCAAAGAAATAGAATCTCATCTTCTCTGGTGAAATATCCACTCGACACTACAGGCTGGGGGCATTCAAATCTTCTGGTCGATCGCAAAAGTCTTCTGGTTGAGCGCAAAACTCTTCCGGTCGAGCACAATCATTCAAATCTGTTGTTCGAGCGCAATCATTCAAATCTGTTGTTCGAGCGCAATCATTCAAGTCTTCCATTCGAGCAAAGATCATTCAAATCTTTTATTCGAGCGCCATCATTCAAATCTTCTGTTCAAGCGCAATCAATCAGGTCTTCCGTTTGAACGTGAGCATTTAGGTCTTCCGTTTGAACCTGATCATTCAAGTCTCCTGTTTGAACGCGAACATTCAATCTTCTGGTCAAGCATGATCATCCGGTCTTCCATACAAGCATGATCATCCAGTCATCCTTCACTTGCAATTCATTCAAGTTCTTCAGGCAAAGGAAGATCAATCCTCCATTTGATTTCAGGAATCAATCAAAGAAGGATCGAGGGAGCATCTGTTGAGGCACAAAAAATATCTCATTGCAGTGGTCAGAGAATACCATGGTGCTGATCTTCTCCAGGGGTAGTTTAGGTATTTTGGTGAAGTTCCAGATCAAGGGGTAGTTTAGGTATTTTGGTAAAGTTCTAGCTCAAGGGGCAGTTTAGGTATTTTAGCAAAGTTCCAGCTCAAGGGGTAGTTTAGGTATTTTGGTAAAGTTCTAGCTCAAGGGGTAGTTTAGGTATTTTGGTAAAGTTCCAGCTCCAGGGGTATCTGTTGAGGCATGAAAAAGTGATTAAAGGATTGAAGCAGAAGAAGATTGGAAAACAAAGTATTAGAAAGAATAATGCAAGAAGAAGAAGAAATGTCTTTGAGATCGGCAGGAGGATCCTTCTTTCGTTTCGCATTTTGCGCATGACCGCGCAAACAATATCAGTTGTGCGGGTCCGCGCAACTCAAAAGTCCATTGCGCGGGACCGCACAACCGAAATATCAGTTGCGCGGGTCTGCGCAATTAGTTTCAGAAGAAGATTTCATTTGAAAGGTTAAGATTGATTTAAGGTGGGTCCCACGGCACCGAAATCGAGGTTCCACACGTGCGAGGGTCTATAAATAACCCCTCCCCTCCTTCATTTGGGAGGGATCGAAGATTTCAGAGCGAAAATAGAGTGAAGAAGAAGACCGAAGGTAGGAGCAAAGGGCTCCTGCAGGTTGCGCGGACCCGCGCAACCTATATGCTTTGCGCGGGACCGCGCAATCAGACTGGCTTGCAGTCTGTAACAGCAAAGGGCTGTTATGTTGCTGGAATGGTTGAAGTCTTTAAGTTCCTCCTATTCAAGTATAAAGAAGAATAATCAGCAGAAGAGCAATTCCTCTTAAGTCCTAGGAGATGACTGAAATCCCTGACGAAATGCTGCCGAAATTTCTATCTCCTTGGAGATTGTTTGATCAAATCATCAATTCCTTCTAAGTATCTGGGAGATGACCAAAATAGCGTCGGAATGCTGCCGAAATTTCTATCAGGCTGTCTTATCTGTTTTGATTGATTGTGCTTTGTTTTCAGAATCAAGGAAATCAGAGGATGTAAATGAACTCAGAATAAATGTGATCAATGTTCTCTCATTCATTCTTTGTTATCATTGAATAAATCCCCCAAATCAAATACTTTTGTTTTCTTGTCGAAACAATCACAATGGGCCTCATACTCGGGCCTCATATACATCGCATTGGGCCTTATATTGGGCCTCAAACACGGGCCTAATACACATCACAATAGGCCGCATCACAATGGGCTTAATACACATCACAATAGGCCACATCACATGGGCCTAAGGGGCAACCCATGATCTAGAAAATGGATGAACAGTGTGTACATAACACATACATCATGGTGGGCCTCACGTCCAAGGGACAGATGTCGTGAATATACTGTGCATACATTAAGGTGGATCTCACCGTCCAGAGTGTTGAACGGTGTGGATAAGACCAATACATCATGACTGACCCACATTGCACTGTCCAGAGATGGACGGTGTGAATACAGAATATATACATTAAGGTGGGCTTCCCACGTGCAGGACGGTGGGATGCAACTCACCAGGTGGGCCCCACCGGCCTAGCAGCTGCTAGACGGTGTGGAAACGACACACAACACGTGTGGGCCCTACAGATAGACAGTGTGGATATAGAACATATACATCAACGGTGGGTCCCACAGTCCAACCATCTGGACGGTGTGGATATAAAACATATACATCAACGGTGGGTCCCACCGTCCAGCCATCTGGAGGTGTGGATATAAAACATATACATCAACGGTGGGTCCCACCATCCAGCCATCTGGACAGTGTGGATATAGAACATATACATCAACGGTGAGTCCCACCGTCCACCCATCTGGACGGTGTGGATATAGAACATATACATCAATGGTGGGTCCCACCGTCCAGCCATCTGGACGGTGTGGATAAGACTCATACATCATGGTCAGACCCACAGAACTTGCTGACGTTAATACAACAACTATATAGCTGGTGGACACCAGCCAATCCGCTGCCAAAACAAGGTGGGTCCCACGTGGAGCCCATTAATATATATATATATATATATATATATATATATATATATATATATAAAATTTAAAACTGACAGCGTCCAGGCCCACCGTCTAGGCCTGCTGGATAACAACCTATCCGTTAGGCCTGGCCAGTCCTTGGGCCCTTGGCTGGGGTGACCTTACCATATGGACGGTGGAGATAAAACCTGTACATCATAGTGGGGTCCACGACAGGGAAAAGGAGAGAGAGAGAGAGAGAGAGAGAGAGAGAGAGAGGGCTCTACCACTATGAGCCCTCCCTTCCATGCATTATAAACATACATCAAGTGGTTCCCATTATATGTGGGCACACTAATCAAAATTAATGGTGGAGATCCCTTCTCCCCCAAAATGCAAGGTCTAGATGACCTTTTCATACTAGGAAAATAAACATCATAATGGGGTCCATGGAGAATGGCCCCATCATTGAATGAACATATGAATCATAGTGGGTCATCGGCCACACCTAGGGTCCAAAGTGAGATCCATACCATCAATCGGTGGGCCCCACTTGGCCCATCACCAAAACACAAATCTAAGCCTATAAAACACCCGCTGATTCCACTTCTTCTTGGTTCTATGGATTCTTTATCTCCTTGTCTTCTTCTTTGATGGAGGATGATGAAGATTGAAGGGTTGGATGGTGAGATTTGGTGGTGGGAAGTGGGCCTCGATCTTAGGTTCTTTTCATTTTCTCTCCTTAGTCATTTTCTCTCTTGGTTGCTAGGAAAAATGATAGAGAATGGAATGAGATGGAGTGAAGGATGGGAGATGTAAGGAGAGAGGGATGGGTGTGTAAGAAAAATATTATGGAGGGCATGGACTTGGTTGACTTTTGGGTGAGAGAGGGATGGGTGTCATGCCTTGTTGGTAAGAGAGGAATGGGCTAGGTATGGGTTGTGTCATGCCCCAAACTTGAAACCGGGCTCACAAAATTCCCAATTGCCGAATCCGGTGCTGACAGCCTCCATAGTACCCCATTCTCAGCTCCCGACACCCATACACCAGGTTCCGATCCTGAGATTCTACAAGGAGGATTTCAAACATGATTTGATTCGTAATGAGCATAACCATAAGCATAACCCACAAACAATAACCATAAGAACACCATCACAAAATCCACCATGATAAAAAACTTTGAGTACAATACGTATGAAAGGGAAATACAAAATAATGAAAATAACAGAAACTCCAGAAGCTCGACTGCACACTCCAACTGCGGCTAGGCTATGGTTGTGTCCTAGCGTCACCTGCACACATCAATCGTGCATAAGCTTATAGAAAGCTTAGAGGGTGGTGTAAGTGTGTGCGTAATATGAACATGCTCAGAATGTAATGCCAGAGTAATGCAGAATCATGCTGATGGGTACATGAATGCAATCAGTCGTACTAAGGCTATGCGATGCAAGATATGAATGCTATCGGCCATATCAAGACCATGCGATGCGAGATGCAACTCAAGCATGTCAATCATCATCCAAATCCTCATACAGGTCATCAATATCAATACAGTTCTCAGTCTGAATAATCACCGGGGTCTAGTACACTCTACGCCACCTTGTCACCCCTATCTGAATGCACAACTGGGAGAGTGAAAAAGACCTCACTATCCGCCTGCCAATATCGGGCCTGGCTCGTCGATAGCAGACCCATTCCTCAAGCTGGTCAAACTCAACCTAGAAATTGGCCCCTCACTCAGTGGGTAAGGTCACACCCCTTTCAACCGACCACGATGCAATGCGAGACGCGGCCTACTGGTATACGGCCCTCACGCGCTCATGCATCCATTCGGGCTCGACGTTGAAGTCATCCTCTGGTACCATCGGGTTTATGGATTTTCACCCAGGGACATCTATGGCTCCCCGATGCTAGAAACAGTATTTTCGGCATCTAATCCAGCCACCCACGATGTGTCTGTGGAGGCTATGATCCTGATGTCGCTAGGACATACAATAATCACAATCACACAAATGCAAGTGCATAAATCACCCTACCAGACATGCAACAATCTTGCGCGTACCACGCGCTTATGAAGGGCAACTCCGCCTATCAGGGAGCCCATAAAATAATCTGCTCGAAGGCATATGCTATGATAAGTCACTCCTCATATCAAGCATACATATGATGCGTACGAGCATGAATTATGGATCTATACTAAACATGTTATATGGTGATGGGCTCTGTTCATAACGACGATGGGCCTAGACGGCCTACACACTACAAGTATGGGCCTATCAATGGGCCCTAGGGAGAGTGATAATGCGCACATTTAACCAACATCATTCTTACAATGTGGGCATCAAACCATCATTGCTCCCAAGGCACGACTTGTCGTGAACATCATTACATAAACCATGGTGGAATCATACATTGCAATGGGCCTTATGTACATCCCATTGGGCCTCGACCTATGGGCTTAAATATATCAGATGGGCCGAGTCAATTGGGCCGATTCAAAAGGGTCGAGTCAAATGGGCCCAAAATAGCCACACCATTCACCTATTGCTAGAGATCATTTAGAGCATTATAAAAAATGAATCATATCCAAAGGATTATCTAGACCATACCACAAATGGTAGTGGAGGTAATGCTTTCCACTGTTTAAACCACACAGGGCCATCACTAGATTTATTTTCCACCCAATCTGTTTATAAGGCCACAAGTCCCTGCTAAAGAGGAAAAACAAATATCATTTGATCTAGAACTTTTAGGATCCTTAACGGATTTCAATGGTGGACGTTCAATCTCCACTGATTTCTGTAGTGTGGTCCACCTGACCATCAGAGCTGTTTCATTTTTAGTCTCAAGCCTTGAGGAGGGATGGCCAAAAGGATGGACGGCTGGCCAAATAGATGGATGATTGGATGTAGCGCATCCACCAGCAGTGGGTCCCACGCACGTGGCCCACCATAATAACATATATTAAATAATATTAATGTAATATAGTATAATATATTTTATATACATACTCCAGATTCACCGTCCAGTTACATCTGGACGGTACAGATTACGTGATTAAAGGTGGGTCCCACGTAGGAGTGGCCCACCATCAACATTTATTAATATATTATATTATATTATATTATATTATATTATATAATATATCTTATATATATATATATATATATATATATATATATATATATAAGTGTGTGTGTGGGAGTGCAAAGGGCCAGCGTCCATACCTCTGGACGCTGGATGGACGGCTTAGATGGAATATATCCATCAGCAGTGGGTCCCACGTGGGGCCCACCATAACATTAATTTTTCAATTAACCTGTTGATAAGGTCACACGGACTCGTATGAAGAGGAAAAACAAATTAATTAATGATCCAAAACTTTTGTTACCCAAAAAGGGTTTCAATGGCAGATGTTCAATCACATTGCTCCCTATGATGTGGGCCACCTGAGTTCCACCTACGGCTGATTTTTGGGGTGGCCCACAGCCAGGAGGGGGCCACCAAATGCACGGCGTGGATGTTCAACACACATCACGATGGGGCCCACAGTTGGGACCCACGTGCCTGGCCGTCCGCCCACGCAGCAGCGCAGGACGTAGTTGGCGTCCTCTGTCAGCAGTAGCAGCAGACGCTGCTGTTGTTTATATTATATATATATATATATATATATATATATATATATATATATATATATAATAATCATGTATTTTGGGGGTTTTTCATACATGGGGTCAGCATTAGTTGAATCCACTCCAGCCATTGCATTCCATGGCTCAAGACAGCCCGAACGAGCCCAATGTTTGGGGTATTTTGGTGTATAGAAACATCAGGGTGGATTTCAACGGTAGAAAATACTGTTTTCTATGGTATGGCCCGCCAGAAAATCGGATTCACTTCATTTTTCAGCTCAACACCTAAATTGAGCTGGGGAATGGAATGGACGGCGTGGATTAGACACATACATTAAGGTGGGGCTTACATGAGCGGCCCACCCAATACCTTATATAAATATACATATTATTATTTTTTTGCTTCTTAAGACATCCCACTGTCAATTCACATTCACTGAACCCTCAACCCGTATCTGACGTTTGTGGAACGACCGCGGAAACCTAAGGAACGGTATGGTCTAGGATACGGGCCTTATAGGTTATACTTGACATGTGATTGATTGATTGATGTGATGGATTGGGTAGATATTCTCTCGAGATTTGCAACGCGTGGCATTTTCTTAAAATAAATGCTGGCCCACAACTCCTGGCCAGGGCATCGCATTGATGCACAAGACGCGTTGTTGGAACCGCGACAACGGTGTGGTCGCAATGGTACAAGTCTCAGGTTGAGTCAACTCAGATCTACGGGATGCAACTTAGGGTCGCGCGTAAACACCGATTATAGGTCGCTAGTTGTGAAATTCGATAAGGACGATAGCAGGGGTCTAAGGAACGGTACGGACTAGGATACGGGCCTTACAAGGCCCTTACGCAATTCTTAAATCAAAAGAAGCCTCAAGAGGATACGATTCAAAAGTTCATGCAAAACTAAGAGTTATTCAACCAAAATACAATGCAAGCATTCCAAGTCTCAAAACAACAATGGGAATGTTTGTATCATCAATTCAAAAGATTGAGTCACACTTAGTGAATGGGGAGAAAGGGATGCTTCCAGCCTAACCCCTCCCCAATCTAAAACCACAATATGAAATAAGTGACCCAAGCTCTTCAAATCAGATGGAGCAAGCTAAGTCTATCACCACACTTAGGAATGAGAAGATTATTGACAAAACCATTCCAGCGAGGGCTGAAAAACCTAAGGACTCGGAAGAAATTGAGAATGATAGACCTAACAATGCTCCACATGGGTTACCGGAACCTCAAAGTAAGTCGATTGCGCTATTCCCTCAACGGTTGATTGCACTAAAACCTCTCTTTAACTCTCAGGATATTTTAGAGGTGCTTAAGCAAGTGAAGGTCAATACTACTCCTCCTGGATGCCATTAAATAAATACCTTCATATGCCAAATTTCTGAAAATCTATACACTATCAAAAGATGGCAAAACATAAAAAAGAAAATTTTTTGACAGAAAAAGTGAGTGTCATCCTCAAGCAAGATGTACCATAAAAATACAAAAATCCTAGTAGCCCAACCATCACTTATGTAATTGGGAACCACCGGATTAAGCACACACTTCTTGACTTGGGGGCGAGTGTTAACTTGATCCCTTACTTGGTTTATGAACAATTGGGTCTAAGAGAATTGAAACCCACTCGGACCACATTACAACTTGTCAATCGTTCAGTTCGTATATCGAGAAGGATGATTAAAGATGTGTTGGTCCAAGTTAATAAATTCTACTATCCAATAGATTTTTTGTACTACATACTCAACTCATCATAGATATGAGCACTCAAATACCCGTCATTCTTTGTCGCCCATTCCTTGCTACATCAAATGCTATCATTAATTGTAGGAATAGAATTATGAATTTATCTTTTGAAAATATGAAATTGGAGCTTAACATCTTTTTCAATATGAATAAACAATTAGATGATGATGACGATATCCAGAACATTAACATAATCAATTCTTTCGTGGAAGATAGAGCACTTTTGACTCTATACTCTAACACTCTAGAGACATACTTAGCCCACTCCCCTGATTTAGATGATGACATGATTAGGGAGATGGATGTCTTACTTGATGCTACACCGATACTTGAAGTTAACCGGTGGAGTCCACAATTTGAGAAATTGCCCCAAACCGATGCCTTTACCGTCTAGCCTCAAAGCACCAAAGCTTGACTTAAAACCTTTGCCCGTTGATCCTAAATATGTCTACTTAGTTTAAGATGAGACATAGCTAGTAAAGATTTCTTCCCATCTAAAGAAAGAACAAGAGAATATGCTTATTTCTACTCTCATTGAGCATAAAGGAGCCCTTGGATGGTCAATTGAAGACCTCAAGGGAATTGATACTTTAATTTGTACTCAACACATTCATCTTGAGGATAATGCGAAAACCTCTCGACAACCACAATGTTGACTCAATCCAAATATGAAAGAAGTGGTTAAGGCTGAGGTACTTAAGTTGTTGGATGTGAGTATAATATACCCTATATCCGACAATCAATGGGTGAGTCCAACTCAGGTGGTTCCTAAGAAGTCTGAAATCACCATCGTAGCCAATGCCAACAATAAACTCGTACCAACTAGAGTTACTACTGGTTGGAGAATGTGCATTGACTATAAAAAATTGAATAACATCACAAGGACCACTTTCCTTTGCCCTTTATTGATCAAATTTTGGAAAGGCTAACTGGTCACTCTTACTATTGCTTCTTTAACGGTTATTCGGGCTATAACCAGATTGAGATAGCCCTTGAAGATAAAGAAAAGACAACGTTCACATGTCCATTTGGCACCTTTGCTTACCGAAGGATGCCATTCGGACTGTGTAATGCCCCCACCACTTTTCAGCGATGCATGTTGAGTATTTTTTCTGACATGGTGGGGCAATATTTAGAGCTCTTCATAGACGACTTCTCTGTCTTTGGTCCATCCTTCAGTGAGTATTTGAAAAGTCTTAAATGTTTGTTGAAGTGATGCAAGAAAAAGAATTTGGTTCTGAATTGGGATAAATGTCATTTCATGGTTCGTAAGGGAATTATACTTGGACACATAATTTCGTCCAAGGTAATTGAGGTAGACAAGGCAAAAACTGATCTTATCTCTAACCTACCTCCACCCAAGAGCATACGTGACGTGCTATCCTTCCTAGGACACTCCGGATTCTATAGACGATTAATAAAGGACTTTATTCATCTCTCTCGACCTTTATGCAATCTACTTCAAAAGGATGTACCATACGAGTGGACTGAACAATGCCAAGAAGCTTTCACTAAGCTCAAGGGCATGTTAACTACCGCACATATCATGCAGCCACACGATTGGAGCATCCCTTTTGAGATTATGTGCGATGCATCTGACTATGCTATTGGATGAGTGTTAGGCTAGAGAAAAGAACAAAAGCCCTACGTTATTCACTATGAAAGTATAACTCTAAATTCTGCCCAAGTGAACTACTCTACTACGGAGAAGGAACTATTAGCTGTAGTATTCACTTTTGGACAAATTTAGGTCCTACTTGATCGAATCCAAGACCATCATCTACACGGATCTACACGGACCATGCAACGCTAAAGTATCTTCTTTCTAAGATGGATGCCAAGCCCCACCTGATAAGATGGATCCTCTTACTCCGAGAATATGATATTGAAATACGAGATAAAAAAGGAGTAGAAAACATAGTGGTCGACCACCTTTCTCGACTTGACCTCCTAGATTCCCTTGAGCCGACAATGATAAATGATATGTTCCTTGACGAATAATTATTTAAATTTTCCCAACTACCTTGGTTTGTTGACATTGTAAATTATCTTGCTACCGGTTTCATGCCAACATATTGGACTGCTCAAGATAAGAAAAAATTATTCGCTGAGGTATGTAAGTTTTTCTAGGATGATCCTTATTTGTTTAAATATTACTCAAACCAAATTCTAAGGAGATGTGTGCCAAACAATGAACATCAGAGTGTCATCTCCTTTTATCATTCTCAGGCCTGTGGTAATCACTTTTATGCTAAAAGGACCACGACCAAAATTCTCTAGTATGGCTTTTACTGGCCCACGATGTTCAGAGATACTCATGAGTTTTGCAAAGCTTGTGAACGTTGTCAGAAATTAGGAGGGTTGTCCAGTCGAAATATGATGCCTTTGAACCCCATTTTTATCATTGAAGCATTTGATTGTTGGGGCATTGATTTCATGGGACCATTCCCCCAATCCTTTGGGAATATTTACATTTTGTTAGCAGTTAACTATGTCACTATGTGGGTCAAAGCAATCCCGTGCCAGAATAATGATCATAAAATGGTCATTCGATTCTTAAAACAAAATATCATTTCCCGGTTCGGAACGCCTCGGGCCATCATTAGTGATGGAGGTTCTCACTTTTATAATAGGTCATTTGAGAACTTAATGAAGAAATATGGCATCTCTCATAAAGTAAGCACTTCGTACCACCCGCGGACAAGCGAGCAAGCCGAGATTTCCAACAAGGAAATTAAACAAATTCTGAAAAAAAAAATAGTTAACCCTAACCATAAGGATTGGTCAATTCGCTTGACTGATGCCTTATAGGCTTATTGTATAGCTTTTAAGAACCCATTGGAATATCTCCCTTTAGACTCATCTATGGAAAAGCTTGCCACCTACTAGTGGAGCTGGAGCATAGAGTCTACTGGGCTATAAAAAATCTAAACTTCAATTTGGACAACACTGGCTCGCTGCACAAACTTCAATTAAATGAACTCGAAGAAATTCAAAACGATGCTTATGAGAACTCGAGAATTTATAATGACAGAATGAAGGTATTTCATGACAGAAATATCCTTCGAAAATCATTCATAAGCGGTCAAAAAGTCCTTCTGTATAATTCTCGGTCACATCTTTTTTGAGGTAAACTTTGATCTCGTTGGACTAGTCCCTTCATTGTTACTAATGTCTATCCTTATGGGGACATCGAGATAAAGAATTCGACGAATGACAATGTTTTCAAAGTAAATGCACATCGTCTCAAGCCATTTATTAAGAAGTTTGATTCAGAGGACATGTCCATGCCTCTAACTAATCCTGTGTACTAGGATTGACCTCCTAGTCTGACGGAGGTGTAGTTAGGTTTATTGCTTTCATAAGATTTAGGATTATGATAGTTTGATTTCAGTTTGTTTAGTCTTCGTGCTAACCCATTTACATGTTAAGAACTTTGAAAACTAATCAGTGTTTTCTTAGTTTTGAGCAAAAATTGTAAAAAATTTTAAATTTTCAAGCTAAAAACATGTTTGGGAAATGATCATTTATGGAATTAAGAATGCTTTAAGTATGATGATAAGATAAGAGACTGAATTTAAAATTGTTGGAGTTTGATCAACTGAGTAAGACTATCGCTTAAGTTCTTTCATTTAATCGATTAAGAGGAAGTTTGAATATCATGTTAATCTAAGTCACAAGCAACATTCAAATTGCTTTCTCTGAATTGTACTAGAATTTCTCATTGTTAGTATGTGTATCATTGATAGATATTGAGAATTAAATTTGGAGAATTTTATCCACCTTAAAAAGATGAAAAGAACCAGTTAAAAAAACAGAGAGATCGACAAAAAGGTTATGTATGATGAAAAGATTGGAAATGAATGAAAAGAATGAAAAGAATGAATAAATAAAAGGGACCGTCGATATAAAATCAAAAACTAGAAAAAGAAGGAAAAGGTGATAAATTTGGAATCAGTACTTGATTATTCAATAAAACTTGAGGTGATGAGCATGATTAACATTATGAAATAGTAATATGTTATGGAAAGTAAATAAAATTCACTAAGCACATTGAAAAAACTTGATATATGAACTTATGCTCTTAAATGATTGATTAAGAACCTATTTGATTGATTGCTCGTGTGATTCGGCACTAGGTTTTCAAAATTTCACTGTCACTTCTTTGGATTATACTCATTCAAACTTGATTGCACAAAAGATTATTTTCTGAATGTGATTTGAACATTCAGAATTAAAGATTTCTTCACACATGTTTTGCTCGGGACTAGCAAAATATTGGTTGGGGTGTGTTGAGTGTGAAATATTACATATTTTCCCCTATTTATACCTTGGTTTTATAAACATGATAGTGCTTAATCAATCTAATTATGCAAGTTTTTATGTGCGAGGTGATTTCGAGAGCTTAAAGTGAAATTGATGTCAAAAGAAAGATTTATGCTCAAAAGATTACTAAATGAAGATTTGGAGATTTGGAAGTCATTAATGAAGAATTCACATGCCAAAGATCCAAGGAAACCAAATGAAGAATAAAGAGAATCAAAGATTTGAAGTGAAGAAAAAGAAAAAGAATCCTGAAAATTGTTCTGAAAAAAATATATTCTGAAACTCCGAGTATAAAAAAGGAAAGTTTTGGAAGTATATTATGGCAAACTGCGTAGAGCGCGTAAATTTGAGGCAATTTCTAGATTTTTCCAACTCGGTGCGTGTTTCGAACAAGAAACAAATGCGTTCGATTTGAGGGAAATTATCTTATTAAAACATAACAAAGAAAGAATATACAAAACAATCATTGTATTAATAGTACTGAGTTCATTTACATCATATAATATCCCTTGATTCTAAGATAGATCATTTGAAATACATGGTTCAAATGTTGAATCTTGAATTTGACAAAATTTCGACTTGTGCTTTGGTCATCTCCTTTGGAGGAATGTTCTGTTGATTTGATCATTCAATCTTTTCCCCTTTTGAGCTTGTCCCTTGTACAAAAGGAGAGTTTGGAGCGACGAAGATCGGACTGAACGATTTCGGCAACTCTTTGGCCCCTTTTGTCACTGACTATATAATGGCCTATGTAACGCCCTGAAAATCGGGGGTCGAGCAAAATCTCAACTCCCGAGTTCCAACGCATCACTTATGCAACATAATGAATGATTATTGAATGTTGTTTGTATTAGTGCATTGAACATGAGTGAGAATAAGCCAAAACAGCATATCATACTCCAGAGATGATTAAATTATGCAAGCGGAAGACTGTGATAGATATATATATAATATAAACTATGGTAAGTCTCCAGAGTGTGAAAATGTTACCAGGTTAACGAATTACAAGTATAATTTCAAAATATACCAAATTGTATAAGGTCATCTAGTCGACATCCCTGTAACCCCGTCGATCAAGACACGACTCACATGAAGCCGCCAGAAAACAACATATACGAGAAAACATCCTCGTCGTCACAAAAGTCCGGCTCAGCCTCAGGAGTAGCGTCGCCATCTGTAATCAGACAAAGTATGGTGGGTGTCCGGAACACCGTCCCGTAACGTGGGAGTGAGTGATCAACTCAGTGGAACAATAAAGCATAGGTTAACGTGTTATCAATTCAGTCAAGCAGTAATGATAAAGCAGTACAATCAAACACTCATAAATACTCTTATTAATGTAAGTATGAAATGCAGTCATGATGCATGCCCTCACCAACATACTCCCTCATGCGATACCATCTTACGTCCGTGGCATGCATTCATCCCTCAGTGCTCCACATCTTCCAGGCACATGCAGTGCGATGATGAGCATGATTACCGAGTTGTTATTAGTCCTTTTCATACAGCAGGATTGGGAAACTAAGGTACCTCCCTTATATCATTCCCAAACAATGATCCATTCTAGGGTCGTCAATCCTAGATAATCTCATACGATAGTGCGGTTCTAAGTTGCTACAAGGGCTGTCAGGACTGTTACACGGAATCGTTGCACCACTCCCCCATCACCTTATCAATACAGGCCTATGGTGTGATGCCTATCCCACATCGGAAAGGGAATGCCTTAAGATCTGGGCTATATGTGGGGCTCTGACCTTCAATAGTACGATGCGTTTTGTGGGTGGTTCGCTAACCGCTTCCACCTGTGAGAACAAAGCCGTGAAGGTGGACAGTGAGTGCCAGCCAAAGTGGAGGGCTGGGGTGTTATAAATGGTGTTAGAGCGGGGGCGCTCTGTCTCCAGAGGGTGGGTGGGTGTGATGCCCATCCCACATCGGAAAGGGAATGCCTTAAGATCTGGGCTATATGTGGGGCTCTGACCTTCAATAGTACGACGCGTTTTGCGGGTGGTTCGCTAACCGCTTCCACCTGCGAGAACAAATCCGTGAAGGTGGACAGTGAGTGCCAGCCAAAACGGATAATATCATACTGTTGGGGCCGGGGTGTTATATCCTAGTTGTGCGACCCATGTAACAAGTTGTTGATTGCGCGGCCCGCGCAACCAATTTGTTGGCTGCGCTACCCACGCAACTAATGACTGCGTCCCCTTATCACCTTCAGTCTTCCTTCAGAGCTCTGCTCCTCTTCCAAAATTTTCTTTCTTTCAAATGAGAGGGGGAGTGGGGTATTTATAGGCCTCCACACGTGGGAACCCTCAATCTTTGTGCCATGGGGCCCACCTTGCATCAGATTTGACCGTTCATAACAATCTATATCTGATCTTGCTTGCGCAACTCGCGGAACGGGGAAGTCAGTTGCGTGACCCGCGTAATGGAGGAAATCCATCGTACGGCCCTTATAATGAATTAGGTTGTTTGCGTGGTCCGTGCAACCAACTACTGGTTGTGAGACCCGCGCAACTACTAAACAAGATGCTTGATTTTCTTCTTTCTTTCTTATTTATTCACTTCATGTTTAATTTCTAATCTTCTACCCTTTCAATCTTTCTTCATTATTCTTATGCTCCAACAGATGCCCCCTTAATCCGTTCTTTGTTCAAAGAATTAGGATCAAACTTCTTAAATTTCTAGACCTTCTGAAGTGGTTGCGCGACCTGCGCAACGGGCGCCCAAGTACCGTACTCAGCCCTGTCCTCTATAAATAGTTGGTCCCAATTCATTCTCTCACTTCCCACTTCCTGTAGCGAACCCCTGTTCCATTTTTTCTCCCCGCGCAACGAACATCTGTTGCGCGACCAATGCAACAACTTTTCGTTCGCGCAAGTCAGAATCACATTGCGTTGTCCGCGTAATGGGATATCGGTTGCGCGATCCGCGCAACTGACCCTGTCCAAACTTAGCTATTTTTCCAGACTTTGGCATTTTTTCACTATGGCTCGCACGAAAAGAACCTACATTCCTGTCCATCCTCCCACTGAACATCCTTCTCATCAGGAATTGCCAAACCCTGCACCTTTTCAAGCCTCAGAATCTCCATCATCCCCCGTCTAACCTTCGCGCAAGCGCTTTAAGACGACCACTATGCGCCTTGTCTATATTAAGGAGCCAGTGCTCCCAGCTTTTGACTTTACCGAATGCATCACCACACTACCATCCCCTATCCACAGAGCCATTGCAATGGGGGATCTTGAAAGGCCTCCTATACATGGTCGGGAATACGACTGGGAACAATGGCTGAAGACAACAGCGCTTCATCAGACCATAAGCCAAAAGCCCCCTGTCAGGGAAGATGCTCCACCCCCCTCTCGACCGAGGAAGAATCGCCGGAACAAGGCTCGGGAATTTCAGGAGAAAATCAAGGAGCACAACCGAAAGAAATTACATAATTCTTGGGAATCAGTCCGTGTGATCGAGGGTGTCATAAAATTTGACAACCCTTACAAGCATGGTATCGTGGTGATTCCAGTCAGCATTATAACGACTCGGAAAATTCCGTACAATGCCCTGAGTACCACCTCAGGCAGAAATCACTTAGGATAAAATCCTTCAAAATTTAGACAAAGTTAACTAAGCGCTAAACTGGATTAGCCATGAAATCCACACTAATCACTTTAAATACGATCTACAAGACCCAAAACTTATGGAATCATTGACGCTACATTACCCTGAAATCTAGGATCAATCTCATTTCCCAGCTGCTCTCGGGAGCACATTGAAACTCCGTATCGAATCTGGACCACACATCGAAGGTCTGAATAATACGAAATTATAGACTTAGGACCGCCTTGCTGGGCTTGATTGCCATCTAGGAGATCAAACCCAGATAGTGTTCCATGGCTATTCGCTTGAGTCCGTAGCGAGGAGTGTGAGAATGCTTGGTTTTTTTTATAAATAAAACCTCAAATAGTAATTTGAGACTTGTTACTTGCGAGCCTGATATAAGCAATCACACCGTCAGAATCTGACCCAATACACCCTCGGATCAGGAGAAATTTCATATACTGTAACATCCCGGATTTTTGCCAACCTGGAATTAGACGTCGTTAGGCAATGGGTCGATCCTAACACCTTATTAACTTGGCAGAACTCAATCCTAAAGTCTAAAACCGCTTTTGAACCCATTTCCTTCAAAAATCCCACCCTTCACTACCTTGTACTTTCAATTCTTCTAAGTACTTTCACACTAGACACTATTTTAAAGTAGCTAAGTATTATAACTTAGATCACTTTATATACAAACTAGAAAGGCCCAGGTACCACCTCAGATAGAAATTACTCAAGACTAAATCCTTTAGAAATGAGGCGAGAATTAGCCAGTGTTAAACTAGAGTACCTGTGAAATTAGCACCAATCACTTTAAATATGATCTGTAAGACCCAAAACTTGTAGAATCATTGACGCTAGGTTACCCTAAGATCTAGGATCAATCTCATTACCCGGCTGCTCTCGGGAGCATCTCGAAACTCCGTATCGGATCTGGACCGCACGTCGGAAGTCTGATTAACACGAAGTTAAGGAATTAGGACCGCCTTGCTGGGCTTGACAACCATCTCGGAAATCAAATCCAGATAGTGTCCCAGCGCTATTCGCTTGAGCTCGGAGCGGGGAGTGTGAGAAATGTGAAATTAATTCAAATAAAATAGAAAATTATGAAATCTGGCACCTCTCGCTTGCGGATCAGTATTAAGCAACCAGACCGTCAGAATCAGACCAAATTACACCCTCGGATCAGGGATATTTCCCCAAACATATTCATGTACTCGGAATCTCTGATCGAGATCCACTGACCGTTGAACTGAAACTGGTCTGCCATTTGCGATCTGGAATCCCGACAGAAACGAAAACTTAACTAAACCTATATCCAATGTAAGTAAGCTTAAGTCCGACCTTTGGCTCAAGGGGGCCCGCTAGAAGTCCTCTGTTGAGCTGAAACTGATCCGCTTTGGTTATAACCTAAGTATACCTTGACCTGGAGTCTATTTTGGTGACTTTTTAGGCTATATAAGGACCTTAAAACCCTCTCTCATTCAGCCATACGAATTTGAAAAAACCCTAGGAGAGAAGAGTGAAAAGAGAGAGAAAGTGTGGGAGATTCTCCCTGCCATTCTTCCCTGCCGCTACACGAGCTTAACTGCTTCCTTCTAATCGCTTTCCCGGCGATTCCGGCTCCGTTTCTAGGTAAGAAACCCTAACCCTAATCTGTTTTGGGGTTTTGATAGTTGTAGGTTATGAAATAGCTAACCTATTTCATTCTATAGGTTGTCAAACTGTCGTATACGAAAGCCTAGCAAATCTATCGAGTTCTTTCCGATTCTACGACAAAAGGTGCGGACTTTAGATGTATAGGTTATGGTTTTCAATGCTTTCAATGTCAGATAATGACAGATTCATGATCTGCATGCAATTGTACATGTACAAAATGCTGTCTGTTTTCCGTTTTGATTAAAGATGAAAAATATGGAATTTTACATACTCTAGGTATTTGTAGAAAGTACTGTATACGTATAAATTTTGGAAATGTGCTTGCCATGATTATTTGTTATATTGATATATTATATATAGATAAAATACTTGTTTGGCGAAAGGACTCGCCCTAATACATGTTTTGCTAATATACACTATGTATGTTGAAATAGTGTATTCTAAGTGTTTGTGAAAATGCTTGTGAGAATAAGTGCTTGGATGCTGTTGCCTTAGGTAGGTGTTGAGATGGAATTCTCAACTACCTTAGAGACGTATATGATTTCCTCTATGATGGGATTCGCCATAATACACTTTTTGGCCAACATAGCTTATATATGTAGGCTAATGAGTGTAGTCTAAGTGTTTGTTGAAATGACTAAATAAATATGAATTTATGATTTATGCCTGCCAAATGTATTGAATGTAAGAACATGATTGATGTGTATGCGACAACTCCTTGCTATAAGGATTTGTCATATTCTATGTTGAAATCAACATACGTCATGTATGTTGGAGTGTTGTAGTTTAAGTGTTTGCTAAAATGCATGTGTGAGAAATTGTGTGGCGAACTAAGTTTAATAGGGTGTTGAGATGAGATTCTCAACTACCTTAGAGATGTATATGATTTCCTCCATGTTGTTTGTTTAGTTTAACTACTTATGAAATATATGTGTTTGTATTTCATATTTATATTGTGCTTTATAACATGCTTGAATTACTTGGTATATTCTGCTTTACTCTATATGCTTCAGAATAAGGATTGATTGTGTTTGGGGCTATGATTATAATTCAGGCAATCGGTAACGGGATTGAATGCGTGGCTGAGATTCATTTGCCATGTGAGATGTGTTCGACGAACCTGAGTCGTACTTCGGTTGGCGATAGTGGTTAGCCACGCGAAGTGCTTATGCGCTTCATATCGTTCAACTTGTTGTGCGCTTAAGCTAGCCGAGCTCGTCAAGTAACCCGTTATGTCTAATGTATGTTCACCATGTTTAGACGCTACTGCTTGAACCTAGGGTACCAAACTTACCAGTGAAATCCCGTTAACCATGGTACCTCAATCTGCTAAGACTCATGAGCCGGGCATGGTGGTATGGGAAACCGTGGTCGAGCTGTCGGCCTACGCTGGGGCCACGTGCCTCCCCGTAGTGATCAGTGAGCAACCAGACTCATGAGCCGATTATGGTGGTATGGGACACTATATTCGAGCTGTCGGCCTACACTGATTGGTGATGAGCCCTTTGTACTGACCTCGAGCATACTCTGAATTTGTTGTGAGGCGACGAGTTTTGCCACAGTAAATAGATTATGAACTAGGCCTGTATCAATTTAGTGATGAACTGTTAAAAAGGTGATGGGGGAGTGGTGTAACGGTTGCATGTAACAGCCCTGGCAGCCTTTGCAGTGACCTAGAAATATACTGTCGTATGAGATTATCTAGGATTGACGACCCTAGAATGGATCATGTTTAGGAATGATACAAGGGAGGTACCTTAGTTTCCCAATCCTGCTGTTTGAAAGGACTAATAACTACTCGGTAATCATGCTCATCATCGCACTGCATGTGCCTGGTAGATGTGGAGCACTGAGGGATGAACGCATGTTGCGAACGTAAGATGGTGTCGCATGAGGGTGGTTTGGCAAGGGCATTCATCATGTCATTCATACTTGCATTAATAAGAGTAGTTATGAGTGTTTGATTATACTGTTTTATCATTACTGCTTGACTGCATTGATAACATGTTAACCTATGCTTTATTGTTCCACTGAGTTGATCACTCACTCCCACGTTATGGGACGGGGTTGTACACACCAACCAGATTTGTTGAGTTTCAGGTGATGGCGATGCTTATGAAGCAGAGCCAGGTTACTATGTTGTTGAGGAGGAGTTCTCCTACATGTAGCTCTCTGACAGGTCTATGAAGACCTGGTATTGCATTGACGGGGCTATGTGTTTGGGATAGAAGGCATTACACTTCCACAACTTAGTGTAATTTGAAATTGTACTCATAATGAATTAACCTGGTAACATTATCACACTCGGGAGACTCACCACAGTTTATATATTTTATTTATTTATCACAGTCTTCCGCTTGCTAATTCACTTGTCTCTGGAGTATGATATGTTGTTTTGGCTTAATCTCACTCATGTTCAATGCACTAAAGCAAACAACATTCAATCATCATTCATTTTGTTGCATAAGTGATGCGTTGGAACTCGGGAGTTGAGTTTATGCTCGACCCCTGATTTTCAGGGCGTTACAAGATGGTATCAGAGCATGATTTGGATTAAAACGGACCTGTGTTCTGGTTACACGACGCACTCTGACGCACTCTGACTTAGGAGAGAGTGACGGAACGTAGAAACAGACTTAGGATTTTTCAATTTCGCCGAACAGCGAAACTGACCGAAATCGACCGCTGAGATTGGGCCCGTACACACCCATGATCACGTGAAACGATCCCGAATCACTTCTAGGCCATCAGTCAACAGGTTTGAGTCATTCCTTAGAGAGGAATGTCCTTAGGTTGTGGGTCAACCACAACACTTTACACTTAACCTCAAAGTCTAAAACCCCTTTTTGTCCAATTCCTTCAAAATCTCTCCTTGCACCATTTCATTCTTTAATTTTTCCTAAATCCTTTCATACCAGATATAAATTCTAACGTATAAATTATGAAGAATAATACTTAAACAAAAATTTACTATAAATAATAAATATATGTATAAATTGGACTTTTGAGCATTCAAACTTTGGAATCTAACCAGATAAATGGGTTAGTTGGATAGATTAGCTCCTTTACCCCAAAATCATAGGCTACATGTCACACAGAATCATTTTGTTTTACAATTTGGCCCCGATACGGTTCAAAATGGAGTCGGGGGCCAAACGGAGCACTTCCAGAGGGACCCAGGGTGGGACCCATACTTTTTCGGGGCCTAGGGGTCACGAGACCTCGCCCAAATGGCGAGGCATCACCAGTTAGTCCAGTGGGCGGCGAGGCCCGGTCGGGCCGATGGTGTTTAGGGGCTAGGGGAACCCCCTGGTATAGGGGTCGTGGCTTAAAACCTCCCCAAACTAGTACTTTCTTCACAAAGTGACCCTCCAAGCTCTCTTTTCTCTTTCAAACTTCTGATTTTTGGCAAAAATTGCCCCTCCAATCACCTATTTCATCATTTTCTGTCACAACCTGTTCACCTCCATCGTTCACAGCAACACCTATCCTCTACCCTTTCCATTTTTCCTCATTTAAACTCCCACACCCCCTCATTTGAAGCTCAAAACTGTGTAAGCTCTCAACCCATCCTATTTCTTCATTTCCTTTCTTCAAACCCTGTCTTTTGGGGCCTTTACAATCCCTATTGAGGTTCAAACTCGTAGAGAACCAAAAACTCCAGCCCCTGTTTCCCTTTATCCTCATTTTCCATGGCTCTATCCGAGCTTGTACGACCATTTTCTTGGAGGCCTAATCATCCATACTGTTGTCTTGTAGTTTGTATGGGTTACTGTCTTAGGGTGTTTATGTTTCTTAGGGTGTTTATGTTTTCATGTTGATGGGTGTAGTAGTTGGTAGAATGTTTTAGATGTTTTAGGACGTTTAGGGCCCGTTCGGCCAACTGCATTAGGTGAGTTAGGTGGATAGCATTGTATAAGTAACAATAAATGTATATGTAAGATATGGCCCCTAAATTGGGTGTATCCCATGTTTTTCGACAACATGTTTAGAATGTACGCAATTAAAAGTAAATTCTGAGATTTCCTTTCAAATAATACTTAGAAATTCATTATCCTGGGATTTGAAAATCCCATCTCACGCTTTTCCACACAAGACTCATTTTTCAAAGCCTATAAAATTAATTTTTATCCCACCCACCCTCCTACCAACCATGCCACTCCCAATCTCGAGGAGGGATTAGCAATGCAATCCCATTTAATACAATAGGCCCTTAGAGTTTTGGACCTAGAGTTAGTACTCCTAGATTTTGCAAACAAATCTGGTAGTATGGGAAATCCAATAAATTAATAATGTGAACCCTAGGACTTCCATAGCTAGTATGAACATGTGTGTGGTGCTCGAGCACAGTTACATTCAAGTTCGGGCAACTCAATTCCAATTAGACAACGTTTGACCCTAAGCGATAAGACAATTTCTTATATTAGAAAGGGTATGAAATCATCTAGTGTATGAGCATAGACTTTGGACTACACCTATGGATTTCCACTACTCTAAATTAAGACTAAACTACCAGTTACATTAGAGAATGCCAGAGACCGATAGATGTAGTTAGGTCAAATCAATACACCTCTTTGATCTAGGTAGCGCAGCGAAAGCGTGGTGGATCCTACCCCACTGGCCCAGGATCGAAACTGTGCTCGTTGAATACGAACATTATAGAAGCCCTAGAAAGTTCTACTATGAGAAACCGTTTTAGGATGATCTAGTAAGATTTGATTCACCATTTCCTTAGACATAGATAATAACAAGGACTCTCTTAGACCAATGGGCAACCCGAGAAATAGGACACTTGAACCTTTCTGTGATGGGCATTCCCTAAGTTTTTAGAGTGATCGGTCTACGGAGTTACTGAAATATAAACTGCGAAACATTCGCGGCTTGACCCAATTCTCAATCCTGGGGGACTACCAATAGACTCGCTGCTGACGAGCAGAAGACTAGGATCCACCAAGATTCGAAAGGGATACGATGAGCTTTCTACCCTGGCCCGATAGATGATCGATGTATCGGGATTAAGCCCACCATAAACGTCTCTCCGTGTTGGTCAAACAATGAAAACAGCTATCTTACTCTAAGTAATTGGGGATTATCGTCAAGACTCCAAATAAGTAAAAAAATAAATTGTAGCAAACCATCAGGGTATGAGAAATGGATAAAGAAATAAGTTTTAAGGGGGGTAGACTAAAATGAACCAGGCTAGTATATACCCTACCACGCGTAGGAACTCGAAATCAATAAAACTTAGGCAAAAGAAATAATTAAATCTTTCCTTATTACCCTTAGGCAATTTTGGGGACGAAATTTTTTTTTAAGGGTGGTAGATTGTAACATCTCGAATTTTTGCCATCCTGGAATTAGACGTCCTTAGGCAATGGGTCGATCCTAACACCTCATTAACTTGGTAGAACTCAATCCCAAAGTCTAAAACCGCTTTTGAACCCATTTCCTTCACAAATCCCACCCTTCACCACCTTGTACTTTCAATTCTTCTAAGTACACTTTCACCCTAGACACTATTTTAAAAACTAAGTATTATAACTTGGATCACTTTATATATAAACTACAAAGGCCCAGGTACCACCTCAAACAGAAACTACTCAGGACTAAATCCTTTAGAAATGAGGCGAGAATTAGCCAGTGTTAAACTAGAGTACCTGTGAAATTAGCACCAATCACTTTAAATACGATCTGCAAGACCCAAAACTTATAGAATCATTGACGCTAGGTTACCCTAAGATCTAGGATCAATCTCATTACCCAGCTGCTCTCGGGAGCATCTCGAAACTCCGTATCGGATCTGGACCGCACGTCGGAAGTCCAATTAACACGAAGTTAAGGAATTAGGACTGCCTTGCTAGGCTTGACAACCATCTCGGAAATCAAATCCAGATAGTGTCCCAACGTTATTCGCTTGAGCTCGGAGCGGGGAGTGTGAGAAATGTGAAATTAATTCAAAATAAAATAGAAATTTATGAAATTGGCACCTCTCGCTTGCGGATCAGTATTAAGCAACCAGACCGTTAGAATCAGACCAAATTACACCCTCGGATCAGGGATATTTGCCCAAACATATTCATGTACTCAGAATCTCCGATCGAGATCCACTGACCGTTGAACTGAAACTGGTCCTCCATTTGCGATCTGGAATCCCGACCGAAACGAAAACTTAACTAAACCTAGATCCAATGTCAATGAGCTTAAGTTCGACCTTTGGCTCAAGGGGGCCCACTAGAAGTCCTCCATTGAGCTGAAACTGACCCGCTTTGGTTATAACCTAAGTATACCTTGACCTGGAGTCTATTTTAGTGACTTTTTAGGCTATATAAGGACCTTAAAACCCTCTCTCATTCAATCATACGAATTTGAGAAAAACCCTAGGCGAGAAGAGAGAAAAGAGAGAGAAAGTGTGGGAGATTCTCCCTACCATTCTCCACTGCCGCTACACGAGCTTAACCGCTTCCTTCTAATCGCTTTCTCGGCGATTCTGGCTCCGTTTCTAGGTAAGAAACCCTAACCCTAATCTGTTTTGGGGTTTTGATAGTTGTAGGTTATGAAATAGTTAACCTATTTCATTTTATAGGTTGCCAAACTGCCGTATACGAAAGCCTAGCAAATCTATCGAGTTCTTTCCGATTCTACGACAAAAGGTACAGACTTTAGATGTATAGGTTATGGTTTTCAATGCTTTCAATGTCAGATAATGATATATTCATGATCTGCATACAATTGCACATGTACAAAATGCTGTCTGTTTTCCGTTTTGATTAAAGATGAAGAATATGAAATTTTACATACTCTAGGTATTTGTAGAAAGTACTGTATACGTATAAATTTTGGAAATGTGTTTGCCATAATTATTTGTTGTATTGATATATTATATATGGATAAAATACTTGTTTGGTGAAAGGACTCGCCCTAATACATGTTTTGCTAATATACACTATGTATGTTGAAATAGTGTATTCTAAGTGTTTGTGAAAATGCTTGTGAGAGTAAGTGCTTGGATGATGGTGCCTTAGGTAGGTGTTGAGATGGGATTCTCAACTACCTTAGAGACGTATATGATTTCCTCTATGATGGGATTCGCCATAATACACTTTTTGGCCAACATAGCTTATGTAGGCTAATGAGTGTAGTCTAAGTGTTTGTTGAAATGACTAAATAAATATGGATTTATGATTTATGCCTGCCAAATGTATTGAATGTAAGAACATAATTGATGTGTATGCGACAACTCCTTGTTATAAGGATTTGTCATATTCTATGTTGAAATTAACATACGTCATGTATGTTGGAGTGTTGTAGTTTAAGTGTTTGCTAAAATGCTTGTGTGAGAAATTGTGTGACGAACTAAGTTTAATAGGGTGTTGAGATAGGATTCTCAACTACCTTAGAGATGTATATGATTTCCTCCATGTTGTTTGTTTAGTTTAACTGCTTACTTATGAAATATATGTGTTTGTATTTCCTGTTTATATTGTGCTTTATAACATGCCTTATAACATGCTTGAATTACTTGATATATTCTGCTTTACTCTATATGCTTGAGAATAAGGATTGATTGTGTTTGGGGCTATGATTATAGTCTAGGCAATCGGTAACGGGATTGAATGCGTGGCTGAGATTCATTTGCCACGTGAGATGTGTTCGACGAACCCGAGTCGTACTTCGGTTGGCGATAGTGGTTAGCCACGCGAAGTGTTTATGTGCTTCATATCGTTCAACTTGTTGTGCGCTCGAGCAAGCCGAGCTCGTCAACTAACCCGTTATGTCTAATGTATGTTCACCATGTTTAGACGCTACTGATTGAACCTAGGGTACCAAACTTATCAATGAAATCCCGTTAACCATGGTACCTAATCCGCTAAGACTCATGAGCCGAGCATGGTGGTATGGGACACCGTGGTCGAGCTGTCGGCCTACGCTGGGGCCACGTGCCTCCCCGTAGTGATCAGTGAGCAACCAGACTCGTGAGCCGATTATGGTGGTATGGGACCTATATTCGAGCTATCGGCCTACACTGATTGGTGACGAGCCCTTTGTACTGACCTCGAGCATACTCTGAATTTGCAGTGAGGTGACGAGTTTTGCCATAGTAAATAGAGTATGAACTAGGCCTGTATCAATTTATCGATGAACCGTTAAAAAGGTGATGGGGGAGTGGTGTAACGGTTGCGTGTAACAGCCCTGGCAGCCTTTGCAGTGACCTAGAAATATACTGTCGTATGAGATTATCTAGGATTGACGACCCTAGAATGGATCATGTTTGGGAATGATACAAGGGAGGTACCTTAGTTTCCCAATCATGCTGTTTGAAAGGACTAATAACTACTCGGTAATCATGCTCATCATCGCACTGCATGTGCCTGGTAGATGTGGAGCACTGAGGGATGAACACATGTCGCGAACGTAAGATGGTGTCGCATGAGGGTGGTTTGGCAAGGGCATTCATCATGTCATCCATACTTGCATTAATAAGAGTAGTTAGTGTGTTTGATTATACTGCTTTATCATTACTTCTTGATTGCATTGATAACATGTTAACCTATGCTTTACTGTTCCACTGAGTTGATCACTCACTCCCACGTTACAGGACGGTGTTGTACACACCAACCAGATTTGTTGAGTTTCAGGTGATGGCGATGCTTATGAAGCAGAGCCGGGATACTATGATGCTGAGGAGGAGTTCTCCTACATGTAGCTCTCTGACAGGTCTATGAAGACCTGGTATTGTATTGACGGGGCTATGTGTTTGGGATAGAAGACATTACACTTCCACAACTTGGTGTAATTTGAAATTGTACTCGTAATGAATTAACCTGGTAACATTATCACACTCGGGAGACTCACCACAGTTTATACATTTTATTTATCTATCACAGTCTTCCGCTTGCTAATTCACTTGTCTCTGGAGTATGATATGCTGTTTTGGCTTAATCTCACTCATGTTCAATGCTCTAATGCAGACAACATTCAATCATCATTCATTTTGTTGCATAAGTGATGCATTGGAACTCGGGAGTTGAGTTTACGCTCGACCCCCGATTTTCAGGGCGTTACATTTACATGGCAGTGTACTTGAAATCCCCGATCGAGTTCCAGTGACGCCACGTGCGATCTGAGAATTCGCCTAGAACGAAAACTTAACTTCACCCAGATCCAAGGTTGGTGAGCTTAAGTCCAACAGCACGCAGAAAAGGGGCCGCCAGAAGTGCTCCGTTGAGACGAAACAAGCTTACTTTGGATATAACCTAAGTATACCTTGACCCTGGGTCTATTTTGGTGATGTTTTAGGCTATATAAGGACCTTAAACCTTCTCACATTCAGCCCATATGAATTTGAAGAAACCCTAGGATAGAGAAGAGAGAAAAGAGAGAGAAAGTGTGAGAATTGTGGGAGAACCTTCCTGATACTCTATCCCCTTACTATACACGCTTAACCCTCGTGATCTAATCACTTTTTCGGCGATTCCATCTTCGTTTCTAGGTAAGAAAACCCTAACCCTAACCTGTTTTAGGGTTTCAATTGATTCCATTAGCAAAATAGCTAATACTACTTGTGCTTTAGGCCGTTCTACTGTCGTGGGAGAAGCCTTAGCATTCCTACCAAATTTATTACGCTTCTACGGTGTAAGGTGCGGACTTTAGACGTATAGGTTATGGTTTTCAACGCTTTCAATGATAGATAATGATGGATTCATGATCTGCATGCAATTGCACATGTACAAACTGTTGCCCGTTTCGTTTTTCAGTTATACGTTAGCTATGTTGAATATATTGTATTCTTCGTATTTGTAAAAAATACTGTATACGTACAAATTTTGAAAGTGTGTTTGCCATGATTAATTACTATATGAACATGCTATATATGTGTATAATACTTACTTGGTGAAAGGGTTCGCCCTAATTCATTATTTTTCTAGTATACGCTATGTAGGTTAAAAGAGTGTATTCTAAGTGTTTGTGAAAATGTCTGTAAGAGTAAGTATTTAGATGATAGCGCTTTAGATAGGTGTTGAGATAGGATTCTCAACTAACTTAGAGATGTATATGATTTCCTCCATGTTGGTTGTTTAATTTAACTACTCACTTATAAAATATATGTGTTTGCATTTCCTGTTTATTGTGTGCTCTATGATATGCTTTATGACATGCTTGTTAACATGCTTGAAGTACTTCGTTTATCCTGCTTTACTCTGCATGCTTCTGGTTAAGGATTGATTGTGATTGGGGCTATGATTATAGTCCAGACAATCGGTAACAGACTTGAGTTCGTGGTTGACATTCATTCGCCATGTAGGATGTGTTATACGAACCCTAGTCATACTTCGGTTGGCGACAGTGGTTAGGCCACGCGAAGTGTTTATGCACTTCATGTCGTCCAGTGGATCGTGCGCTCGTGCTAGTCGAGCTCGTCATGTAACCCGATCTGTCGAATGTATGTTCACCATGTTTGGACGCTACTGCTTGAACCTAAGGTACCAAACTTACCAGTGTAATCCCGTTAACCTTGGTACCTCGATCCGTTAAGACTCATGAGCCGGGCACGGTGGTATGGGACACCGTGGTCAAGCTGTTGGCCTACGCTAGGGCCACGAGCCTCCCCGTAGTGACCAGTGAGCAACCCAGACTCGTGATCTGAATACGGTGGTAGAGGACACTGTATTCGAGTTGTCGGCCTACATTGATTGGTGACGAACCCTTTGTAGTGACCTCGAGCATACTCTGAAACTGTGGAGAGGCAACGAGCCCTCCCGTAGTAAATAGAGTATAAACTAGGCCTGTATTGATAAGGTGATGGGGGAGCGGTGCAACGAGTGCTTGTAACAGCCCTGGCAGCCCTTTACAGCGACCTAGAACCATATCATCGTATGAGATTATCTAAGACTGACAACCCTAGGATGGATCATGTTCGGGAATAGACAAGGGAGGTACCTTAGTTTCCCAATACTGCTGTTTGAAATGGACTAATAACAACTCGGTAATCATGCTCATCATTGCACTGCATGTGCCAGGAAGATGTGGAGCACTAAGGGATGAACGCATGCCGCGGATGTAAGATGGTGTCGCATGAGGGAGTATGTTGGTGAGGGCATGCATCATGATTGCATTTCATACTTGCATTAACAAGAGTACTTAAAATTGTTGATTGTATTGCTTTATCATTATTGCTTGACTGATTTGATAACATGTTAACCTATGCTTTATTGTTCCACTGAGTTAGCTACTCACTCCCACGTTACGGGACGGTGTTTTGGGCACCCACCAGACTCTGTCTTAGATGCAGGTACCGATGATACACAGGAGGCTGAGCCTGATTATTATGATGATCAGGATAAGTTCTCCTACATGCAATTCTCTGGAGGCTACGCTTAGGCCATTCAGATGACGGGGCTACAGGGCGTATCAGTATAGTTGTACCATTTTGGCATTTTAAATTTTTTTAAAACAAATACATGTATATGGTGACTCAGTAAGGTGTTCATACTCTGGAGACCGATTGTGACACTTTTGGTTTTATATACATCTGTTTACCTCTTTCAGTCTTCCGCTTGCGTTTTATAACTTGATCTGGAGTATGAATGACTGTTTTGGTATAATCCCACTCATGATTATTGCACTAATACCGACAACATTCAATTATAAGCATTTGTGTTGTATAAGTGATGTTTTAGAACTCGGGTGTTGAGTTGCTACTCGACCCCCGATTTTCAGGGCGTTACAAGTTGGTATTAGAGCATGATTTGGATTAAACCGGACCTGAGTTATGGTCCCACGACGTACGCTGACGCATTTCGACTTAGGTGGGTGTGAGAAAAATGTAGAAACAGTCCTAGATGTCCCCGATTTTGCCATTTGGCGAAGTTCATCGAACTTGATCACCTTGATTGAGTCCGTACTCATCCGTGACCGCACGAGGCCACCCCAAACCACTTCTAGACCATCACACGATGGGTCTAGACCACAAGTCACCCCATCCCAGTCATTAAAAATCAGTAAATGCTGATATGTACCAGAAAACACCCGAACTAACCCGAAACGGGGTCGTGGGCCTACCCACGCTTATTTAGAGGGACCCAGGTGGGACCCATATGTTTTTGGGGCCTAGGGGGCACGAGGACCTCGCCCATGTGGCGAGCCCTCGCCCACTTGTCCAGAGAGTGGCGAGGCCTCGCCGATTTTTGGGCCCGGCCGGGAGGGCCGCTCGAACCGACGCACTTAGGGGTCTAGGGTAACCCCCCTGATGGTGGGTCATCCCTTAAAACATCTCTGAACTCCCCCCTCCTTCACAAATTCCACCTCCAAGCTCTCCCTTTCTTGCAAAAATCCAATTTTCTCCCTCAAACCTCCCTTCAAATCGCCCATCCCGTTGTTTTCTGTTCAAACCAACACCCCTCCATCGTGTGCAGCAACAACCACCCTCTACGCTTTTCGTTTTCTCTCGATTGAGCTCCTACACCCCCTCATTTTGAAGCTCAAACTCGTGTAAGCACTCAACCCAGTCCATCTCTTCTTTTCCTTTCTTTAAACCATGTCTATTGGGCCTTTACAACCACTGTTGAGGCTCCAATCCGTGGGAAACCAAACCTCCAGCCCTTTCTCCCTCTCTCTACCACTTTTCCTTCATTTTCCATGGCCCTATTTGAGCTCATTACGGCCATCTTCTCACTTTCCACCGTCCTTTCTCTCATAGAAAAGAGAAAGAGTGCTGCAGATGAGGCTGGGCCTAGTCGCCCCACACGTTCAAGGCGACCAAGAGGCACCGCCGCTAGCACGAGCATTGATCAGGAGTTGCAAACGAAGCGGGATCTCGATCTCCAAAATCCTGCTATGAGATCTCAGTTGGCGGTACTACCTCATGGAATTTATGAGGACCGTAGGGTCCTCTTCGAAGCCCAGGTAGATGGGCGACTCTTCGATGAATACTACTTGCTAGAGCAATTGGAGGCGGCCCATTGGGGTCTGCTATTTGAGGCCAGGGGTCGCGCCAATGCAGGTACTGTCCGAGCCTTCTACGCCAACATTCATGAGCCTACACTGGAACCTTTACAGTTCCGGCTCTCATTTGGAGTGGATCTGTTTGCCACAATTGTTGTTAGATTGATATCTTGGCATCTAAATGTGCCCCTTGGCGAAATACATGCTAGCGAGCTGAATCTGAGGACTGTACGTGAAAGGGATCGTCGCACACGTTCCCTTTATGGTGGCCGACTGGTTGAGTGGCAGCCAAATAAGAGTCTGCTAGCGTCCCATATGTCAGATGACTTTCGCCTACTACATCACATCCTCACATACAACTTCTACCCTAGATACAGCAATCGCAACGAGTGTACACGACTCATGGTAGACTTTCTGTACCAAGTGGGGCAGAGGGCGAACTTGTGCGTGCCTACATTCGTGTTGCGACAGATAGTGAGTACTGCACGCTCCACCAGAAGCTCTGATTCGCTTCCCTTTGGCCGACTCATATGCAAGATTGCACGGGAGTTTGGCTACAGTCTGGGGATGGAAAGGCCGACACTGATTCATCAAATCGACGAGAGTACTCTCCATTAGATGGAACTTAGGGCACAGCGACGACGAGCCCGACATGAGGAGAGTGAGGATGAGGCGGAGATCGAAGAAGAAGAGAGTGAGGAAGGGAGTGAATCTGAAATAGAAGAAGAAGAAGAATAAGAGGAGCCAGAGGCTCAGGATACCGAGGAGAGCTCCCCTCCTACTCCACCGGCGCAGGGCGCTGATCGGGCCGCTTTGGATGCTCGTATGGCTCGACTGGAGGAGGATCATGCTGAGTTACGGCAGGGCCAGGCTGTCCTACGACAGAATGTCATGGATCTTTGAGGCCTTGTGAAGCACAAATTCAAGAAAGTGACTAGCACGTTGAAGTCTATCCTGTGCTATGTACAGGACAAGGATGCCCCTCCTCCATCGCCTGACTCAGATGCCTAGTCATCCATGCTATTGTTTGTAGTTTATTTTGCTTGCCGCTTTAGGCGGTTTATGTTTTCATGTTGATGGATGTAGTAGTTAGTAGTATATTTTTAGTATTTGAAGTTTGGTTGTAATTAGCTCGCATGCATCTTTTGTCATGATTCATGTAACCCTGTTATCCATGTATTGTGACAATTTTGCTAAATGAAATGCATGCAGGCTCTTTTGCTATGAAGTGTGTGGAATGCTTAAGTGGTTGTGTATTGTATTACTATGCTTCATCTTACATGCGTTGCACCTTATGTTGTATAGGGCATGCCACGGAAGATACGAGGAGCACGGCACCCCTCTTGCTCACTGATTCGATGGACCAGACTCCTTCCCACAGAGGTGGTCCTACGGACCTGGGTTTAGGCTCAGATCAGCCTTCTGCTGGTCCTACTGGTGGACTGCCACCTTTTACACCACCGGTTCACGAGCAGAACCGGGCATCCTCTTCGACACAGTATGAGCCACAGGCTACTCCACCTACTGATAGGTTTGAGCAAATGATGATGCTGATGCAGCAGCAGCACCAACAGCTCTTGGCGGTCTTATCTCAGGGTGGGAGAACGACTCCACCTCCACCATCTACACACCCTACCGAGACTGCAGAGCCTCCTGCTCAGGTTGAGGATGTACCTCCACCTGCACCTGCTACCTACACTGCGGGATACATGGGTACTCGCGGTCTTCTCGAGCAATTCCAGCACTTGAGGCCTCTTACTTTTTTGGGTTCTCACAAACCCGAGGAGGCTAAATACTGGTTGGACCGCATCTCTAAAATACTGAAGATGCTGCATTATACTGAGGCTGAGTAGGTCGAGTTAGCCGCCTTTATGTTCGAGAATGAGGCTAGCTTGTGGTGGGATAATATACTGCAGACCATCGCAGTAGGATATGTATGGACATGGGCTGCCTTTGAGTTCTGCTTCCATGAGAAATACTATCCTCAGGTCTATCGACACGAGAGAGAGAATGAGTTCCTACGCCTCAAATAGGGAGGCATGACAGTTACTGAGTATGAGTATCGCTTTACTAAGTTGGGCCGCTTTGTTCCGACTATCCTTGCTGATGAGCAGATGCGGATTAGACATTTTTCTGAGGGCTTGCAACCTGACATTCGGTCGAAGATGTGTTGTATCCGTATACCATCCTATGCGGAGTTGATTCATATGTCTATTCGGGCAGAGCAGGATGTAGACCGTTTGAAACGCTCTCTTGGCCCTATGGTGCCTAGGCCACGACCGAATACGCAGAACAGGCTTTCCTCGACAAGAGGCCTCGTACTGATTCGCCTCCCAGGATCGCAGCGCCAATACTTTCGATGAGACGCCCAGGAGTGACTTGTACTTATTGTGGGAGGCCAGGACATCCTGCTGAGAGTTGTTTTGCACGGATGAGAGACAGCGGGTTTTCTCCACTGCAGAGGATTAATCGCCCTCGTCCACAGGCTATATCGGCTCCACCTCTACGGACTGCCCCTGTTCATCCTTCCTTTCGACCTCCTGTATCTCATTTCAGGCCGCCTCAACGGCCCATAATACCTCAGCACAACCGATCACAGCAGGCTCGAGTGCATGCGCTTGTAGCTAAAGCTCCTGAGACATCGATTACGGCCCCGATGGCTTTTGAGGGTATGGCCCACGTTCGAGGTACACCAATCTCCTTGTTGGTGAACACTGGGTCCACTACTTCTATCATTTCCTATGCGGCAGTTAAGCGCCTAGCTTTACCTACTACTCCCACGAAGGGAATGAGACTCACTACTGCTAGTGGGACCTTTTCGGATGTCATACGGATGTGTGGGGCTTGCCCAATAGACTTAGGTAGCAGGACAGTATTCCTTGACCTCATTGTTGCCCCTTTATGGCACTACGACATTATCTTCAGTATGAACTGGCTCCGCAAGATGAAGGCAGAGATTGATTGCGATAATCAGGTTATGACAGCCAACGGACCTAATGGCACGGTCTTTGCTTTTCTAGTGCAGGTTAGTTGGCCTTGTCGTCTTAGATGTTACGCTACCCTATTAGAGCAGGTTGATGGTCCGACGTTGGAAAATACGCCTGTGGTTCAGGATTTTGCAGGTATGTTTGCGACGATTCCTAGTTTGCCTCCTCGGTGCGAGATCGACTTCACCATTGATCTTACGCCTAGTGCGACACCTATCTCATTGCCGACTTATCGTATGCCTCCATGTGAGATGGAGGAACTGCAGAAACAGATTGACGGGCTGGTAGAGAAGGGCTTTATACGACCCAGTGTGTCTCCCCGGGGAGCACCTGTACTTTGTGAAGAAGAAGGATGGCTCACTACAGTTGTGTATTGATTACCGTAGGTTGAACCAAGTCACCGTGAAGAACAAGTATCCTTTGCCCAGGATAGATGATCTGTTTGATCAGTTGAAGGGGGCAAAGTATTTCTCGAAGATCGACTTGCAGTCATGTAACATCCCGGATTTTTGCCAACCTGGGATTAGACGTCCTTAGGCGATGGGTCGATCCTAACACCTTATTAACTTATCAGAATTGAATCCCACAGGCTAAAATTGCTTGTGAACCCATTTCTTTCACAAATCCCATCCTTCACCACCTTACTCTTCAATCTTTCTAAGTATTTTTATCCTAGACACTAACTTAAACTAGCTAAGTAGTATAACTCGGATCACTTTATATACAAACTACAAAGGCCCAGGTACCACCTCAGACAGAAATCTTACAGGACTAAATCCTTTAGAAATTAAGCGAGATTTAGCTAGTGTTAAACTAGAGTGCCTGTGAAATTAACACCAATCACTTTAAATACGATCTGCAAGACCCAAAACTTGTAAAATCATTGACGCTAGGTTACCCTAAAATCTAGGATCAATCTCATTACCCGGCTGCTCTCGGGAGCATCTCGAAACTCCGTATCAGATCTGGACCACACGTCGGAAGTCCGATTAACACGAAGTTAAGGAATTAGGACCGCCTTGCTGGGCTTGACAACCATCTCAGAAATCAAATCCAGATAGTGTCCCAGCGTTATTCGCTTGAGCTCGGAGTGAAGATTGTGAGAAATGTGAAATTAATTCAAAATAAAATATCTTGAATAGCAATCTGGCACGTGTCGCTTGCGGATCAGTTTTAAGCAACCAAACCGTCAGAATCAGACCAAATTACACCCTCGGATCAGGAGAAATTTCATACACATTTACATGTACTCAGAATCTCCGATCGAGATCCGCTGACCGTTGAACTGAAATTGGTCCGCCACGCGTGATCTGAAAATTCCACTGAAATGAAAACTTAATAGAACGTAGATCTGGTGTTGGTGAGCTTAAGTCCGACCTTTGGCTCAAGGAGGGCCGCGAGAAACCCTCTTTTGAGCTGAAACAATGTCGATTTGATTATAATGTAAATATACCTTGAACATAAGTCTATTCTAGAGAGTTTTTAGGCTATATAAGGACCTTAGGGCAGCCTCTCTCACAGCCATACGAATTTGGGATAAACCCTAAGGAGAAGAGAGAAAAAGAGAGAGAAAGCTTGAGAGTTGTTGGAGAATCTTCCTCCTACTGTTTCCAACCACCACACGGGCTACACCACCCCTTCCTTGACGCTTTCCCGGTGATACCGACTCCGTTTTAAGGTAAGAAACCCTAACCCTAGATCTATTTGGGAGCATGAAGGTTGTAGGTTATGAAATAGCTAACCTATTTCGTTCTATAAGTTGCCAAACTGCCGAATACGGAAGCTTAGTAAACCTATCAACTCCGTTATGATTCTACGACAAAAGGTGCGGACTTTAGGTGTATAGGTTATAGTTTTCAACGCTTTCAATGTCAGATAATGATAGATTCATGATCTGCATGCAATTACACATGTACAAAGTGCTTTCTGATTTCTGTTTCAATTAAAGACGTATAATATGGAATTTTACATACTCTAGGTATTCGTAGAAAATACGGTATACATGTATATTTTGGAAATGTGTTTGACATGATTAGTTGTTGTATGAATATATGTTATATGGATAAAATACTGATTTGGCGAAAGGATTCACCCTAATACATGTTATGCTAATATACACTATGTATGTAGAAATAGTGTATTGTAGAAAATACCGTATACGTATATATTTTGGAAGTGTATTAGACATGATTATTTGTGGTATGAATATATGATATGTGAATAAAATACTTATTTGGCGAAAGGATACGCCCTAATACATGTTTGCTAACATACACTAAGTATGTTGTAATAGTGTATTCTAAGTGTTTGTGAAAATGACTGAATGAGTATAGAATTCTCATTCGTGCTCACCATGACTAATTGTCATGGATATATGATTGTTGTATTGGCGATCCCCCTTTGACGAAAGGATTTGCCCTAAATCACGCCACGGCCAATATTCACTACTTATATTAAAATGTGTGGCCCAAGTGCTTGTGGAAATAACTGAATGAATATGGAACTTAGATTCCTACTTGCCATGAATATCCATCGTGGGTGTACGCGTGTTATGATTGGGGCAACTCCCTAGTGAAAGGATTTGGCCTAATGCCTATGTGATCAACATATGTCATGTATGTTGATGTATGTATTTTTAAAGTGTTTGTTGAAATGTTTGAATGAGTAGTAGTTAGCAATTGTAATGTATAAGGGTGTTGAGATATGATTCTCAACCTCTTTTAACTATGTGTATGATTTCCTTGGATCGTTGTGCGATTAGGAATTGAACATGTACAAACTCATGCTTATGTTATGCTTCATAACATGCTCAACTGCTTTTATGATTTTTTCTATGTAATGCATATGATTAAATTCATATTTACATTGTATGATCCGTCATGGGTGATGGGGGAGTGGAGCAACGAATGCGTGCAACAGCCCTGGCAGCCCTAAACGGATAATACCAGACCTTGATTGTATGAGTTGAATTTTGATCCACTACTGCTTTATCTATCTGCAATTGATTATGCTTGGGGCTATGTTATAGTCCAGACAATCGGTACCAGAGTTGAATTCGTGGTTGTGATTCATTTGCCACGTGAGATGTGTTCGAAGAACTCGAGTCGTACTTCGGTTGGCGATAATGGTTGGCCACACGAAGTGCTGATGCGCTTCATATAGTTCAACTTGATGTGCGCTCGAGTTAGCCGAGCTCGTCAAGTAACCCGATCTGTCTTATGTATGTTCACCATGTTTGGACGCCTCTGCTTGAACCTAGGGTACCAAACTTACTAGTGGAATCCCTTTTAACCATGGTACCTCGATCCGCTAAGACTCATGAGCCGGGCATGGTGGTATGGGACACCGTGGTCGAGCTGTTGGCCTACGTTGGGGCCATGTGCCTCCCTGTAGTGACCAGTGAGCAACCAAACTCGTGAGTCGATTATGGTGGTATGGGACACTATATTCGTGCTGTCGGCCTACATTGATAAGGTGATGGGTGAGCGGTGCAACCTTTGTGCGTAACAACCCTGGCAGCCCTTTGTAGTGACCTCGAGCATACTCTGAAATCGCAGTGAGCCTTAGGGTTTGCCACGGTATATCGAGTATGAACTAGGCCTGTTTCTGTATTGTGATGAATCGTTTAAGAGGTGATGGGGGAGTGGTGTAACCTTTGTGCGTAACAGACCGGCAGCCTTTGCAGTGACCTAAAAAACACACCGTCGTCTGATATTAACTAGGACTGACGACCCTAGAATGGATCATGTTTGGGAATGATACAAGGGAGGTACCTTAGTTTCCCAATCCTGCTGTTTGAAATGGACTAATTAAAAACTCGGTAATCATGCTCATCATGCATTGCATGTGCCTGGAAGATGTGGAGCACTGAGGGATGAAAGCATGCCGCGAACGTGAGATGGTGTCGCACGAGGGAGGGTGTGGTGAGGGCATCCATCATACCCGCATCCATACTTGCATTAATAAGAGTAGCTAGGAGTGTTTGATTTTACTGCTTTATCATTATTGCTTGACTGTATTGATAACATGTTAACCTATGCTTTATTGTTCCACTGAGTTAGCTACTCACTCCCACGTTACGGGATGGTGTTTCGAACACCCACCAGACATTGTCTGATTTCAGATGGCCACGCTACTTCTGAGGCGGAGCCGGACCTCTGCAATGACTACGATGTCTGCTTGTATTGGTTGTCTTCTGACGGCTTCCAGTGAGCCGTGTCCTGATCGGCGGGGCTTTTTGGGATATTGACTAGAGGACCTTATACATTTGGTATATTTTAGGATTGTACTTGTAATTATTTAACCTGGTAATGTTATCACACTCTGGACTCATCTTAGTTTATATATTTTATCTATCTATCACAGTCTTCTGCTTGCAAATTTAATGTCTCTGGAGTATGATATGTTGTTTGGCTTAATATCACTCATGTTCACTACTCTAATACAGTCAACATTTAATCATCATTATCTATGTTGCATAAGTGATGTTTTGGAAACTCGAGAGTTGAGTCACTACTCGACCCTCAATTTTTCGGGATGTTACAAGTCAGGGTACCACCAGTTGCGCGTCAGAAATCAAGACGTGCAGAAGACAGCTTTCAGGACCTGTTTTGGGCATTACGAGTTCCTGATGATGTCGTTCGGTCTTACGAACGCACCGGCCGTATTCATGGACTTAATGAACAGGGTATTTCGGTCATTCATATACCGATTCGTCATCATATTCATCGATGACATCTTGATATACTCTAGGAGTCGGGAAGAACATGAGGAGCACCTGAGAGCGGTGCTAGATACTCTAAGGAAGAACCAGTTGTTCGTACAGTACAAGAAGTGCGACTTCTGGTAGGAGGAAGTCAAGTTTCTGGGACATGTGGTGTCCAAGGATGGGATAGCTGTGGACCTTGCTAAGGTAGCCGCGGTTCAGGATTGGAAGCAGCCTGGCTTGGTTACCGAGGTGAAGAGTTTTCTTGGCCTGGCAAGGTACTATTGACGTTTCATTCGGGACTTCTCGAAGATTTCCAGGCCATTGTCACAGTTGACGCGTAAGGATCTGAAGTTCACCTGGAATGAGAAGGCGGAAGCAGCTTTTCAGGAGCTGAAGGACAGACTAACGTCCGCCCCTGTGCTAGTATTGCCAGAGCAAGGGGTTAAGTACACGATATACACTGACGCGTCTCGCGTTAGTTTAGGTTGTGTTCTTATGTAGAAGGACAGGGTGATTGCATATGTCTCGAGATAATTAAGGAAGCACAAGGAGAATTACCCTACACACAACCTTGAGTTAGTAGTTGTTATCTTTGCATTGAAGCTCTGAAGACATTACCTCTATGGAGAGGAGTTCGAGCTTTTCTGCGACCACAAGGGCCTTAAGTATATATTCACTCAGCGGGACTTGAATATGAGGCAGCGCCGATGGATGGAGACCTTGAAAGACTTCAAGTTCGAGGTTTCCTACCATCCTGGCAAGGCCAACCTTGTGGCAGATGCGTTGAGCCGCAAGAAGGCTGTAGTATTTGCGGCTTCGCTGATGATAGCAGAGTGGGATATGTTGGAGTTCGTGCAGGACTTCGAACAGAAACTCACCATGGAGGAGCCATTTGAGAGTGTTACGCACGTTCGGGTGCGGCCACTTATTGATGATAGGATTATCGAGGCCCAGAAGGGCGATGAGCGGTTGTCTAAGCTTCGAGAGTAAGCTAGCGACGCCGAGGACGCCGAGTGGAGAGTTGGCACGGATGGGGGCCTACGATACCATGGCCGCCTATGCATCCCAGATATGTGGGACTTGAGACAGGAGCTTCTCGAGACTGCCCACAAATCAAAACTCGCAATGCATCCTGGTAGCACGAAGATGTATCAAGATATGAAGCGGTCGTATTGGTGGGATAATATGAAGGTCCACATCGCAGAGTATGTTTCACGTTGTCTCACGTGTCAGCAGGTCAAGGCCGAGCATCACCGACCTCCTGGACTCCTTCAGCCATGCCCATAGCTGCCGAAGACGAGGAAGGGACATGATTCCATCTGGCGTTTGAGGTTGGAGATCATGTATTCCTCAGAGTTTTCCCTATAAAGGGAGTCCTTCGGTTTGGGAAGAAGGGGAAGCTTCCGCCGCGATTCATTGGCCCATTTCAGATACTTGATCGAGTGGGAGCGGTGGCATACCGTCTCGCTTTTTCCACACCACTCGCGGGCATGCATAATGTATTTCATGTATCTATGCTGAAGAAATACGTCCATGATCCTTCACATATCATCCATTGGGAGTAAGTGCAGTTGAGCGAGGATGCTACCTACGTGTTGCGCCCGACGCGTATCCTTGACAGGAAGAAGCAGGTGTTGCTCAGCAAGGTGATTTCGCTCATAAAGGTACTGTGGACGCATCATACAGAGGAGGAAGCTACCTGGGAGACTGAAGCCGAGATCCGAAAAAACTACCCTCAGCTTCTCGAGGAGTACGAAAAGGTACTAATTTCGAGGACAAAATTTTTCATTAAGGAGGGTAGATTGTAATGACTCAGAAAATTCCGTACAATGCCCTGAGTACCACCTCAGGCAGAAATCACTTAGGATCAAATCCTTCAGAAATTAGATAAAGTTTACTAAGTGCTAAACTGGATTAGCCATGAAATCCGCACTAATCACTTTAAATACGATCTGCAAGACCCAAAACTTGTGGAATCGTTGACGCTACATTACCCTGAAATCTAGGATCAATCTCATTACCCAGCTGCTCTCGGGAGCACATTGAAATTTCGTATCGAATCTGGACCGCACATCGAAGGTCCGAATAATATGAAATTATAGACTTAGGACCGCCTTGCTGGGCTTGATAACCATCTAAGAGATCAAACCCAGATAGTGTTTCATGGCTATTCGCTTGAGCCCGTAGTGAGGAGTGTGAGAACGCTTGGTTTTCTTTATAAATAAAACCTCAAATAGTAATTTGAGATTGTTACTTGCGGGGTTGATATAAGCAATCAGACCGTCCGAATCCGACCCAAATACACCCTCGGATCAGGAGAAATTTCATATACATGGCAGTGTACTTGAAATCCCCGATCGAGTCCCAGTGACCGTTGAACTGAAACTGGTCCGCCACGTGCGATCTGAGAATCCGCCTGGAACGAAAACTTAACTTCACCTAGATCCAAGGTTGGTGAGCTTAAGTCCGACCGCACGCAGAAAAGGGGCCGCCAGAAGTGCTCCGTTGAGACGAAACAAGCTCACTTTGGATATAACTGAAGTATACCTTGACCCTGGGTCTATTTTGGTGATGTTTTAGGCTATATAATGACCTTAAACCCTCTCACATTCAGCCCATACGAATTTGAAGAAACCCTAGGATAGAGAAGAGAGAAAAGAGAGAGAAAGTGTGAGAGTTGTGAGAGAACCTTCCTGATACTCTATCCTCTTACTATACACGCTTAACCCTCGTGATCTAATCGCTTTTCCGGTGATTCCAGCTTCGTTTCTAGGTAAGAAAACCCTAACCCTAACCTGTTTTAGGGTTTCAATTGATTCCATTAGCAAAATAGCTAATACTACTTGTGCTTTAGGCCGTTCTACTGTCTTGGGAGAAGCCTTAGCATTCCTACCAAATTTATTACGCTTCTACGGCGTAAGGTGAGGACTTTAGAAGTATAGGTTATGGTTTTCAACGCTTTCAATGATAGATAATGATATATTCATGATCTGCATGCAATTGCACATGTACAAACTGCTGCCCGTTTCGTTTTTCAGTTATATGTTAGCTATGTTGAATACATTGTATTCTTCGTATTTGTAGAACATACCGTATACGTACAAATTTTGAAAGTGTGTTTGCCATGATTAATTACTGTATGAACATGCTATATATGTGTATAATACTTACTTGGCGAAAGGGTTCGCCCTAATTCATGATTTTGCTAGTATATGCTATGTAGGTTAAAAGAGTGTATTCTAAGTGTTTGTGAAAATGTCTGTAAGAGTAAGTATTTAGATGATAGTGCTTTAGATAGGTGTTGAGATAGGATTCTCAACTAACTTAGAGATGTAAATGATTTCTTCCATGTTGGTTGCTTAATTTAACCACTCACTTATAAGATATATGTGTTTGTATTTCCTGTTTATTGTGTGCTCTATGACATGCTTTATGACATGCTTGTTAACATGCTTGAAGTACTTCGTTTATCCTGCTTTACTCTACATGCTTCTGGTTAAGGATTGATTGTTATTGGGGCTATGATTATAGTCCAGACAATCGGTAACAAACTTGAGTTCCTGGTTGAGATTCATTCGCCATGTAGGATGTGTTTGACGAACCCGAGTCGTACTTCGATTGGCGACAGTGGTTAGGCCACGCGAAGTGGTTATGCACTTCATGTCGTCCAGCAGATCGTACGCTCGTGCTAATCGAGCTTGTCATGTAACCCGATCTGTCTAATGTATGTTCACCATGTTTGGACACTACTGCTTGAACCTAGGGTACCAAACTTACCAGTGTAATCCCGTTAACCATGGTACCTCGATCCGTTAAGACTCATAAGCCGGGCACGGTGGTATGGGACACCATGGTCGAGCTGTCGGCCTACGCTGGGGCCACGAGCCTCCCTGTAGTGACCAGTGAGCAACCCAGACTCGTGAGCCGAATACGGTGGTATGGGACACTATATTCGAGCTGTCGGCCTACATTGATTGGTGACGAGCCCTTTGTAGTGACCTCGAGCATACGCTGAAACTGTGGAGAGGCGACGAGCCTTCCCGTAGTAAACAGAGTATAAACTAGGCCTGTATTGATAAGGTGATGGGGGAGCGGTGCAACTAGTGCGTGTAACAGCCCGACAGCCCTTTACAGTGACCTAGAATCGTATCATCATATGAGATTATCTAGGACTGACGACCCTAGGATGGATCATGTTTGGGAATAGTATAAGGGAGGTACCTTAGTTTCCCAATACTGCTGTTTGAAATGAATTAATAACAACTCGGTAATCATGCTCATCATCGCACTGCATGTGCCTGGAAGATGTGGAGCACTGAGGGATGAACGCATGCCGCGGACGTAAGATGGTGTCGCATGAGGGAGTATGTTGGTGAAGGCATGCATCACGATTGCATTTCATACTTGCATTAACAAGAGTACTTAGAATTGTTTATTGTATTGCTTTATCATTACTACTTGACTGATTTAATAACATGTTAACCTATGCTTTATTGTTCCACTGAGTTAGCTACTCACTCCCACGTTACGGGACGGTGTTCTGGACACCCACCAGACTCTATCTTAGATATAGGTACTGATGATACACAGGAGGCTGAGCCTGATTATTATGATGATCAGGATGAGTTCTCCCACATGCAGTTCTCTGGAGGCTACGCTTAGGCCATTCAGATGACGGGGCTACAGGGCGTATCAGTATAGTTGTACCATTTTGGCATTTTGAATTTTTTTTAAACAAATACATGTATATGGTGACTCAGTAAGGTGTTCATACTCTGTCGACCGATTGTGACACTTTTGGTTTTATATACATCTGTTTACCTCTTTCAGTCTTCCGCTTGCATTTTATAACTTGATCTGGAGTATGAATGACTGTTTTGGTATAATCCCACTCATGATTATTGCACTAACACCGACAACATTCAATCATAAGCATTTGTGTTGCATAAGTGATGTTTTGGAACTCGAGTGTTTAGTTGCTGCTCGACCCCCAATTTTCAAGGCGTTACAAGCATCCATCATCACCATTCTATACTGAATTGTGAGCCTAGGGATCATTTGGATGGAGAAAGACTAGCTTATACAGAGTCTTGGTCATTCAGAGAACCAAGAAACTGGAAGGCATTCTGCAGCCAACGAAACCGAGACAGCAAATCGGTGACATTCACTCTATGATCCTCCTCACCCCATCCTACGATCCTCACAGCTTGTACCCAACCTGTTTTTACGAGACGCTCCAGCAGTGTTTCAGCGACCGTCGCCTCATTTAGAGTCCTGAAGAGTTCTGAACAAGGGGCCTCTTGACTCCCCGCAATTATTACTCTGAATGGGCCACTACAATTCTTGTGAAACATGTGGGGAGTTTGTACAAGATTGACATCTACACCATGATCGAAGCAACATCATATCTTTTTTTATAAGGAATCCTCTATTCTGAAGGCTTTTCTCAACTATTGGTGCCCTTCCACCAATTCTTTCCACCTTCCCGAAGGCAAAATGAGCATTACGCTCTGGGATATTCATAAGATCACCGATCTGCCAATAACTAGAAAATTCTTCGATGAATTTGTCCCTACCAACGATGAACTAGCCTTCATCTCTTCGCCTGACCGCATCGCCTCCATCTCGGAAACAACCACTGAACTCTTTAAGGAGATGTCCAAGTTTCCAAATATCCACAAGATTCACCCTATGCAATGGCTAGTCCATTTTAGCAGAGATCTTTGGTAATCTTCCTTTTTAAATTAACGTTTTCATTGCGTCTTGACACATAATCTCGATTTCACTTGCTTCTCCTTTTCTTCTAGGTTTAATGGTAACCACTCATGAGAGCTGGAACATCTTCGTAGGAGCATAAAAGATCGCACTGAGTATTTTGTTTATGGGGAGCTTGCAGCGTTTATCGCTTACTGGCTGAGCATAGTGGTTTTTCCCAGCTCTAAGTCAACAGATGTCATCCGCCCCTCACTGTTTGTAGTAGCCGGTGCTATGGCCGAAGGGGTCAAATACTCCCTTGCTCCTCCTGCTCTATGCTCAATTTATAGAGGTTTCGGAGAGATTGTTTCTCAAGTAAAAAGTCCCTCTGTCAGCTCTGCTTCTACCTATATGCCATGGCATTACTTCCTCGGCTGGCTTGGCGTCTATTTCCCTTGGACCTTCGAAGTGCCAGAGAAAGCTTACGTTCATCCTTCTCGGATCCCTCTCTGGTTCTTTCAAAAGAGAGCTATGGCAAAGAGGTCCTATGACTGGGCGAAAGATGTCATCTCCTCTGACGCCAAGATTAATTATTTTCATTTCTGTCTGCCTCGCTACACAACGGACACAAAATCACTCACTACGGGAGAAAGGGCATTCTTTCTATCGATTAGATCGTGCAGTCTCCCGTTCAGGGAGGGAACAAAATTCTGGAGAGAATTGTACTATCCCAGTCATTTTGCTTGTCAATTCAGCTTCAATCAGGCAGTTCCCGAAGACTGTGGACTCGTAACTAGAAGAATGCGGAGTTATGGCACTAGCCCATTTAATTGGGTGATGGTCTGGAAGCAACTGTTAGGCTGATCTAATTCTTCTTTCATCATCTCGGGCTGCGACCGTATACCTTAGGCTTCAAATAACCACATGAGATGGTGGGTTCACCAATCATATCTGGTAAGAAAAGGTCTGCTAGTAGCTAAGCCCATTTGGCTTCCACCACCCAGACTTAGGGGTCGTACAATCGAAGAGGGAGTAGGCTTCATAGCGGAGACCAGTCATACTCCTTTTGCTGGTCATCATTGCGTCAAAATATCCGTAGATGAACCTATCCGTGAGAAGAAGCCTGACAATACTCTTGAGGGGTGGATAGCTTACGGTGTCATTCATGAATTTGAAAAAGTTCCTCTCCACCGTTCAAGAAGAGATGAAGCCACAGAGGCTGCTTCCCCTGTGCCATAGAACTCTGCCAATCTTCAAGACTAGCCAACCTCTTCTCCTACCCCCAGGACTGTCCATCCTAGTCCTTCTTCGCCAATGACACGATCTCAAATGCGTGCCCAAGCTTCTCCCCAAGAAGGGACCGTTGCTTCTGCTTCTCCAGTCTTAACCAGCGCAAATCCTCAACCGGAAAGTAACTAGTCTCTTCTTTCTAAAGGGAAATAGGTTGTTATTGAAGAATCCAGCAAAGGAGATTCAAAAAGTGAAGGTTCAGCTTCTTCGTATGGAAATATTGTTTCTGATGAATATGAGGTGGAAGAAGAGAATCAAGACGATGACTATGAGGAGGGGGAAGTTAATTCAGCGGTGAAGAGGATGTCATCGCGAAAGATGTTCCTACTGATGAAGGACATATCCTCCCGACCTCCGAGGTTGTTCTTGTAAAGGCTTCACCTATAGCGGGGGAAGAAGAAGACGAACCCCTAGACTACGGGGAATATGGTTATTCACCATGTAAGACAATCTCGTTTTTATTTATTTATTTATTTGCTTTTATTCTTTTCTCCTTTCTTCTCTTACGTATTTTTTTCTAGGTGATCATGTTATCAATACGGAGGTAGATAGTACTTCCCCCATAGATTTACCTCCCGTCGTACCAGCAACTTCACCAAGATTCTCGATGCCACCACGGGTAGTGACACGTGAAATTGCTTTTCTGGTGGAATCAACTAATCTGCCAAATCCCACCACCATTGATTCGAGTACTGAAGCTAGGGCTCCATCTTTTGCTAAGATGGTGGAACCTAATCCCCCTCTTGTTAGAGAGACGCAACCTCTCACTGTTCTGGTACCAGTAGAAGGTATGTCATTTTCTTTGTTCACACTATCCATATTATCTACACTTACAGTTTTGCTATAACTTTATATTTCTTATTTTGTAATAGGGAACTTACCTCAAAGTGGCATGGTAAGTTCTGGTTTTATTGGGACTTTATCAAATGTGTTATCCCTTAAGAAGATTTCTACATATAAATTGGTGTTAATCAGGAATTCCATATTAGCTATTATCGAGATGTTCAAAGATCCTGATCAATGGTCAGATCTGGCTGTTGCTTTAGATGTTTTGGACAGTGCTGCACGGATGGCTAAAGTTAATGTTTCTTCCATACGCGATGCTCTCCTAAGATTCCATAATTCAATAACTTTCTCTCATCAGCTGAAACTGCAATTGTCCTGCCCGAAATTTTGGAGTACAGAAAGCAGCTTACATACTCTAAGGAGAAGGTTTCTCAGATTGATCCCATTGTCTCTCGTCATGACCAAGAACAATTATCAGTTTTGCTGATAACAAGACGACTATTCAGAATTATATTACTCTTTTGAAGGAAGAAATCGTTCAGTTGGAGAAGCAGGGTTTGGAGGAAGATCTGAACATTGAAAGAGTACAGGAAAAGATGCAATGTATTCTCCATTCCGTGGACACTAAAAGATCTAAATTGGCCAAGAATGAAGAACTAATAGCTTCCTTGGAAGAAAAGCTAGTTGGTATCCCGGATCATACCAGAATTATTTCAAATGCCAAACTGGAACATGCAGCTGCTCAAGTTAATCTTCAAGAAAATTTGCAACAATACTTAGCAGCATTAGGCATTACAGGAGAACTATGAGATGTAAAACTTTAATATTTTCTCTTTTGTCACTACAAGTACTCTTTAGAATTGCAAGTTATACAAGTATTTCATGATATTCCTGATAATGGTGTTCTTGTCTTGTTTATGCGATGTTCTGATTAACGTGTTATACCTCTTCTTTCTTCTTTTTTTTTTATAAATATTCTCTTATGAGTTGTTAGTAAGGGATTTCCTATATGATTCTTGTCTTAATTGGCGGTCCTAAGTTTTAGTTTAATCAGATAATCACACACAGTTTATCCTCTTGAGTAGTGGAGCCCGCAGTTTTTTAGACTCTTGAGTAGTGGAGTCGGGTCTCACGTGATAGTCTCTGTAAGTCTTAGGAGTTCACTAGACTTCTCACAGCCTGGTGAGTTCACAAACTGTGATCCATCAGAGGGGCCCAGTGAAGCTACCGGGGCCATGAACTCGGTTGGATTTACGCACAGGGTTGGCCACAGTAACTCTCTAGAGTTCGCGGGGCACACAACGTGACCTTTGGAAAACAAATCTAGGGCGGCCAGTCCATAAATGAGTAGCTTTGGGCCCTTCCTCATGATACCAAATCTAGGGCCGCCAGTCCATCAATGAGTAGGTTTGGGCCCTTCCTCATGAATTAATACTGAAATCAAGCTAAAGATCTGGGGGGTCTTACGTACGATTGGCCTTTTTATGGACATGGCTAAAGAGCTCACACTACAACCCGCGTTTTCTTCGCCTGCAAGATCAGACCCATTCACGGTAGGGCATTTTCATCTATTCCCCATGACGTTGTCGAAAAGCTATAAAGATGGCATTGGTCTCACGCGTGACTGGCCGTTGGGACTTTTTGGTCTTTTAGGGCTTTTAATCGCTTGGCTCCGTCCGCTGCCCGCATGGGTATGCATATGATGGCCTTCACGGGCTTTTTAAGGCCACTAGCTTCTCACTGCTGCCTGAATGGCAAAAATGATAGGTCTTATGCGTAGCTAGCCATTTTTTCAGGGGCTTGACTAGGCTGCCTTAAAAGATAATGATAGATGGCCATCGTTGTTACGAAAATGATAGATATCTCTGATTAAGATTGATACATCACCACTTATACTAATATCTTCAACCATATTCATATGTGTTGTTCACAATATATCAACTTGGTGACGATACCAATTTCAACAAAATTTAGTAGACCACGTTTGATGATGATAACGATGGTCACTTTCCTTTTGTAATACTTGTTGGTTCATAGTCTTGATGCACTCGCAAATTTCTTCTTTATTCATTTATCTAACAGTACATAACCATGGCCTTGTTTATTCTTGCCCCCTTTTTATGCAGAAACATTATTCTGATAATATTCTGGATCAAAATCAGTAGTATCTTCAGGGACGATATCTTTTGATGAAGCGAGCATTGACCGGTATACTGATACCTTGTCCATCTAGATCTACGACTCTGTAAACTCCATTAGATTATACTTCTTTTATTATGTACGACTCATCCCATTTGCTCACGAATTTGCCCCCTGTTCTGTGGGTGACCACTATCGGTCTTTTCAACATCAGTATCATATCCCCTTTTTTGATAGAGCGATACTTGACCCGTTTATCAAAGGCGGTTGATATCCTTGCCTGATACGATTGCAATCACTGTTGAGCTTCCAGGCGTTTCTCATCGAGTAAATTCATCTCCCTTAGCCTTATTTTTGCATTTTCATCATCTGTAATTGACTGATGTACTACCACTCTGAGTGACGCTACTTGTATTTCAATCGGGATCACCGCTTCTACACCATAAACCAGCGAATACAGTGTTGCTCTTGTTGTTGTCCGATGGGTAGTTCTTTATGCCTACAATGCTTCTTGCAACCTTTCGTCCCAATCACGCTTGTTTCCTGTCACTGTTTCTTTAGTATTTTGACTATCGTTTTATTAAACGCCTGTACTAATCCATTGGCCGGTGGATAGTAAGGTGTTGAAAATGAATGATAAATGCTGAATTTCTGACATAGCTTTTCCAAGCCTCTTTTTTTGAAAGGAGTGCCATTATCTGTGACAATTTTCTTTGGAATACCATGGCGGTATATTATTGCGTGTCGGATGAAATTGACTACTTTTTCTTTGACACTGCATAGTGCAATCGCTTCTGTCCATTTTGAGAAGTAATCTGTCGCTGCCAAAATATACTGTTTTCCTTTGGACAAAGGTAGATTTATAAGACCAATAACGTCAAGTCCCCATGCAGAGAAAGGACAAGAGGTGACCGACTGATGTAGGTCTTCTGGAGGAATGTGTATAACATCTCCGTGAATCTGATATTCATGACACCGCTTCGCATAATCCATAACATCTTTAAACATGGTAGGCCAATAATACCCCATTCGATGTATCCGATGGAATAGATTTCGGCCAGCTTGGTGTGCCCCACATTCTCCGGAGTGCATCTCTCGCAACATTTGGCCTACTTCTCGTTCATCTAGGCAACGTAGTAGCATCCCATTGTAAGATTTTCTATACAGTACTTCACTACATATGATGAATCTGCTCGATCGTTGCTTGATTTGTTGTCTCTGTGCTGAGTCTTCTGGCAAAATATCATATTTCAGATAATCTATGAAAGGCTGATACCAATCACCTGTCGTTATCTCCAAACACGATATAGGAAGTGCCTCAACAATTTCATCAATGACTTCTGAAGATGGTAAAAATCTCCTTTCTTCTATATTCACCTGGAGAGGGCATCGATTTGGGCAGCACAGAGTCCCTGCCAGGTTGGCCAAAGCATCTGTTTTTGCATTTTCAGACCACAGTATATGCTTGATTTTGACATGACAGAATGCTCCAGTAACTGTTATGCTTTTCCGCAGTATGGCAAGAGCTTTTGTTTTCTTATCTCGAATTCAGTCGCCAATTGATTTATGATCTACTTAGAATCCCTGAAAAAATGCAGCATCTTTATCCTCATTTCTTGAGCGATTTCCATTCCAATGATGAGAGCTTTATATTCGACTTCATTGTTTGTACATGCAGTACCCAATGTGAAGGAGTAAGGTAACAAGTCACCCTGGGGTATGATGAAAATAACTCCTACCCCCGCTTCTGATGCTCGAGAAGCACCATCGAAATACATTTGCCATGGGCTTTGTGACTTGGCCAACATAACATGTTCATCAGGAAACTCGTCACTAATGGTCTCGCACTCTGCTACGGGGTGTGCTGCAAGGAAGTCCGCCACAGTTTGCCCTTTATAGCTTTTGTCGGCTCATACGTAATAGTATATTCCAAAAGTAACATCATCCACTTGGCCAATCTTTCAGATAACATCGGTCTTGTCATCAAAAATTTTATCGAATCTGCTCTTGAGATCCAAGTTATGTCATGGGAGAGACAATAATATCTCAATTTTTGCACCGCGAATATCAGCGCCAGACATTCTTTCTCGATTGGAGAGTAGTTGCATTCCACACCCATCAGAGTTCTGCTTAAATAATAAAGAGCGGTCTCTTTCCCAAATTCATTCACCTGTACCAACAAAGCTCCTAATGAATTCTCGGCTGCAGATATGTACAAAATAAGCGGCTTCCCTTTTATTGGAGTTGTCAATACCGACGGCTGTTTCAGCAATTTCTTTATCGAATTGAACGCATTCTGACAGGCTTGGTCTCATACAAACTCTGTGCTTTTCCTCATCAAATGAGAAAACGGCTGAGATCTCCCTGCTAGATTTGAAATAAAACAGCGAATGTATGTCAATTTTCCTTGAAAACTTTTCAATTCTTTTAATGTCTTTGGTGGCAGCATATTTTGAATGCTTTAACTTTCCCTGGATCGATCTCAATGCCCCTGTGCCTGATAACAAAACCAAGGAATTTTCCTGAAGACACCCCAAATGCGCATTTAGTTGGATTCATTTTCAGTTGTCTCTTTCTGAGTCGACGGAAGACTTATGCCAAATGTTCACGATGCTCCTGATGATTACCAGACCTGACCACCAAGTCATCAACATAACACTAAACATGTTTGTGCATCATGTCTTGGAAGATATTCTGCATTGCCCTCTGATACTTCGCCCCAGCATTTTTTAGACTAAATGGCATAACTTTATAACAATAAATCCCCAGTGAAGTTCTAAACATTGTTGCTTCTTCATCTTCAAGTGTCATTCTAATTTGATTATAACCCGCATAGCCATCCATGAAGGACATAATAGCATACTAAGTCGTACTGTCAATCAGCGATTCGGTTATCGGGAGAGGAAAATCATCTTTTGGGCAGGCTTCATTCAAATCCTTGAAGTTAATGCACACTCTGACTTATCCGTTTTTCTTTTTTACTGGGACAATGTTCGATATCCACTTGGGATATTTGACCTCCTTGATAAACCCAACTTTTATCAGCTTATTCACTTCTTCTTCTATTAGGGGAACCAAGTTTGGGTGAAATCACCTTTGCGCTTGTTTAACCGGCCTTTTCTCCTTAAAAATATTCAACTAGTGCATTGCTACTAACGGCTCCAGCCCCGACATCTCTGCATATGTCCAAACAAAGACGTCCCTATTTTCTTTGAGAAGTTGAACATATTTCTCAGCTTCTTGGTCAGAAAGATTGGTACTAATGAATGTGTTCATTGGCTCTTCTTCTATACCCAAGTTTACTTCTCGCAAACTGTCTATCGTTAGCTGCCCCCCGTCTTCCATTTGCCTTGGGGCCATTTTAGGATGCTCAATTATTTTAGGATCTTCTTCTGATAACTGCTCAGTTGTGGCCATGTTCACCGATGATTCAGCCCCCAATCCTTGAAATCTTCCTCGTTTTTCCTGACCAACCCCAATAGGAATCTGAATTCCTCTCCCATGATTTAGGCCGATGGGTTCTTCATAATCGAAACCCATGTTTTTCATTATCTTCTTACTTGTCAGGCTATATTTTTTAAGATCTTATGGTGTCAGCTCACCGTAATAAGATCTTGTGGTGTCAGCTCACCGTAATACACATTGTTCTTGGCCCCTTCCCCTATCTTTGCTTCTGCTAGGGTGTAGAATTCTATTGGTTCCGGGTACTTTTTGCTAGCCCTGACCTAAAACTTTTCCAGAATAGCCGAAAATGACTTATTTCTTTCAGCATATGGCAATGGCACTATATAATTGGACTGCAAATTTTTTAACTGTTCAGGTGATAACAGAGTTAATGGCGGCTGCCCTGGCTGTCTCAGATGTTTCGGCACAAAATAGAATTTTTTTCTTTATTTCTGCAGCTCTGGATGATTCTTCTGCCTTTTTGTTTCTTCTTTTATCACTTTTACTTGAATGTCCTTCAGGACTTTATTTTCATCACTCTTTCTTTCTTCTTTAACGAACCCCTTATAATAACTGGCATCTGTAAAGAAGGCCTCAGCTTCTGTATAGGGCTTCGCATCAGCCATTACTTTATACTGTACTCCATCTTTACAATATTTGAAGCATTGATACAGAGTAGACGGTACAATGCCGTACTGATGTATCCATGGCCTTCCAAGGAGAAGATTGTATGTCGTCACTGCGTTTATAATGTGGCACACGACATCAGTAGTTAGCTCTCCTATCTCCAACGTCACTGTAATTTTACCGAGTGCACGTTGCCCATCTTGATTGAAGCCCTATATCATCATTCCACTAGGGCGTAGATCGAAATGACGATAACCTAGTTTATTCAACAATGAGAGTGGTAAGAGGTTTACTGCAGACCCATTATCAAGCATAATCCATTTAAGCTTTTTGCCAAGGATATGGCCTTCTATCATTAGTGGCCTGTTATGCCCCGCATCGCAGATCAAATCATCATCGAAGAAGGAAACGACTGGCAGGCAGTCTTTTTGCTCTTTATATTCTTTGTGTTCCATCTCTGCCAGCAAGGTTTCTCTGACATCATGATTGGACAATGCTTGAACCAAGCTCTGTCGAAATTCCTCTGACAACTTAAGCGCATCGTAGACTCTTAATCGAGCCGGTATGCCCTTTAAATGACTTACCACATCGTAAGTCACTTTTGTTATCTCGTTCTTCTCTTTTTCTTGTCATTATCGTTCTGTCTTTCAAGAACGTCCATTCTTATAATCCCTATTTTCTGCTTCGTAGGGCTTGTTATCTTCTTTCCTGATCGTAGCGTAATCACCGCTACCTTTTTTGTCGTCTTATGGTCTTCTTTCTCTTTCTTTTCTTGGGTCTTTTCCCGAATTGTCAGCATATTCACTGTTGTCGTTGCATCCCTTTCTTTTTCTTTTCCGATCACTATTTCACCTCTGTCTATCATCTGTTGTATTATACATTTCAAAATATAACAATTTTCCTTCGGATGTCCCACCAGGCGATGATAGTGGCAAAAATCTCTCTCTCTTGTTCTTGTCACGTCTTCAGGGTGCTTAGGTGCTGGTAATTCTATCGTACCGGCTTTTAGCAATTGGTTCATCATAGGGACAACGTCTTCCCTATCGAACGCAAACCCTTCGTGAGAATTGAGCGCTCTGGACCTTTTTCCACTATATTTATTCCTTGGCTGGTTTGATTCTTCTTTCCGTTCCAACCTTTTATCTCTTGAATCTCTTGCATCTTCGCTTCTCTTTTCACGATCGACGATATTTGCGGTCATCCTGCTAGGTCCTCTCCTGGCTGTCTCATAGTGAAACGCTGGCATCTTCCGAGTCATCAACTCTAAAGCATGAGCCTTAGTGGCTAGGTCATGGAAGGTCCTGATATCAGCACTAGTGAGTCCAAACACGATTCTCGTTTCCATGGAGTTCAGACACATTTTAACTTGTTCCTTTTCTTTCAGCTGCTACCTATATGAGGCTCTCAATGTCTTCCATCTATCTATAAACTTCTCTACCGGTTCCCCCTCTCTCTATCGTATAAAAGTCAATTCCATAATACTGACATCACGCTCTGAAGAAAAGAAATTTAACACGAAGGCGTCCTGCATTTGTTCCCAAGTTCATATCGACCCTGGGGCCAGGATGGAATACCATCGGAATGCTTTGTTTGTTAGAGATGATCCAAATAATTGCAAGCAATACTGCAGTATTGTAGAAAAATTCCCCATATTAGTAATAAAATGCATTAAATGCTCCTCCGGCGACCCTTCTACATTAAACTTCTAAAAATCTGGATGCTTGAAGTTGGCTGGTAACGGGATGTCTTCTACCTCTCTTGAATACGGCGTTCGGTATCTGAAACAGCCAGTATTCTCACGCTCCCTCTCTACTCTGACAGCTTCCTTAATGACTTGTCTCACCTCATCTTGTGTCATGGTTCTCTCTATTAGGATAGACCCCAGTGATCCTGCCCCCGGTGGTTGAAAGCCTTCAGGTTGGTTTTCTTGCCCATTCATTGTGCCCATCATCGGGGGAGCCGCTATCTGGGCTACATTGTGCGTGAGAGTCTCTAAGGCTTCTCTGAGATTTCTGCACTCTTCCATTAGTGCTCTCTGTGCTTCCGCCATTTCATTTATACGATCCTCCAAAGTTAGCATATTCTCCTGGTTCGTTCTAGTCATATGTATTGTGGCTTCTCCGATCTTCGATGAAGCTGTAGTCGGAGTGGGATGAGAATACGTCGACGTAAGAGGACTTATGAAGAGAGGGGACGATGGAGTTTCATTCGACTTCTTTGTGCTCTTATTGTCATTGATTGATTGGGGCGAAACAGACATCGATGAACTTACTAGTAATGCCTTACCTTTTTGCTCTTTTGTCCATCTGACTCTCGAGGCAACTAAAGTCGGGAAGTCGCGCAACGTTAGCTGCGAAACTGTTCGCTCGGGATATATCACAGGAGGGGCGAGTTCAGGATTTCTCTTAGCAGCATTACGTGTTATCGGTCCTTTAACTCTTGGTGAAGATGGATGCATTCTGAAGCTTCTTGTATTTCGTGCTCTCATCCTGCAAGACATCACAACAATCCAGTCTTTGTCAACTTCCAGTGCTTGGGGTGAAGCAAATACAACTCCAGCTATTGCTCGGGTTGAGTTGTTTTTGCTTATAGGAGGCTAAGCCCTGTGTTTCAGAGGTTGGTTCGGTATATACTCCACCACGAATCCAGTCGCAGTGAAATAGAAGTTCAACTTCCTTTGTGAAATTGCCATTGGTTGTAATTTGCAATTTGGTCCCTTCAAATATAAAACATAGAATTAAGTTATAGTTAGTATTTGAAGAATCAAATAATCTATCTTATAGATGAAGGGGAGGATGTTCCCACTGAAAGTCGCCATTTTGGCGTCAAAAGACGCCAAACTACAACGAAAGTTTTATAATACTCTCAATGTTAATATCGAATAAGATAAATAAATGTCCCCAGTGGAGTTGCCATTTTGTTTCGAACAAGAAACAAATGCATTCGATTTGGGGGAAATTATCTTATTAGAACATAACAAAGAAAGAATATACAAAATAATCATTGTATTAATAGTATTGAGTTCATTTACATCCTATAATATCCCTTGATTCTAAGATAGATTATTTGAAATACATGAATAGAAATTAACAAAGTTCAAATGTCGAATCTCGAATTCGGCAGCATTTCGACTTGTACTTTGGTCATCTCCTTAGGGGGAATGTTGTGTTAATTTGATCATTCGATCTTTCCCCCTTTTGAACTTGTCCCTTGTGCAAAACAAGAGCTTGGAGCGACGAAGATCGGACAGAATGATTTCAGCGGCACTTTGGCCCCTTTTGTCATTGACCATATAATGGCCTAGTTGCACGACCCACGCAACAAGTTGTTGATTGCACGGCCTGCACCACCAATTTGTTGGTTGTGCGACCTGCGTAACCAATGAATGCGTCCCCTTTTCACCTTCAGTCTTCCTTCAGAGCTCTGCTCCTCTTCCAAAATTCTTCTCTCTCAAATGAGAGGGGGAGTGGGGTATTTATAGGCCTCCACACGTGCGAACTCGTAATCTTTATGCCATGGGGCCCACCTGACATCAGATCTGACCGTCCATAACAATCTATATCTGATCTTGCTTGTGCGACCTGCGCAACGGGGAAGTCAGTTGCGAGACCCGCGCAATGGAGGAAATCCATTGCGCGGCCCGTATAATGAATTAGGTTGTTTGCGCGGTTCACGTAACCAACTACTGGTTGTGCGACCCACGCAACTACTGAACAAGATGCTTGATTTTCTTCTTTCTTTCTCATTTCTTCACTTCATGTTTAATTTCTGATCTTCTACCCCTTTCAATCTTTCTTCATTATTTTTATGCTCCAACAGTGCGAAAGTTGGAGTTCCACAACTATAAATAGGACTCCCTAGGATGCTGTAAAGCATCTTCTAGGGTTTAGAAATGTCTCAAAGACCATAGTACAAGGGTGGAGCAGCTGCCAAAGAGTTTTTCTTCTTCCCTAGTTTATTTTTCATGCTTTTTTTAAGAGATTTGGTTTCAATCATGTCTATGGTTGGCTAAATCTCTTAGCTAGGACTAAGAGGTAACGTGTTTAGATGATTATCTTGCTTTGATTCTTGTTCTTATTGGACCTCATTGATTTATAGTTTGATATTAAAAAAATATTTTCAGTTTTCTATGATTTATTGTAACTCAAATTGCAATAAATGTTGTGATAGCTTTGGATATCTTCTTTTCCTATTTTGAGATTGTGAGATTGGTAAATCCTATTGTTCATCATCGTCTCCTGGGCATGGTAGGGTGATGGAATCCCTTCCAATCATCACAATTCTCCTCCTTTGAGAATTAGGTCAATAAAAAGTTTAGATTTGATTTAAATTGCTTTATCTTCTAATTGGATAGGATAGGAATCCAATTCCAATTGTGTTCCTTGAATCAAGTAAGGTAGCATCCTGATAGCTACAAGTGGATCCTTGACACCCTAGCTTCCACCTTTAAATTAATAAATTTTAATCAACATTATTCACCATTACTCTCAATTATTTAGATTTCAATTTAGATCTTTTTCTAGTTCTAGTTCTAGTTATTTTCAGAATACGTACAAGTTTAGTCCCTGTGGATTCGACTTCGGTCTTACCGAGTTATTACTACATCGCGGCCCTACACTTGGGGTTGTGAACATGTGTGCTTTACAAATTAAGTGCCTAACATATAATTCAATTTAAGCATACATATAATTCAACTAATCAAACACACGCATGAATAGAATTGTGCTCAAATGACAATCACAAACATAAGCATGTATAGTGGTTCAACAACATGCTTACTCCATCACGATGGATGCAATCTCCTTGAGTGTACTAATATTTCATTATAGAAAGTTTTAAATCATGTTCGCTCCTTATTTTTACAACTATTCTACAGTTTCACTACAAACCTACATGTATACATCTGTGTCAATGGTTCCCGGAGAGATTTAGTTAGTTTTCTATTAGCTAACCAACAACCTTGGTCTTATCTAAAGACATAAGTACACTCCATTGGAGGCTCCTTTTGGAGACTAACATGTACGCACTAGTTCTAGTGAATTTAGCCCTATACAAGAGCCTATGCCTTACATAAGAACCTATCAAGTTTGGGTTACAAACTCTACACTCCTACACAAGGAATGAGTGTATGGACTCTAAAATGACAAACTTACCTGTCATATTGAGCCCCATTGATACACATTTCTTGAGTTGTTTCTTCAAAGATCTCTCATGCTTGAATATGCTCCTTAAATGCTCCCACGTTCGTTAATGTCGATAGTTTAACTCCACGAACAAACACAAAACAGTGATCACCTTTCTAAGTTCTGCAATGAGCACCGTTTCTACAACTTAAACCTTAAACCCTAGTAAAGGAGACACCAATCAGAAAACACACATCAGAATCATAATACTGTAGCTTTGTTACTGTAGCAACATTACTATAGCCGTGTTACTGTAGCGAGATTACTGTAGTAGAGTTACTATAGTAATGTTACTGTAGCACGACAACTGAAGTATTGACAAAAGACGGAAAATATTATGACCGTTTAGAAAAACACAGATAAATAAAGTATATAAAAACAAATAAACAAATAACACAAACCTATTGAGACTAATGTTGCTGCTATAGTGGAGGACGAAGACATGAGACAAAGATGGGGGTTGAACAGAATAAGGAAAAAGATTGCTTGAAACAGTAGAAGAAATTAAACAAAAACGAGGAATATTATATGGTAATAGTTTGCGAGCACGTAGTCGAACTTAAAACAAACTTTTCTTTTCATAAAAATATTAGCTACAAACTCTCACAATTAAGCACACTTATCAGCTCAAACTCTTTCTTACTACAACTTTAACTTATGATTTTTCTTTTTCACTCATGGAAACTGTCGAGGAGGTTCTCTGTCATCTTCGATGTCACTGACTGCCTCGTCGACCTGCGAACCTGGAGGTGGAGCAAGAGGTTGAGGTGTACCCTGTGGTTGTTGCATGAACAGATTTTGGATGTCTAAATCTACTTCAGTATCATCTGAGACATCTGAAGAGGCTGGAGAACAGGGCAACAATGCTTGTGCCTTGAGAAAAGAGGCAATCAGATTCAACGGTTCTGAAGTCATGAACTCAACAGCTAGGATGGAGGAAGCCATCAAGTCTGGGGTAAAAGGGTCATCATCCTCAAGAGACTGTTTGCCTTTAGAGGAAGAGGGTATTGATGGGTGTTGGGCCTGGGCTGGCGGTGGCAGAATAGGTGATGGAGTAGGCCAAAAAGATTATGATGTGGACAAAGAAGACCTGGCTGTAGAGGTTCTAGACAGTTTGGGTGAAGCTAGTTGTTGGGTATAATTTGGTAAGACGGGGGGTGAAGCCCATGGAACAGTTGGAATATGTACCCAAGGTAATTGTGGTGGTTTTGGCAAAGGAGGAGGAGTAAATGGATGTGAAGGACGTTCTCCAGAGAGAAAAGATAGTCTTGACTGTGGAATTGGCTGGTTGATTGAATGGAGCTGGGTTTGGAGGAACTTTCTTTCTTTCTCATTCTCAAAAAGAGCAGAAGGATCACGAACTGTAATGGCTAGTTTGTAGAGCTCCTTTTCAACAGCGGCAATGCAGTCTTCGACGATCTGTACAAGGGAAGATTCCTTTTGAGTCTTTTGGGCAAAGTGCTTCTGATTATCAAGAATCTACTAAAGAGCGCGATTCTGCTGGAGTGCATCTCTGCTTGCCAGTTTAAGGCCACCTCGGCGGCGGAGACTCGCCGTTGGGAACCATCATGATTAAGACCGTGAGGGTCTTTAATCTTCCAAACATGACGGGTTCGTTTAGCTAGGTAGTCAAAGTCATCAGTAATGGAAAATTTTGAATCTTTCGTTGGCTCATATGCACAGACCATAAGGAGTGATGAAACTGGAGAAATCACCGAAGGCTCATATTGGGAACAGTTGAGATGGCCTAAGGCTTTTTGGTAGTAGGGCATAAGAGGTGGCTTTGACGGTGTGGGTTTTAGAGTTGATGGTGGAGGTTGTGGCTTTGGTGGTGGAGGAGGAGTTGACAATGGCTTTTTCTTGGGGTAGAGGACATAATAGTCGAACTTTCCAGAAGATTCTCCAAGGAGTCCAACCTCTGGATCTCCTACTTCATAGCGGCATTTTAACTATGCCTGGAAAGACTTGGACTGTTTTGGTTTGTCCTCAGGAGGATAAAGACAATCATCACACGAGCACACATCCAAGAAGATGTGTAGGTTGTTGCATTGTCGCCAAGCAGTATAACGAGTACCACTTGGATCTGGGCCTGTCGGAGCGGGCTCAGCAACAAATTTACCATCAATCATCTGACCAGAGACCAGAAGTGCTTCAAAAAAGCAATTGATCTCAGGAAGAGGCGTGGAGAAGACTGACGTGGCTTGGGAGCTCGTCTCAAACCTTGTTTGTGCAGTCTTGTCACTTTTGCGCACAAAAGTAGCGGCGTCGTTTGTGACGACCTGCGATGCCTCAACCTGGCATTCGTAGTTAGTGATCCAATAGGAAGGAAGGATTTCCTTCGGCCGCTCTTGTGTAAATTGTCGCGGTACAAATTTACACGTAGGGGTCATGTTCTGGTTGACAGAGATCAACAAGGCATCTTGGCATGATGCAAGCCCTAAAAGCTGTAAGTCGATTGAGTGGTTTTGCACCCAAAAGGCTATCTGGTAGTGGAGTTGGCTACCATAGCACCTTCTTGGAATGCAGCACCAGAGAGATAAACTTGAGCTTGGAGAGCACTGAAAAGGAACGGATCACTAAACGGGATGTTGAAGTTTGGATACAGGGTGACAAACATCGTACCCTGGTTCAGTGTGCACTGGATCATTCCAATGACTGCATGTTGATACTCTTTGAGTCGAGTATCCAGCAAAGCGAGCTTACAGGCTTGAGCAAGACATTTCCTGCCATGGAAAGTGATAGCAAAGCAGACTGCACCGAAGTACAAATGTGTATATCCTCTCTGCTTCCACTTAGGAAGGCACTCTTTTGGAAGCTTGAGAGGAATGAACTCTTCAAGCTGGTTGGCCTGAATGGGAGCCTGATTAAAATTGGAGGAGAGCGCATACTCTCGGATCTGAGTTGGCTCTTTCTTGACAAGCTGTTTGAGTTGGCGGAGACGGAATGACGGTTTTTCTAAAAGAACTGATAAGGGTTGGAGACTAGAGTTTGTGTAGCAAGGACCTTACTATCATCATTTACATATTCGGCCTCATACAAAAAATCATATTTATTACCACTACAGGATGCAAGAGGCAAAGACTTAGTAGAAGAACGAGCTGATGACATAATAAGCAAAGTAGCAGGATGTATGTTCAGCAATATGTCGTTGTGGAGTGTAACAGCCATTTTTTATTTCCATGCCAAGGAAATCAATGTTGGCCTAAGCCAACTGCATCTTTCTTTCTAATAGCATGATCCCATTTTCCACACAAAGAGCATGAAAATGCTGGAGAAGATCACTGTGAGTCTTCCCATCTAGAGAGTAGAGCAACAGATCATCAATGTACACCAAACAATGGTGTAAAATTAGTTTCAATATTCGGACCATCACCTTTTGGAAAAGAGATGGAGCGATTTTCAAACCAAGGGCATAACTGTCCATTGATAATGTGCATTTGGGACAGTAAATGCAGTTTTGTATCTATCTGATGGGTGAATACCCAGTTGCCCAAATCCTGCCTTTAGATCAAACTTAGAGAATAAATTTACATTTGCCAAGTGTTGAAATAAGGAGGCACGATATGACAAAGGAAACTTGTCATCTTGAAGATATTTGTTTAATGGCTTGTAGTTGATGACAAGGCGAAGTTTGCCGCGAACTTGATTAGCATGTTTGTTCACGTAGACAGCTTCGCAAGCCCATGGAGAGTCTATGGGCTCAATAAGACCTTCTATAAGGAGGCTTTGAAGTTCATCCTGAGCGAGTTTCAAATGATCAGGATTCATTCCAGGGTGACTATCTTTTGTGAGAGTCACAGTAACTTCTTCTGTAAAAGGAATGTTGACAAAGAATTCAGGACATTTCCACAAAGGAGAGGGATATTTCTTTGCAAATTTTGAATGGGAGGTTGCACAACATTGGTCAATAAGGAGGGGTTTGATATTTGCAATGGGTTGTGCCAGATGGAGGTTTGGAATGTGGGACCAAGGTGAAAATGAAGATTTATATTCAAGACCATTTGGTGACCACTGAAGACCTTTGATTTGGTGGATAATGTCAAAACCAAGGATGAGGTCTTTTCCAGACAAAGAGGAGCCAAGAAAAGAGTGAGAGATGGTAAGGTCAGGGAATTTTTTTATGGAGATGGGTTGAGTGACTTTATCAACATGGAAGACCTTGCCATTTGCGACTCTGAAGAATTTTGAATGAGGATGTCATACACTTTCTGGAAGAATGGATGGATTCATGATGGAGATGGTTGCACCGATATCTGCGAGGGCAATGATCGAGATTGGTGGCGAAGAGGGATGACAGATAAGTTCAACTCGAATGAGGGGAGTTAGACTAATTGCTGTGATCGAGGGCAGAGTAACAGCTTCAAAAACGTGGTCGACAACGTCAGCGTCTTGAGCATCTTGTTGTTCATCCTCTGATTCAGAAGAATAATCAGAGTGACTGGTGTTTTCTTCCTCAGCATCAAATGTAATTGCTTTGATTGCTAGAACAACAGATGGATCATAGTCGTCACATAGAGAATAGAGCAACTCAAGATCATCATCTTTGTGAGGAAGAAGAGCAAATGCCTGCTCGATCTGTTTGGCATATCTGGGCTTGTGTCGCTGAGGACATTGTTTAGCAAATGTCCCTTTTTGTGGAAGAGATAACATCTGCCTAAAGTCTTGCAACGAAAAGGCTTCTTCTTAAGAAATCACCATTTACGTTTTTTCTTGAACTTGCGATGCGGTCATGATTCATCATGCTTGAAATAGCGTTTCTTAGAGAAGTGATGTTTCTTCCTTTTGAAAGAGTAGTCGCAGGATTTCTTATCTTTGCATTTGATCGTTAGGAAGGGCTTTTCACAAGCCGAACCTAGACAAGTATTCATTTTCTTTGCACACTTCAAGAATTTGTGCTGATTGCACAACTTTTGTACTACAAGTAGAGACGTTTAATGCATCTGGCCCAATGTGACAGTCTGCATATTTAAATTCCTTTGTTCGAGAAGCTTTGTTGTTTCATACCTAAGAGGATTAGGAAGAGAGTTGAGATAGACCTGCTTGAGGTTGATATCATCTTTTCCACCAATAATATAAAACCTTTTTGACATCTTTGCATAATGTCTATCCAGATCAGCTTTTTCAAATGAGCAGACTTTCATTTGAAGATACTCTTCTCTGGTAGTGTTAATGTGAGAAGACGCTTCACCAATAAATTCGAGATACATGAATGCAATGAAGCTATCAATGTTCTCTTCTTGTAACAGTTGAACTGACGATAATTTGCAAGAACGTTCCACCATTCTCGTAACATTCCATTGAACCTGGCAACGACCTTTTCACATGTTCGTCAGGCTGTGACACCTGGGTTCTACATTTCTGCTTTCATCCACGCATAGATGTCCATCAGGAGTGTATGCCATTCATGAGGGGGAATATCGTCGACTGTGAAGAGCTTCTTGTTATCATTCTTAGGAATGACCACTCTTGGATAATCACCTAGATGGAATAGTTGAAATCCTAGAATAATCACCTAGATGGGTGTTTTAGAGGATTTAGACAAGGATTCGCATATAAATTTAGTGTCTAATCTTTAGAAAGGGGAGAGTTCATCTACATCTTTGAAATGGAGCATGGAGTGCTTATTAGGGTGAATAATCACAAGAAGATTGGCATGAAACTCTTTGGTATAAGGTTTAGGATGTGGGATATGAGTGGGGAAACACGTAGGCTCTATTTACACCAAAAACCCATCTACTTATTAAGGTTAGGATCATCTAGATGTTTAGGTTATTTTAGGTCAAAGGTTAAGATTACCAAGGCACCTCAATATACCTGATCTTTGCTCCCTGATGCTCTAAGTCTTCATGTGTCTTCGGTCTTCACCTTCCAAGGACTTAACCGGCATATTAACACACTAACATCCGTGATTGACAAAAAGGTGCACAAATAAGTGCACTAACAGAGTCCACAATCCAAGTTATGCAAACCATGCATACATGCAAGGCAACCCCATCTCATACGAGTCCTTGAAATGCCTTAAGTCGTAGGGTTATCAATGCAGCCTTGCCACAAATAAGCAAGCTAAACCATGACATGTGTACCAACTGCGGTCCACTGGCCAGCACCTAGAGTGCCTCTTAAATCCGATTGTACTCAATCATGGACAAGCCATCATCTAAGTTATGCAAGTGATGCATATGAGATACGATAACGTACAATCATATAACCATTATTCATGAGGTGTGTAATAATGCATCAAGCATAAAGCAGGTTAAAACAATATAAACATCTAGCATAAGAGAATTACCACATTAAACATAAAGAAAGTGTCGTATCAATACAAATATAAACATTGAACCAACATGATCAAGTAAACACATCATCCACAAGAGGTGGGGCCCACTTAGAGTCCAAGTCTAACGGCCCTAACAAGTCTACACTGTGATTGAACTCTTATAGCAATAATCCCACAGCCAAGATAAATCACAAGTAACATCAAGATATGCCTTAGAAAGGTTTCATTGGTGGGTGGTGTGGTCCACCCGATCTTTCGGATCTGCCTCATTTTAAGGGCTGGGGAAATGGATGGACTATGCAAGTCTTATGCACACATCATGTGGGCCCATATAACACCATGTACTTTTTAGTAATCGGGTGTTACCATGGAAACCTAACTTCGTATAAACATAAATCTAGCCTATTTAAACGTTTAACTTCATGCTAGCCTAAATTTGACCGTTGAGTATAATCTTCATCCGCTGATCAAGCCATTCATCCATTGATTTTTAAGATAGACCACCACATAATCAGAGAAACCTATTTTCACACTTCAATCCTCCTTATAGATAAATCTATCCATCCATCTTAGATTTAGAAGCCTAAATCATAAGATCCACCTTTCATTGGTTCCACAACTTCCTGTGGGATGATTTAACACTTAATTACACAACATAGCCCCCAAATTGCAAAAACAACTATTAAAGTCTATCCATATTAGCTTGGGGACATTTAGAAACGTCAGTGAGCAGATTGGGAAATGATCCAACAGTTAAATTGTCAGTAATCATCAGCTAGACTCACAAAATCGAGTGGTGTGGTCCACCTGAGCTATGGATTCACCTCATATAAGGAATGATGTCCTAATGGGACTATTCAAATTGAATCGATGGTGTGGATTGTACCATACAACCCTGTGGACCCCAACTTAGGTATCGTGAGTTCACAAACATGTGTATGCTTTCAGTGCACCAAACCAGGCTTCAGGTCAAAATCAAGTTTGACCCGAGACTTTTGAAGAAGGAAATCTCCTTCTTTCCTTTCGTTTTCCCACTCACGGGCATTTTAAACAAACGTTCTCTGTTTGATCAAACTATGGCCCACCATCATCGTTTCTCTTGACAATCTGAGTCGTTCATCATGTGCGGGATGGAGTTTCGATCAAAACCTTACTGGTCTTACACATTGCAGCACACTTGCATGTGCACTATCACGAGCGTAAGAAGGGGATCACGCACGAGTTTTTTTTATAACGAAAACCGTTTAGCTGCCATGCTGGCAATCCAAGTGAAGGTTACCTTATCAAATCCAACCATCCCAAAGGAAAAATCTCCACTATTAGATACACATCACGTGGATTAGGGTTTCTACAAAAAACCAACACGCATATAAATAGGAAGTGATTTCTTCTCTCTTCTTTGATGTGAAAATAAAAACCCTGGAATTCATCCAAACCATCCAGATTTAACCGAGACAATGGTAGGATGTCAAAAATAGTGTCTGATTCCATCTCTTCCTCGGCTGCCTGCAGTAGCTTAGGAAAATCTGTCAGATTAAAGATACTGCGAACCCACCAACTAAAGCTTCACCGAGCTTCGATCTGATGTCCTGAAGCTTCCTAGGATTGATCTGGGTCATCCACAAGCAATAGATTGAAGAAGGAAGGCATCGTGTGGAATCCACCATTAAAGGTCAGCTTATCTTCTGCAATCGCACAATGATCGTTTGGTTTTGATAAAGCACATATATAAGATAAAAAACAATAGTTTGACGGGCCTTGGATCAAGAATCAATCAATAGAGTCTAGGCTAGATCTGTCCATGCGAACATATTCCAAATATGATGGGTTTTTTTTACCCGTCGTCGACCGGTCGTGAGCCTCGCTCGACCGGTCGAAGGCTAGTGGTCGACCAGTCGTAGAGTCGAGTCGTGGCACGACTCAAAGTCCAGTGACTGTGGACTATTTTTCTCAGAGGTGCTCGACCAGTCGAAGGAGGTGTTCGACTGGTCATAGGTGGCTCTCGACCGGTCGTAGACTCGGTTCGACCAGTCGAGGTTATGCAGATTCGTTCCACGATTTTGCACGGATTTCGTGTTGCAAGTCCTTTCGCAACTAGGATGCGGAAAGGAGTTTCCTAAAACTTTAAATAGGAGTTCCTAGGACTTTCTAGGTACGACAAGAGGGTTTCCCAAAGCTTTATAAGGGATTTACTAAAGGGTTTAGGGTTATCGAAGGTGAGAGAGAGAGAGAGAGAGAGAGAGGAAAAGAGAGAGAGAGAGAGGAAGCTTATAGAGGGGAGATTATGCTCGTGGAGGTTATCTACTGTGCAATTTATATCTCAACGCTTCTATGTCCTCGTAATCAGTGAGATCTCTCCATTTTCTTTTGTTTCCGTCATTGTTTATCACTCTTGAGTGAGTGAAGAAGTTTGTAACGTTCTACTTCATAGTGGATTGTTGATCTGGACGAGGTCCCGTGGTTTTTCCCTCTTTGAGGGTTTTCCATGTAAAAATCTCTTGTGTGGTGTGTGATTGATGCATTGATTGTTTTCATTGCTTTATTATCGATAATTCTAGTTTGTTCCGGAGGGCTAGATCCTAAGGTTTTGTGTAAGGCCCCCAATAAAGTGGTATCAGAGCTAAGTTTATTGAACGGATAGGATCGGTTTTGAATTACGGAAGGTGGCTCATCAAGGATGATCAGCCTCAATGGTTCTAACTCGACCATATGGAAGGCTAAGATGGAGGAATTACTTTATTGCAAGGATCTATATTCTCCAATTTTAGGCATATCAGCAAAATCCAAGGATATTGATGATGATTGGAAGAAGATGGACTGAAAGGCGGTGGGGTTTATTAGACAATGGTTGGATGATTCTGTGTTCCACCATGTGTCTACAGAAACCTCAGCCGCTAGCCTATGGCTGAAATTACAAGGGTTGTATGAGAGGAAGATAGCAGGTAATAAGATTTTTCTGATAAGGTGACTTGTGAATCTCAAGTTCAAAGATGGTGGTTCTGTGGCCGAGCACATGAATGAGGTCAACAATATAGTGAATCAACTCTCCTCTATGAAGATGGTTCTGGATGATGAATTGCAGGCTTTACTATTGCTTGTTCATTGCCTGACAGTTGGGAGACATTGGTGGTGGCTCTAAGTAACTCTGCGCCAGACGGAAAGATATCCATGGAACAGGTAACCAGTTGTCTCTTCCATGAGGAGACAAGGAGGAAGTCTCAGGGGTCTACTCAGCAAGAGACCCTTGTAACACAAGAACGGGGGAGAGGAAAGAACAGAAAGGGCGGGAAGGCCCGAGATAAATCAAGAGGCAAGTCAAGTAACAGGAAAGATGTTGATTGCTAGAATTGTGGCAAGAAGGGCCACTACAAGCATGAATCTCGTGGTAAGAAAATGACAAGAAAGGAAAAAGGAAGGAAGATGAATCAGATTCCACTACAGTCGCTTCAGATGGCGACGTTGTAGTTATTCTTTCAGCAGATCATGATGTATGTCTCACGGCTACGAGTCAAGACACCGACTGGGTGATAAACTCGGGAGCTTCTTTTCATGTGACTCCACGCAGGGACTTCTTCACAAGCTACAAGTCAAGTGACTATGGGACTGTGAATATGAGAAATTATGGCGTATCAAAAATTATGGGAGTCGGTGATATTTGTGTGAAGACCGATGTGGGCTGCACATTGGTTCTCAAGGATGTGGGCATATCCCAGACCATTGCCCCAACTTGATGTCGACGGGAAGGTTAGATGATGATGGCTATGAAAGCCGTTTTGCTGGTGGGTGATTGAAGCTCATCAAGGGTTCGTTGATCGTGGCAAGAGGAAAGAAGTGTTGCACCATTTACAAGGCAAGTGTCAGTATATGCAAAGGTGGGTTGAACACAGCGGAAGATTTAGCTATTGACATGTGGCACAGGCGTCTAGGCCACATGAGTGAAAAAGGGCTTCAACTACTAGCAAGGAAGCTGCTCCTTCCAGACGTGATAGGTACACCTCTCAAAACCTGTCTTGATTATTTATCAGGGAAACAACATAGAGTTTCATTTGTTAAAATTGCTTCTCATGTTAACAAAGTGCATGCATCAGATTTGGTTTATTCTGATGTTTGTGGTCCTATGAGGACAAAAACCTTGGGTGGGGCATTGTAGTTTGTCACTTTTATAGATGATGCATCTAGGAGGGTTTGGGTTTATGCTTTAAAATCCAAGGACAAGGTCTTTGGTGTGTTTAAGTTGTTTCATCCTATGGTCGAGAGAGAGACAGGTAGATCATTGAAGTGCATCCGCACTGACAATGGTGGTGAATACATTGGCGACTTTCATGAGTACTGCAAGTCCCTGGGTATATGGCATGAACAGACAGTTCCCAACACCCCCCAGCATAATGGTGTAGCTGAGCGAATGAATCGCACCATTGTAGAGAGAATCAGATGAATGTTATCCCATGCGAAGTTGCCCAAGACGTTCTGGGGAGAAGCAATGCACACGGCAGTGTATTTGATAAACAGATCTCCATCAGCCCAGTTGAATGGAGAAGTGCCTGAGAAGGTGTGGACTGGAGATGATCCATCGTACAGTCATCTCAGGGTGTTTGGATGCAGGGCATCCGTTCACATACCAAAGGACGAGAGGTCCAAGCTCGATATGAAGATCAGGCAATGTGTGTTCTTAGGGTACGGTGATGAAATGTTCGGTTACAGATTGTAGGATCCAACCGAGAAGAAGCTCGTCAGGAGCAGAGATGTGGTTTTCTTTGAAGATCAGTGTATAGAAGACATTGGTAAGCCAGAGAAGAACCAGCCTAGTTCAGGTGAGCTACAGGATATGGATCCTATTATTCCTCCCGTGGTGCCTGATGGTGGGGGAGTACAGCAAGGTGTAGAGGACGAGGGAGTTCCTTCAGAAGATGGACCAGGGCAGCAGCCCCCACTTGATCCACCTGTTGAGTCATAGGTGAGGAGGTCATCTAGGGACAGAAAGTCGTCCAAAAGGTACTCGCCGCATTAGTACATTATGCTGACTGATGGGGGAGAGCCAGAAGATTATTCTGAGGCCCTAGCCAACAATCATAAGGGGGAGTGGTTGAAAGCTATGTAAGAGGAGATGGAATCCTTGCATAAGAACTACACCTATGACATGGTGAAACTGCCTAAGGGCAAGAAAGCTCTGAGCAAAAAGTGAGTGTTCAGAAAGAAGATTAAGCAGAAGAATTCATAGACGAGGTTCAAGGCAAGACTTGTGGTGAAAGGGTTTGGTCAGAGGAAAGGCATAGACTTCAAGGAGATATTCTCACCAGTGGTGAAGATGACATCCATATGGATGTTGCTGGGGTTGGCGGCTAGCATAGATCTAGAAATTAAGCAGTTAGATGTTAAAACTGCCTTTCTTTATGGTGACCTGGAAGAAGAGATCTACATGCACCAACCAGAAGGGTTCGAAATCAAGGGCAAGGAGATATGGTGTGTAGGCTGAGGAAGAGCTTGTATGGGCTGAAACAAGTTCCATGGCAATGGTACAAGAAGTTTGACTCATTTATGTTGAAGCATGGATATGATAGAACGGAGTCGGACCACTGTGTGTTCACGCGCAAGTTCTCAGATGGTGATTTCTTAGTTCTGCTGTTATACATTGATGACATGCTCATCATGGGAAAAGACATCAAGAAAATTGATAGGCTGAAACAGGAGTTGGGCAAGTCATTTGCGATGAAAGACTTGGGCCCGGCTAAACAAATCCTAGGAATGGAGATAACCCGTGACAGAAGCAGCAGAAGCTTTGGCTGTCATAAGAGCGGTATATTGAGAAAGTCCTAGAGCGGTTCAATATGAATGCAGCGAAGCCGGTCAGTACTCCACTGGATGGTCACTTCAAATTGAGCGACAGGCAGTATCCCAAGATGAAGGCAGAGGTGGAAGAGATGAAGAAGATACCCTACGCGTCAGCTGTAGGAAGTTTGATGTATGTTCTGGTGTGTACACGCCCAGACATAGCATATGCGGTTAGTGTTGTCAACCGATATCTTGCCAATCCTCGCAAAGAGCATTGGGCAGCGATGAAGTGGATACTACGGTATCTAAAAGGCTCATCCAGGTTGAGCCTATGCTATGGTGACAGAAAACCTGTGTTAGAGGGCTACACAGATGCAGATATGGCAGGCGACATAGACTTCAGGAAGTCTACATCGGGGTTCATGTTCACGTTTGCAGGGGGAACGGTCTCCAAGCAGAGTAAGCTACAGAAGGTCATAGCATTGTCGACGACAGAGGCCGAGTACATTACAGTCACAGAGGCATGTAAAGAGATACTTTGGATGAAGAAGTTCTTACAGGAATTTAACCTGAAGCAGGAGGAGCACGTGGTCTATTGCGATAGTCAGAGTGTTATACACTTGAGCAAGAATCCAAGTCAGCATTCCAAGTTAAAGCACATAGAGATTCGGTATCACTGGATCAGGGATACTTTGGAACAAAAGATGTTACAGATTGAGAAAGTCCACACGGACGATAATGGGTCAGACATGATGACCAAGGCTTTGCTCAAGGGCAAGTTTGAGGTTTGTAGAAACCTGGCTGGCTTGAAGAAGGTGGATCCCTCCTAGGTCAAAAAGGGGGAGATTCGATGGGTTTTTTTTTACCCGTCGTCAACCGGTCGTGAGCCTCACTCGCCGGTCAAAGGCTGGTGGTCGACCAGTCGTGGAGTCGAGTCGTGGCATGACTCAAAGTCCAGCGACTGTGGACTATTTTTCTCCGAGGTGCTCGACCAGTCAAAGGAGGTGTTCAACTGGTCCTAGGTGGCTCTCGACCGGTCGTAGACTCGGTTCGACCAGTCGAGGTTACGCAGATTCGTTCCGCAATTTTGCACGGATTTCGTGTGGCAAGTCCTTTCGCAACTGGGATACGGAAAGGAGTTTCCTAAAACTTTAAATAGGAGTTCCTAGGGCTTTCTAGGTACGACAAGAGGGTTTCCCAAAGCTTTACAAGGGATTTGCTAAAGGGTTTAGGGCTATCAAAGGTGAGAGAGAGAGGAAAAGAGAGAGAGGAAGCTTATAGAAGGGAGATTATGCTCGTGGAGGTTATCTACTATGCAATCTATATCTTAGTGCTTCTATGTCCTCGTAATCGGTGAGATCTCTCCATTTTCTTTTATTTCTCTCATTGTTTATCCACACTTGCGTGAGTGAAGAAGTTTGTAACATTCTACTTCATAATGGATTGTTGATCTAGACGAGGTCCCATGGTTTTTACCGCTTTGAGGGTTTTCCACGTAAAAATCTCTTGTGTGGTGTGTGATTGATGCATTGATTGTTTTCATTGCTTTATTATCCATAATTCTGGTTTGTTCTGGAGGGCTAAATCCTAAGGTTTTGTGCAAGGCCTCCAATAAAATTATGGTTTAATTTTTCGTTATTGTTCTAATTTGTATATATTCTAAAACTGCTGCGAGTCGGTCCTTTCCCCTGTTTAAAGGTTGTCCGAAGTTGTTTTCTAAACCTTCTCTCTCTAGAGTAATCAGTGCAAACTAAGAAGAGAGAACTATTGAGAGCGGAAGAAAGAGAGATTTCGAAAGAGAGTGTTGGGTTCAACTGAGCTTCGACTTGCTGACTCGTCAAACTAAGTTGTGGATTCAATGTTCATCTCTAGTCGTGGTTTGAAGAGAGGAATGAAGAAAAAGAAGGAGAATAGAAAGGAAAGAAAGAAGAAATAAATTCATAAGAGAGTTCTAGAGTGAGGAGGAGACTGTCGAGTCTTTGCGAGGTAGTTGGTTACTGAGTCCAGTATACTTTTAACCTAATTCTTATCATTCCCGTCCTTCTAATCGAGTTTGGGTTCGGGGCTGAGTAGTTGCCAAGTCGAGCCAAGTTAATTCAATTGCCTGTCGAGTTCAACTGGTCTTGGCTTAGTTCTAGAGCATTTTTGTCTAGCAGGCTTGACTACAAGTTGTATTCAATTCAACAACTGTTGTAGATTTAGCTACTTTTGAAAAAACCTCGACTTGGAATTGAGTTGGATCGAAACTAGGATGAGTTGAGATTAACACTCAAGGTGAGTTGTTTCTCTTTATCTCTCAAAAGTTCTAAGTTTAAATTAACCTGAGATTATTTGATTTAAATCCAAATACGATTTAGGAGATAAAATTCTAAAAAGCTCATGTAAATCTATTTCTTTCAAGATCGAATGTTGGGTCAAATTGAGTTCATCAATCAAGAATCGAGTAGGAATCGTGTGGACTCAAGACATTGAGATGACTTAACCTCTAAACTTCAATTTGGATACTAATTAAAGCAAATTACATGTTATTGATTATAATTCGTTGATTTAATGTAGGGGCTTATATCTTTTTCAAATTCTCTCGCTTAGGATGCTTTCTAGTCAAGCAAGAAGAAAATCCCCATCTAAGGTGAGGATCACCTTTCAAGCTTTCCAACATTATGATAGTTAGTTTAGTTCATTTATCGCTATTGTTATGGGAAGATCCGAGCCCCTAGTAATTCTGAGGCCGAGTGTCATGCTGATCCGATCGGACGGGTGACTACCAGCTCGACTCAAATTATAGAAGGAGATATAGTCCGACAAAGGTCCATAATCACTCTAATCAAGACCTTCTGTTAGAAAGACCAAGCCGAGTTCAGATTCTGAGGCGGGCGCTCCATGAGCCATGCTTAAAAACTACCATAAGTGGACGTGGCCGGTTACTTCACTCGTAGATACACATGATAGACACGATATATTACACGATCCTTGGATTGCGTACAATATCTCTACGATCCGAAAATCCTCCTGATTGAGTGAATCATGCCGAGATTAACAGACCCAGATCGTCCGACAGTCAGGTATCAATACACCAAGACCCCATTGCTACAGGTACGCAATATCTCTCTACCTTTCAACTTAGACCTGGATTCCCTTGACCTAACTTAGGCATTGGAGGGTCCCCCGGCTCAGCCAGGGTCTCCTTTGCTCACCATTTGTGCAAGACCAGGGTCCATTCGAGGGGCATCGCACAGAGTGAAGGGTGGTCCAGATTTTGTCATCAATATTTTTGGCGCCGTCTGTGGGATGCTGATACAAAAGGTCAAGTTCTTGTTCTCGAGTATAATGGCTAGAGGAAAGAAGAAAGCAGTAGCAGCAGAACTGGAGCCGAACAAGCAAACTCGCTCCTCCTCACTACTTCAGACGGAATCAGCCCCGTGGCCTTCCCAACGTTCTCACAATCAGGCGAGTAAGTATTGCGCCATGTAGGGCGAGATACAAGCCTTACGTGACGAAGTGAACAGGATGAAGCAACAACAGAAGCCGCGGCCACACCCAGCTTAAGAAAATCCTGTTCCTGAACCGGTTGATCCAGTCGTGGAAGCTCACTCCGCGACGAGGAGTCTGAGGCCCGAGGCGCCTCAGCACCCTTAGGTGCCGATGTCGGGGCAACATCCTCTTCCGACCCAAATCCGAGCCTCAGCTCGGAACACTGCCACACAAGCTCCGACCAATGCTTCGGTCGCTTCAACCCTGGCACTGACAGATCTCCGCCATCGGTTAGAATGAAGGAGGGGAAGGAGAACTCCGGAGATAGAAAACACTCAGGAAATCGTAGTAGAAAATAAAGACCCATGGGAGAAATGGTTCGCGGAGTTCAACAACAGATTCATAGCTCTGGAAAAGAAGCAGCAGCCAACGTCGGTTCCAGCCGCCGTTCAAGCAATGATGGAAGAGACCGAACCTCCCTTCACCTCGGAAATCATGAACAAAGTGATGCCTCAGAGGTTCCGGATACCTCCTGTCATCCAATACTCTGGGTCGGGGGACCCATCCAAGCACGTGGAAGCCTATTGCTCCTCGATGAAGATCCAGACGGGGACGGATGTCATGATGTGCCGGGGGTTCTCGATCACGCTTGCAAGTTCCGCTCGGAGTTGGTACCGACAGCTCAAACCAAATTCCATTAGTCTTTCGTAGAGTTGAGCCGACTATTCCTTACCCAGTTCATCAGTGGTAAGAGAAGTCGAAAACCCAACACTCACTTGTTTGCTATCAAGCAAGAGCCGGAGGAGTCACTGAAAGACTACATCGCCCGCTTCAACGAGAAAGCATTATTGGTAGAAGACTACGACGACAAAATGGCGCTCGCTGCTGTGTTCAGCAGCCTAAAAGAAGAGAAATTTACTTTCTCAATTGGAAAGAACTCGCCAAAGACACTGGCCGAACTTGTGGCCAAAGCTTAGAAGTACACCAACGCGGAGGAATTCTCCAATGCCCGTAAAAGTGTCCTAGTGACAGAGCCGAACGGTAAAGGGAAGAGGCCTAGGAATGAGGAATCCCAGCCATCCAACAAAGGGACCGATGACCGTGCTCCTCGCGATGGTCGCCCGACCAGAAGGCCAAAGGGAAAGTTTCGCTCCTACACCCTGTAACGCCCTGAAATTCGGGGGTCGAGTATGAACTCAACACCCGAGTTCCAACGCATCACTTATGCAACATACACAATGCTGGTTAAATGTTGTCTGAGTTAGCGCAATAAACATGAATGAGATTAAACCAAAACAGTAATTCATACTCCAGTTCAATTGTATATAAAAGCAAGCGGAAGACTGAAACTTTATATTCAAGTATGTAAAGTAACAAAATTTTCTGAACTCCAGAGTATGAGTACTAGCTGAGCACCAATATACATGTATTTTTTTAAGTCAAAACCCAAAATACAATCCTCAAAAGAGGCCCTGAGAATCCCGCGATGCAGCCGGCCTAAGCGAAGCCGTCAGAGTACTGCATGAAGGAGAACTCCTCCTGGTCCTCATCAAAGTCGGGCTCTGGCTCCTGAACCAAGGCGCCATCTACACCTGCGACAGAGTCTGGTGGGTGTTGCAAACACTGTCCCGTAATGTGGGAGTGAGTAGCTAACTCAGTGGAACAATAAAGCATAAGTTAACATGTTATCAAATCAATCAAGCAGTAATGATAACGCAGTACAAATCAAGCATTTCTAACTACTCTTGTTAAGTGCAAAAATGATATGACATGATGCTGTATGCCCTTGCCAAACCACCCTCAAGCGACATCATCTTACATTCGCGAATGCTTACTCCCTCAGTGTGCCACATCTACAAAGCACATGCGGTGCGATGATGCTCATGATTACCAAGTTTTTATTAGTCCATTTCAATCAGCAGTATTGGGAAACTAAGGTACCTCCCTTGTATCATTCCCAACATGATCCATTCTAGGGTCGTCAATCCTAGTTATTCTCATACGATATTATAGTTTGAGAAGCTTAGTGAAGGCATCGCAAAGGGCTCGTCACCCGTCAGCGCGGATACAGATCTCACCGTATGTGGCTCAATTGCTGGCCGTCAGCTCGAGTACAGGTCTCACCGTACTCGGCTCAATCACTAGCCGTCAGCTCAAGTACAGGTCTCACCGTACTTGGCTCAACTCACACTCTAGTTGTTGTGAAAGACTCGTGGCCAATCACAGACCCTTGGAGTGTACTCGATGATACCACGGAGGACTCGTCGCCCGTCAGCACGAGCACAGATCTCACCGTACTCGGCTCTCGCCGAAGTATCGACAGTTCGAATACAGTGTCCCATACCACCGTATTCGGCTCACGAGTTAGTTACGCAATGGTCACTACGGGGAGGCACATGGCCTCAGCGTAGGCCGACAGCTCGACCACGGTTTACCATACCACCATGCCCAGCTCATGCGACTTAGCAGATCTAGGTACCATGGTTAAACGGGGATCGCTACTGGTAAGTTTGGTACCCCAGGTTCAAGCAGTAGCGACCAAACAGGGTGAACACACAGATACACTTCGGTTTAGTTGACGAGCCTGACTAGCTCGAGCGCACCACAAGTTGAGCGATATGGAGCGCAATAGCACTCCGTGTGGCCAACCACTATCGCCAACCGAAGTACGACTCGGGTTCGCTAGACACGTCCTTTGTGGCGACATGAATCTCAGCCACAATCGCAAATCTGGTACCGAATGTTTAGACTATATACATAGTCCCAAACTCAAACAGTTTTCATCGTTAGCATGTGAAGTAAAGCATGATAAACCAACAATGCAAGCATGTTAGTAGGCATATTATCAAGCATGAAGTAAAACATGAAATAAAGCATGTTACAAAGCATGTTGTAAAGCATGTTGTGAAGCCTGTAGTAAGGCACTATCCACATAGGGATACCATTACATACACATTACAGGTGAGTGGTTCTAGCGAACCACCGCATGGAGGGGATCCTACATGTCTCTAAGGGAGTCGGGAATCCCACATCAGCACCTCTCTAAGGCACTAGTACGTGATCATTTACACACACGAGCATTTTCACAAATACCTAGAATACACTATCTCAACATACATGACGTATGTTAATAAAGTACGTGTTAGGGCTGTCCCTACGCCGCGTGAGTAATTTACCCATGTATTTCATAATCGTACAGCAAATAATCATTACAATTACATTTCCAAAATCCGCACGTATGCGGCATTTCTAGAATACGCAATTTCAACATACATGACATTTACACATGAACATGTATTTTTGCGATTCCTTTCGCCAAACTAGCATTTTATCCACATATGATATAATCAAACATTAAATAAACATGTCAAACATTTTCCCAACAAAAATATGTATACGGTATTTCTACGTATATCTAGAGTATGTGAAATTCCATATTCTACATCGCTAATCGAAACAGGAAACGGAAAGCACTTTGTACATGTGCATTTGCATGCAGATCATGAATCTATCATTATCTGACATTGAAAGCGTTGAAAACCGTAACTTATACACTTAAAGTCCTCACCTCAGCCCTTGGAATTCCAACAAATCAGCAAGGGTGTTGGAGCTTCCGTATACGGGAGTTTCCTAGCCTAAAGAGCGGAACCGATTAGCTTTTGCATAACCTACCACTATCCAACCTCAAATCAGACCTAGGGTTAGGGTTTCTTACCTTCAAATGGGATGGACACCGCCGGAAAAACACCTGGAATAAGGCGGTGTAGGCCGTGTGATGAGTGGAAGCAGCAGGAGGAAGATCGGCTTTGAACTCCAAGCCTTTCTCTCTCTTTTCTCTCTCTCTCTCTAAGGGTTTGCTCTCAAATTCGTATGGCTGTGAGAGGGGTTGTTCTAAGCCCTTTTTATAGCCAAAATCATGTCCAAAATAGACTCAGGTTCAAGGGTGGCTGCATATATAGGCAGTTCGCCACTTTCCAAGCTCAAAAGGGATGTTTTGGTGGCCCTCCTTGAGCCAAACGTCAGACTTAAGCTCACCATCTATGGATCTACGTGGGATTACATTTTCGACTCGATCGGATTCCCAGATCGCACGTGGCGGACCACTTTCAGTTCAACGGTCAGTGGGCCACGATCAGAAATTCTGAGTACATGTAAATGTTCCTGAAATTTTTCTTAATCCGAGGGTGTAATTTGGTCTGATTCCGACAGTCAGGTTGCTTAATACTGACGCGCAACCGAAAGATGCCAGATCACTATTCCAGATATTTTTATTTGGATGGGAATAGTGTTTTTCACACTCCCTCGCTCCGGAGTGAAAAGAATGGCCGTGGGACATCGGAATCATCTGATTTTTGAGATGATTGTCAAGCCCAGTGGGGCGGTCTTGGTTCCTTAGGTTCGTGTTAATCGGACTCCCGATGTGCGATCTAGACCTCATACGAAGTTTCGTTTCAGTCCCGAGAGCAGACGGGTAATGAGTTTGGCTCTAGACTTTAGGGTAACCTAGAGTCACTAATTCTGCAAGTTTTGGGTCTTGCAGATCATATTTAAAGCGATCCCAACGGATTTCATGGCTAACCGAGTTTAGTACTTAGTTAACTTTGTTAAATTTCTAAGGGATTTAATCCTACGTGATTTCTGGTCGAGGTGGTACTCGACCCAAATGTACGGAAATTTACAGGTCGTTACACACCCCCTTTAACACGTCCGCCGAACAGATTTTATTGGACATCCGAGGAGAAAATTTATTAAATTGGTATGTTTGCATACCGATCCAAATCATCGTGACAAGTGCAAGTACTGCCGCTTCCACCGAGACCACGGACATAATACAGTTGACTGTGTAGACCTCAAAGATGAGATCGAGGCCCTTATTCGGAAGGGACACCTGTGTCGATACACTAAGGAAGGAAAAGCCGTTCGGAAAGGAGAAAGAGAGCGAGAGCAGCCAAATAACACCACGGAAGAGCCCGTTGAAATCCATACCATCTTCGGGGGCTCGTCTGGTGGTGGAGATTCAAATAGGGCGCGGAAGGCTCACTCCCGGAAGTCTGAACTGGAACATTACATCCATTTAACCGAGCAGCCCAGCAAGGAACTTCAGGTCAGCTCATGCACTCTGACCTTCAAAGAAGAAGATGCACGTGAAATCCAGCACCCACACGATGACGCTCTAGTAGTTACCATGACCATAGCGAACCGAAAAGTATACCGTATCTTGGTTGACACCGGGAGCTTGGCCGATGTGATCTATTTCGAGACCTTTGAAAGAATGGGGATTCCGAGGTCTCATCTCAGACCTGTGAAGACCCCCCTGCACGGCTTTAACGGAGAAAGAGTGATCTCCGAGGGAGTCATCTCCCTTCCTGTGACTGCGGGAGAAGGATAACATCAAGTCACCCTCATGGTGGACTTTCTAGTTGTTAATGTACCATCAGTACACAACGTCATCTTGGGCAGACCTTCCCTTAACGCAATGAGAGCAGTTGTCTCCACCTATCACTTGATGATGAAATTCCCCGCCGAAGGCGGGATAGGCTATCTCCGAGGCGATCAGCGGGAAGCTTGGAGATGTTATTCAATGGCGGTAAAGAATGGGTCAGTTAAGCAAGCGCTTACTATTAACGTTTTAGACCCCAGAGGACCTGTGGAAGGCTCATCCGTAGAAGACCTAAAGAAAGTACCGCTCGATGAGGCTGATCCGAGCAGGACCGTTTAGCTCGGGACATCATTGAATCCTGAGCAACGGCTCGAAATTTTAACATTTCTGCGACAGCATAGGGATGTTTTTGCATGGTCCCACCAAGATATGCCTGGAATTTCTCTGGACGTCATGGTCCACAGGCTGAATGTGGATCCAGATATCAAACCTGTCAAGCAGAAGAAAAGACCATTCGATGTCGAGCGATACGAAGCAATAGCCGACGAGGTCTCCATTCTTCTCAACGCCGGATTTATTGAAGAAGTGTATTATCCCGATTGGATCGCGAATGTGGTCCTTGTGAAGAAAGCCAACGGGAAGTGGCGGGTCTGCGTAGATTATTCAGATTTAAACAAAGTTTGTCCAAAAGATAGTTTCCCGCTGCCTCGGATCGATCAGCTGGTGGACAGCATGGTGGGGCATGAATTGCTTTCTTTCCTAAACGCATACTCCGGATATAATCAGATCGCGATGCATCCCCCAGACAGGCAGAAGACTACCTTTGTCATGAACAAGGGACTCTACTGTTACCGGTTCATGCCATTTGGCCTAAAAAACGCTGGGGCCACATATCAGAGGTTAGTGAATCAGATGTTCTCTAAATAAATCGGACGCACCATGGAAGTATATGTCGACGACATGTTGGTGAAAAGTATTAAAGCATCCAATCACAGAGAAACGTTGGTCGTCCTCCAAGAATTTCAGATGAAGCTGAATCCCACGAAGTGTGCTTTAGGAGTCGGCTCAGGAAAATTCATCGGTTTTCCAGTCAGTCAGAGAAGTATCGAGGCAAACCCCGACAAGATCAAAGTACTCCTCGACATGAGTTCACCTCAGACTATCAAGGAAATACAATGCTTTACGGGGCGAGTCGCAGCACTCGGACGTTTCATATCCAGGGCAACGGATAAATGCCTCCCCTTCTTCCAACAGTTGAAGGGTCATAAGAAGGCAGATTGGACGTCGGATTGCAAGGAAGCCTTCCAGTAACTGAAACAATATCTGGGCTCACCCCCTTTACTATCCAAACCTGAAGAAGGTGTGCCCCTGTTCCTCTACCTCGCGGTCTCAGCCTCTGCCATCAGCTCGGCCCTGATCAGGGAGGTCTGAAGTAAACAACACCCCGTTTATTACGTGAGCAAGGCTATGGTACCGGCAGAAACGAGATACTCGCCCCTGGAGAAGCTAGCGCTCAACCTTATTGTTTCAGCTCGGAGGTTACGTCCATACTTCCAAGCTCATTCTGTAATTGGGTTGACAGACTCCCCTCTCAGACAAGTTCTCCAGAGGCCCGAAGTGTCGAGTCGGATAACCAAGTGGGCCATCGAACTTGGTGAGTTCGACATCCAGTTCCGCCCGAAAACGGCAATCAAGGGCCAAGCCGTAGCCGACTTCATCACCGAATTCACCACTCCGAGTATAGAAGAGATCGGTACTGAAGTTGAAACAATTCCATCTGTCCCCCCGGGTGACCAAAGGGCGGTATCGGACTCGGAATGGATTCTCTAAGTAAACGGGTCATCCAATATCAAAGGGGTCGGGGCCAGAATCGTCCTGATCTAACCTGACTCCATTGCTGTTCAATATGCAATCAGACTGGGGTTCAAGGCCTCAAACAATGAGGCAGAATATGAAGCTTTGCTGCCGGACTCAGATTGGCGGCGAGTCTGGGTGTCCAATCTCTTCAGGTCCGATGCGACTCTCAGCTGATGGTAAATCATATCTCCACCGAGTACGAGGCCAAAGAAACAAGGATGATCGCTTATCTTGACAAGGTGAGGAAATTGATTCAAAAATTCTGGAATTGCACTATCCATCAAGTCCCGAGAGCGGAAATTTCATGGGCTGACGCCCTAGCACGGCTCGCCTCGGCTGTGAAGGGAAGATCCTGCGAGTCAGCCCTATTGAATTCATAAAGCATCTAAGCATCGACAAGGTGGAGAGGAAGGAAGTCAATCCGGTTCACACTAGTCCGAGCTGGATGGACCCAATCTTTGAGTACCTCACGTCTGGCGAGATCCCCTTAGACAGGTTGGAGGCCAGGCGACTGAGAGTCCGAGCAGCTCGATATATCATCCTGGGCGGTATCCTATACAAAAAAGGACATTCCCAACCTTACCTCAGGTGTTTCCGGCCTGATGAGGCGGAATACGTCATTCGAGAGATTCACGAAGGAATCTGCGGGAATCATTCCGGCAGCTGAGCCTTGGCCCTGAAAATACTCAGGCAAGGATATTTTTAGCCGACCATCAAAGAGGACTCTAAAGATTATGTTCAGAGATGCGACAAATGCCAACGTTTCACAGCTGTACCGAGACAACCCGCAGAAGAAATGACTCCCATGAGCGGTCCCTGGCCGTTCGCTCTGTGGGGAATCGACATCATCGACGCTCTGCCTACAGGAAAAGGGCAAGTCAAATTCACCATCGTTGTTGTTGACTACTTCACCAAGTGGGCCGAGGCCGAGCCGGTTGCCAAAATCACAGAACAGAAGGTGATCGACTTTGTCTGGAAAAACATCATTTGTCGGTTCGGGATTCCGCGCACCATCATGTCAGACAATGGCCGGCAGTTCAACAACGACAAATTTCGAAGCATGTGTCGAGGACTCGGTATCACAAATGCATACTCTTCTCCCCGACTTCCATAGTCTAATGGACAAGTAGAAGCAGTCAATAAAGTTATCAAGCACCATCTCAAGACGAAGTTGGAGAAAGCTAAAAGCAGCTGGGCCGAGGAACTTCCGTTCGTCCTCTGGGCCTATAGGACCACGGCTCGGTCCTCAACTGGAGAAACTCCGTTCTTACTCTCCTATGGCTCGGAGGCGATGGTGCCAATTGAAATCGGTCTCCCTACGGCTTGGGTGGATAACTACCAAGAAAACCAGAATTCCGAGCAGATCGCAGCTGTTAGTGCTATTATATGATACCTCTTTGGTTGTCAAATTTTGTGTGTCAAAACCTTGGTGTGTTCTATGTCTTGGTGTGTTCTATGTTTAAGACAACCATATCAACTTATGGACTCTTCAAGCGGCTTCAAGGTACATTTCACATTTCGAAGATATAAAGAAGACACAGTATTCTTTATTCACGCAAGGTTATTCAAGTTCAAGATACAAGCAGTGTTTGAAGGTGTGAAGCTCAAAAGCAAACTCAAGATAAATGTTTGTGTCAAGTCTTTTGGACGACTCGTACTTCAGGCTTCAAGTACTAAAAGATTTATCATTCGTTGAATGAAGTAAAGTTCAATGTCCATACTTCATTATTCAGGTTTGATAGACCATAGTCTTTGACCTTAGGGTAGGTCATTTTGGATATATTATACAACTGTGTTTAAACATGTTTTTGATCTGCTCTTAGACTAGTCCTGGGTCTGGTTCGACCAGTCCTAGCACTGGCACGACCTGTCTAAGAATTTTCTAGGCCAGTCTTGGACTTGTTCAATTTTATCGGATTTTCTGGTTCGCTCACGACCAGTCTTGGAGTCTGCTCGACCGGTCGTGGGATGTCCTCGACTCGAACCTCGACCAGTCGTGGAGCCTCGATTCAAACTCCAGCGACTAAATTCACTGTCGCTCAACCAGTCGAGCAGGGGTCTCGACCGGTCGTGGACGACCTTCGACCAGTCGTGGACTGCCTACGACCGGTCGAACATCGATTTTCCTGATTCCGCGTAGAAATTCAAAAATCTGTTTCTCCTAAGACCAGTCGTGGGAACTCCTAGACCAGTCAAAGACGAATTTCTGTAGCTATAAATAGCACACGAATTTCAGAGTTTAAATGTCGAAAAATCTATCAAAGCAAGTATATTCTAGGCTCCACTCTGAGATAAGTCGTGTTTATTTTAAGCTAATTTGCGCTTCATTCTAATTCATTTTGTTAGCTTTTTGCATTTGATTTTATTCTAAATTCCAATCATATTTGAAAAGGGGAAATCGTGTATTCCTTCTTCTTGGAATTAAAATCAAATAGAGCTAGCCCTTTGTGATTTCATTTAAAATCAATTAGAACTTAGAACCTCGATAAATTGAGTATTGGACATTGAACTATCATTATTGAATCTCTACTCTGATCGGTTCTTCCGGGCTACTGCAAAAGGATAAGATCCAGGTATTCTACAATTCCTGTAATTTCTATTTTGGTTTTGTATGAGATTTGCCAGAAAAATCTCTATGTGTATGGTTATCTGAGGAGAGCCAGAAAACTCAGATTGTGGGGTTTTTTGAATTGTGTAAGCCCAAGTGATAAAGACACAATTGTGAAGGTTTTTGGTGAACCTGGGAAAACCAGTTTTATTAGAGAACGCTAATATCCCCTGTGTGAGGATATTAGGAGTGGAGTAGCATTCTGTGTGGCTGTTTGAGGACAGTTGGTGAACACACAGGCGAACCACTATAACTTCTTGTCTTGTGGATTGAATGGTTATTTAATTCCTTATCTTTTATCATTCAGTTCTATTTTCCTTGTGGATGTGAATGTTGTAACAGTTTGAAATTTCAAGCAAGTGTGGGAATGTTGTAATAATTTAGTGATTTATTTCTGCAATTTCTTTCTTGCAATCCCTTTTATTGATTCAAGCTTTAAATTCCAAAATTGTTCCAGCAAGGTTGCCCTGCCATTTTTATGGTGTATGGCTGTCCCTAGAACAAGACATTTGTAAATTTAATTTATTTAGTGCAATTTGTATTCCTCTTTGATTTGAGAATTGATACAAAGACATTTCTAGATATAAGGTTGTCCTACCATAAACATTGGGTTTTTGGTGAAAGGTTGTCCTTAGAACAACGTTTGTATCAACCTCTCAAATTCAGTTGTTTGAGGTTGTATTTCATTTCTGCATTGCAATTTATTTAATTGGTTCATTGGCTATCCTACTCTGTTTAATTCCGCTATTATAAGTTTTTATTTGGCATTGTCCTATTCACCCCCCCTCTAGGACATATAGCTTGGCCATTTCAAGTGGTATCAAAGCCTAATAGCTCGCTTTTATTTCTTTATATTTGGATTTATTTCCTGAGCTAACGATCTAAGCTATATATAATAATGTCAAATTTTGATAGCCTCTCAGTCACTAGGCCTCCACATTTGATGGCTCCAACTATGCTTATTGGAAAGCCAGAATGAGGATCTTCCTCAAATCAATGGATGAGAGTGTGTGGCAAGCCACAGTGACTGAATGGAATCCTCCTGTCATGGAAGTAACTGGAGTTGATGGTTCTAAATCTATGAGAATTACACCATACTTTCAATGGACCACACTTCAGAAAAGTGAGAGTAGTGCTAATGCTAAAGCACTAAACGCAATTACTTGCGCACTATCACCGGATGAGTTCAAAAGAATCATATCTTGTGAGACTGCAAAGCAAGCTTGGGATATTTTAGAAATGACACATGAGGGTACATCGATTGTCAAAAAATCTAAAGTCCAACTCCTCACAACTAAATTTGAAGAAATTCATATGGAGGAGAATGAAATGTTTATGGACTTCTATACTAGATTAAATGACATTGTAAACTCAATGTGGGGTCTTGGTGATAAAATCCTAGAAAGTAAAGTGTGTGCAAAAATACTACGCTCTCTTCCTGAACGGTTCAATTCTAAAGTAACCGCAATCCAAGAACTTCGTGACACGGACAAAATGAAGGTGGAAGAACTCGTTGGGTCTCTACAAACTTATGAATTAAATTTTAAAGCTCCTAAAGGAAAATCAATTGCTTTGAAATCTTCCAAAAATACGGTAGAAGATAAATCCGATTCTGAAGATGACTTAGCTCTTATTGCAAAAAGATTTTACAAAATTTTTAAAAGTAAGAAAAGAGTTGATTTTCAAAAATCAAATGATAAAAAGAAGTTTAGATCTAAAACTCGAAAATCTTTGAAAGACAGTCAATGTTACAACTATCATGAGTATGGGCATCTAGCAAACAAATGTCCTAATAAGGACAAACCCAAAAAGAAGGGTATGTTGGCTACATGGGATGAATCATCTGACTCTGAAGTTTCTTCTGAATCAAAAGATTCTGAAACCGAGTCGGGCAATGAGGTAAAAGCCCTTATGACTCTAGCCAAGTTTACCTTCTCTGATCACGATGATTCTACTAGTGAAGAAAATTTGGATAATGATCATGAGAATGAAGAAGATCTTCAAGATGCTTACAATGCCTTATACAAAGAGAGTTGTAAAATTGCTGTGAAGCTTAAACTTCAGAGAGAAAATTTTTCTAAACTTAGAGATTGTTTTGACTTGCTTGTTTTAGAAAAATCTCAAATATCAGATTATTTTGAAAAATCAAAAGTGATTTAGAATTCAAAAACTCTCTGATTGTTGATTTAAAATCTGAAATTGAGAGACTAAAGAATGAAGTGTCTTCTCTTCTGAATTCAAAGGAAACTTGGAGGTATGCCCAAGGTGATTCTAAATTAGAAAAACTCCTATCCAGTTCAAAAAAATGTGGCGATAGATCCGGGTTGGGGTATGATAAAACAATACCTCATAAACAGAAGAATTCTCCACCTAAATTTGTGAAAGGAGAATCCTCTAATTCAAAAAGAGAAAAACACTTCACAAGGTTTTGTCAAAACAACAAAAAATTTTCAAAAACCTAGAAGCAGCTATGTCAACTTCAAAAATCAGATGAAAAATCCTTTAGCTGAAAAAATAGTTGATTTACTCAAGGAACTTTTAAAATCTAACTCTGTAAGTCACTCTTACAAATATAAACAAAAGAAGACCAACTATGTTCATAAACCTAAAACTGTTATGAAATGGGTTCCTAAAGTTGACTGCTTGGTTGCTCACACTGCTTTCAAAGCAACTAGCCTTTCAAAGTGGTACCTAGACAGTGGTTGCTCCAGGCATATGACTGGTGACAAAGCTCTTTTCACCGATCTACAAGATATGACTGATGGGTCAGTCACATTTGGTGATGGTAGCAATTGCAAAATTATTGGCCAAGGTACGGTGTTCAACTCTATAATCTTCCCTTATTTAAGAATGTTTTATATGTTGAGGGTTTAAAACACAGCTTGTTAAGCATATCTCAAATATGCGATAACAATCATAGTGTGAAGTTTTCCAATCAAGGTTGTGAGATTATAGACAAAAAGGGGTCTGTGATATTAACTGGTCTCAGAACTTCTGAAAACTGCTATATAGTGAGAAATGACAGCTCATCTAATCAAATGTGTTACATGGTCCATACCAATGAAACAGAATTATGGCATAAACCCTTGGACATGTACACTACCGAAATTTATATAGATTGAGCAAAGAAGAACTAATAAGAGGTCTACCAAAGATTCAAAAAGTAGATAAAATATGTGGTGAATGCCAGTATGGTAAACAAACTAGGAGATCTCACAAAAAGGTGAACTCCAATACCACATCAAGACCACTCGAACTTCTCCACATGGATCTAATAGGACCAACTAGAACGGAAAGTCGAGGTGGTAAAAAATACATTCTGGTTATTGTAGACGATTATACCAGATTCACTTGGGTTTCATTTTAAAGGACAAATCAGAAACCCTTGATGAAGTGAAAAAGATAATCAAACGGATCCAAACTGAAAAATGTTCTCAAGTGAATAAGATCCGAAGTGATCATGGATCTGATTCGAAAATAGCGGTTTTGAGAAATTCTGTAATGATCATGGAATATCACATGAATTCTCTGCACCTAAAACTCCACAGAAAAATGGCATTGTGGAAAGAAAAAATAGAGTTCTTCAAGAAATGGGAACTGTTATGCTAAATAGCATGAAGGTTTCTAAGAATTTATGGGCTGAGGCGATTAATACTGCTTGCTATATTATTAATCGTGTTTATACTTGCAAATCAAATAATAAAACGCCCTATGAAATGTGGTTTAACAAAAAACCTACAGTCAAATATTTTCGCGTTTTTGGCAGTAAGTGTTATATTTTACGTGACGGGAAAACTTGGGAAAATTTGATACTAAAAGTGATGAAGGATTATTCTTAGGATATTCATTAAACAGTCGTGCATATCGTGTACTGAACAAAAGGACCGGAGTTATTCAAGAGTCAATTAATGTGGTCATAGATGATCACTTAAATACTTCGGCCCCTAGTTCAGATAATGATGAATTTCTCATAATTGAAACCAGAAACTTCATCAAGTGAATCTAATCATGATGTGAGGACTGTCAAAGATCATCCAACTACACAAATCCTTGGAAATCCTCTCACTGGTGTACGCACTCGTAGACAATTAGAAGATTTTTGTAATTACGTGTGTTTCACATCTCAGATAGAACCGGTTAATGTAAAAGAAGCTCTTTCTAATGAAAACTGGATAGTTGCGATGCAGGAAGAACTTAATCAATTTGTTCATAACGATGTCTGGTATCTTGTTCCAAGACCGAAAGATAAACATATTATTGGAACAAAATGGATTTTCAAAAATAAGTCTGATGAATTGGGAAATATTATTCGAAACAAGGCAAGACTGGTTGTGCAAGGGTACACTCAAATTGAAGGTATCGATTTTGAGGAAACTTTCGCTCCAGTTGCACGCCTTGAATCAATCAGATTATTTATATCCATTGCATGTTTTAGAAAGTTTAAGATTTATCAAATGGATGTAAAGAGTGCTTTTCTTAATGGTGATTTACATGAAGAGGTTTATGTTGAACAACCTACAGGGTTTGAAGATCCTAAGTTTTCTAATCATGTTTATCGCCTTAAGAAAGCTCTCTATGGGTTGAAACAAGCTCCCAGAGCATAGTATGAAAAATTGACTAAGTTTTACTGGGTCACAATTTTCAAATGGGTAGTGTTGATAAAACACTCTTTGTTAAAAAGCAGAACAATGATATTTTAATGGTTCAAATCTATGTTGATGATATAATTTATGGATCAACTTGTACTGACATGACTGTTGAGTTTGCAGATCTAATGAAATCTGAATTTGAGATGAGTATGGTCGGAGAATTAAACTATTTTCTAGGATTGCAAGTTAAACAGCAATCTGATAGAATTTTTATTTCTCAAACTAAATATGCTCTAAATTTAGTTAAGAAGTTCGGGTTTGAAAATGGTAAGAATTTTGATACTCCTATGAGTACTTCTCTAAAACTCTCAAAAGACTCTACAGGTAAAGATATAGATCCTAAACTATATCGAAGCATGATTGGTAGTTTACTGTATTAACAGCAAGTAGACCTGATATTGCTTTTAGTGTTGGAATTTGTGCTAGATATCAGTCTAATCTTAAAGAATCTCATTTGACTGCTGTTAAACGCATTATTCGTTATGTTGCAAGTTCAGTTAATCTAGGTCTTTGGTATCCCTATGATACTAGTGTTCAATTGGCTGGGTTCTCGGATGCTGATTGGGCTGGTAATATGGATGATAGAAAGTCAACCAGTGGTGGTTGCTTTTACATTGGAAATTGCATAGTTTCTTGGTTCAGCAAGAAACAGAGTTCCATTTCACTCTCAACTGCTGAGGCTAAATACATTGCTGCAGGAAATGCATGTACTCAGTTAGTCTGGATGAAACGCATGTTAAGTGATTATGGTATTGCACAAGACTCGATAGTTTTATATTGTGATAATTCAAGTGCAATTAATATTTCCAAAAATCCAATCCAGCATTCACGAACTAAGCATATTGACATTAGATTTCACTATATTCGTGAACTTGTTGAAGAAAAAGTAATTTGTTTAGAATATATTCCAACCGAGAGAAACAACTTGCTAACATTTTCACCAAACCACTCGATAAATGCAGGTTCAATAAATTGAAATTTGATCTCGGTATGTGTAATATAAGATGATTGATTATGCATTTTGTATATTATATTGTAAATATCTTCATAGTTTTTATGAAAATTTTAAAAAAAAAAAAAATGCATGTTTTGGTCTTACACGACCAGTCGAGGATAGTCTCGACCAATCGTGGTTCGACGGTCGGACTAATCACGACCGGTCGTGTATCGCGCTAGTTCCTTTATTTGGGGGAAAAATCACTTTTTCCTCATTTCCCTCTTCTTCTCCAACGGGCTTAGCTTCGACCGGTCGTACCCATCTATGGGATTTCTCCAGGTTTGAGAATTTCTCTTGATTTTGTTGAAGAATCTTGAACATTGCTTCTTGTCTTCCTTGTTAGTGTTGATTATTTCATATTTCCTTCAAGGGTTTGGGGTTTTCTTCCTCATTTTCTGATTTGGTTGAAACCCATCTTGTTTTTCTTGAAATTTCTTCAATCTTTTCAAGAGTATGGATGTTAGAGGTAAAAAGCGAACTAGTAGAGGTGCTTCTTCATCTAGGTCTAATGTTATTTCTCGCCGTCATCTTAGAGATCCTAATGATGACCCTCCACAAGTTCGTGATTTTCGTAATAAGAAGGTTATTGTTGAGAAAGCAGTTAGTATTAATCATATTGCTCAATTTAATCTTATTCCTCTCCTTCAATCTGTTGTTGGGTTAACATTTTGAACTGGGGAGGGCCGGCATTTCAGTCAATTGCTCAGGCCATGGTTGCATGTATTACAGACTTTTCTCTTGAGGAATAACTTTTATTGTTACTACAAGAGAAGGGCCTTTTACTGTGGATCGTCATTTGATTTCTGGCTTAATGGATATTCCAGTAATTGATGATGGAATCCACCCTTCCACATTGGGTGACAAAGTTACTGAATCTGAAAAACGTCTATTTACTAGAGCCCTTTGTAATATGGATGCACCTTGGTCTGTCAATGGTACTGTTCTCAAATCCAGGTGGCTGTTGCCCAGATACAGAGTTCTTCATCGTATCTTTACGTTAATGTGTATCCTCAGGCTGGTAACAAAACTGAGTTGACTCTTCTGATGGTTCGTATACTGTACTCAGTCATTAGTGGTGCCAATGTTTGCTTGCCTTCGTTGATCTGTTCTTCTATTATTCAGTTTCGGTCTCAGCCAGGTCATGGTGACATTCCATTTGGATATTTGTTAAATGTCTTAGCTACTCATATGTTGGTCACTATGCCTGTTGGTGAAGCTCCTATCCAACACCTTAATTTCAAACAACTCCAACCTAAACAAAATGAAGTTGAGATTGGCCGCTGGTCAAGTTGATAATGTCGAAGGTGGTGGAGCTGCTGGAGTTGGAGATGCGAATGAAGGCGATGATCTTCCTGATGAGGATATCAACATGGATGATCTTTTTGATGATATTGAGTCTGCATCTGAAGATATCCAGATTTTATTCCTTCTGATTTCGATGCACGTCTAAGTGCATTAGAAGAAAAGGTAGAAAATATGCATGTTGGCCATAATGCACAATTTAAGAAAATGCATAAGTATTTGAGGCGCTTACAAAAAGGCCTTCATCATATTGATGCTACCATTCCTGCTCCTTCTTCAGGGTCTGATTAAATGTTTTTTAACTGAAGTTCGAACTGATTTCACTTTGGATTTTTCTTGGTACTGTTAAACTTATAACTGTGACTTTGGTTTGTAATATCTTCTCCTAACACTTTAATGCTTATTCTCTATTTTACTTCTTGAGCTTATGGATCTTCCTTTGTCATATTTTTGACAAAAAGGGAGAGAGAAGAATGGTATATATATGTTATTTATGTTGTTGATGTTGTGTGCATCATTCCTTAATGGGGAGTCTTATTGAGGGGGAGTGATTGATTCATCTTTCATCTCTCATATTGTGTATGGTTGTCATGTGTTGACATGTGTTGACAACTGATTCATGATTCTCTATTGTGATTTTATATATATGTTTTGTCACAAATTTGACAAAGGGGGAGATTGTTAGTGCTATTATATGATACCTCTTTGGTTGTCAAATTTTGTGTGTCAAAACCTTGGTGTGTTCTATGTCTTGGTGTGTTCTATGTTTAAGACAACCATATCAACTTATGGACTCTTCAAGCGGCTTCAAGGTACATTTCACATTTCGAAGATATAAAGAAGACACAGTATTCTTTATTCACGCAAGGTTATTCAAGTTCAAGATACAAGCAGTGTTTGAAGGTGTGAAGCTCAAAAGCAAACTCAAGATAAATGTTTGTGTCAAGTCTTTGGACGACTCGTACTTCAGGCTTCAAGTACTAAAAGATTTATCATTCGTTGAATGAAGTAAAGTTCAATGTCCATACTTCATTATTCAGGTTTGATAGACCATAGTCTTTGACCTTAGGGTAGGTCATTTTGGATACATTATACAACTGTGTTTAAACATGTTTTTGATCTGCTCTTAGACTAGTCCTGGGTCTGGTTCGACCAGTCCTAGCACTGGCACGACCTGTCTAAGAATTTTCTAGGCCAGTCTTGGACTTGTTCATTTTATCGGATTTTCTGGTTCGCTCACGACCAGTCTTGGAGTCTGCTCGACCGGTCGTGGGATGTCCTCGACTCGAACCTCGACCAGTCGTGGAGCCTCGATTCAAACTCCAGCGACTAAATTCACTGTCGCTCGACCAGTCGAGCAGGGGTCTCGACCGGTCGTGGACGACCTTCGACCAGTCGTGGATGCCTACGACCGGCGTCGAACATCGGTTTTCCTGATTCCGCGCAGAAATTCAAAAATCTGTTTCTCCTAAGACCAGTCATGGGAACTCCTAGACCAGTCGAAGACGAATTTGTAGCTATAAATAGCACACGAATTTCAGAGTTTAAATGTCGAAAAATCTATCAAAGCAAGTATATTCTAGGCTCCACTCTGAGATAAGTCGTGTTTATTTTTAAGCTAATTTGCGCTTCATTCTAATTCATTTTGTTAGCTTTTTGCATTTGATTTTATTCTAAATTCCAATCATATTTGAAAAGGGGAAATCGTGTATTCCTTCTTCTTGGAATTAAAATCAAATAGAGCTAGCCCTTTGTGATTTCATTTAAAATCAATTAGAACTTAGAACCTCGATAAATTGAGTATTGGACATTGAACTATCATTATTGAATCTCTACTCTGATCAGTTCTTCCGGGCTACTGCAAAAGGATAAGATCCAGGTATTCTACAATTCCTGTAATTTCTATTTTGTTTTGTATGAGATTTGCCAGAAAAATCTCTATGTGTATGGTTATCTGAGGAGAGCCAGAAAACTCAGATTGTGGGGTTTTTTGAATTGTGTAAGCCCAAGTGATAAAGACACAATTGTGAAGGTTTTTGGTGAACCTGGGAAAACCAGTTTTATTAGAGAACGCTAATATCCCCTGTGTGAGGATATTAGGAGTGGAGAGTAGCATTCTGTGTGGCTGTTTGAGGACAGTTGGTGAACACACAGGCGAACCACTATAACTTCTTGTCTTGTGGATTGAATGGTTATTTAATTCCTTATCTTTTATCATTCAGTTCTATTTTCCTTGTGGATGTGAATGTTGTAACAGTTTGAAATTTCAAGCAAGTGTGGGAATGTTGTAATAATTTAGTGATTTATTTCTGCAATTTCTTTCTTGCAATCCCTTTTATTGATTCAAGCTTTAAATTCCAAAATTGTTCCAGCAAGGTTGCCCTGCCATTTTTATGGTGTATGGCTGTCCCTAGAACAAGACATTTGTAAATTCATTTATTTAGTGCAATTTGTTTCCTCTCTTTGATTTGAGAAATTGATACAAAGACATTTCTAGATATAAGGTTGTCCTACCATAAACATTGGGTTTTTGGTGAAAAAGGTTGTCCTTAGAACAACGTTTGTATCAACCTCTCAAATTCAGTTGTTTGAGGTTGTATTTCATTTCTGCATTGCAATTTATTTAATTGGTCCATTGGCTATCCTACTCTGTTTAATTCCGCTATTATAAGTTTTTATTTGGCATTGTCCTATTCACCCCCCCTCTAGGACATATAGCTTGGCAATTTCAGCAGCCAACCTGGATTTGCTCGAAGAAGTCAGGGATATCTCAAAGCTCTGAGTCGCGGCTCGACATCAGCAAGTTGCACGATTCTACAATTCGAAGGTCAAGACCAAACAGTTCCGACCGGGGGACCTAGTCCTTTGCCGGGTATTCCAGAACACCACTGAGCCGGAGGCTGGGACACTCTTGCCTAACTGGGAAGGGCCTTATCGGGTCGTCCGAACGACCAAACCGGGATCCTACCATTTAGAAGACCTCGAGGGTCGTCAGCTTCCCCATCTCTAGAATGTCGAGCACCTTAAAGTTTACTACCCTTGACGAAATAGCCTTTAAGGCTCTCAATAAATGTACCCCTCTAGGTGACAGACCTTTAAGGCCCTCATCAAATGTGCGCCTCCGAGCGACAAGCCTGTAAGGTTCTTAATAAAATTCGCTTCTTCTCATCTACACGAACGAATTATCTACTAAGCAAAAGTTGCCTCTCACATGCAGGGGCGGACTCAATGAACTAATCCCTTAAAGAAGGGGTTAGTACATTATCCCACAAAAATTCTACACTGTATCCATTCTAAGTCAAGGAAAAAGCCCAAACGCTGACCCGACTCCCCCAACATACGAGTCGGCTCACGAACTAACGGATGAAGCGAAAGGTTCTCGCCAATTGTGGGACGAGCCGACCCTCTATGGGTTCGAACTCGATGAACGGGCCATAAAGGCTTCAAAAGCTCTACGAGATGACATTGGAAAGAACTGAACCGTCAAAGGGTCGGCTCGGCCATGCCTTAAAGAAAACTGACCTATCAGTTCGATGATCAAATAGTTTACAGTCAACATTCGAAAATCAATTACAGGATTAACGTATAAGGAAAATCGTCATCCATACGTCCTCTTCCGAGGGTCAAAAATCATCATCCACAAACCTTCATTAGAAGGTCAGAAAGTAGGTGACCAAAAAGGAAAAGTTTTGACATGTCACGCCCCAAACTCGGAGATCGGATTCACAGGAATCCCGATCGCCGAATCCGGTGCCGACAGCCTCCATAGTACCCCATTCTCGGCTCCTAGCGCCCATACGCCAGGTTCCGATCCTGGGATCCTATAAGGAGGATTTTTCAATGTACATTTAACTCATAATAAGCATAACCACAAGATTACCCAATTCGCAAAGGCAACATCATCATCACATATCCACTAATATAATCATTTGAATACAATGCTGAAAGGGAAATACATGATATTGAAAATCAAATTCCAGAAGACCGCCGCACGCTCCAAGCTCAACACTGCTGCCACCTAACATCGCCTGCACGCATCTATCGTGCATAAGCTTATAGAAAGCTTAGAGGGTGGTGTAAGTGTGTGCACAAGGTAAGTGCCAAGTATTCAACACAATGTCATCGTCATACAGGACCGAAAGTACTAGTAATCCATAAATGGTACAATATCGAAATAAACAGAATCACTAACAAGATCATGAATTACCAGAGTAAGCAGAGATACTGATAAGATCATGAATTATACGATAACAGAATAAGCGGAAGTATGGACAAGTCCATAAGTCAAACAATATCAGAATACGCACTATGGAACAGCTGTGCAATAAAGAGTCATAAAAAGCCAAATATCAGATGTTGAAGATGCGATGCAATTATACAAATCTTGCTAAGTCTGTCTATGCCGTATAAGTACAGAAATATAGCAACCCAAAATGTCATATACCTGCGGATGTAATGCAATGTGCGATGCGAATGAAATGACCATGCTGGAGTGTGAAGTCGGGATGATAGTACGTAGTATCGCAGGCTACGGGGTCCACCACAAGGGACTTCTATCCAAACCAGTCCCATACCTAAATTTGGATAGTCAGACTCAACGTGGTAAACTCCTGACCTCAGGTTGGTCGCGCGCCCAACCGAAATCCTTGCCATAACGAAGGTACACAACAATTAGTTGCGCACCACCAGCCCGAGTGGATAGTGAATGAATGAATGAATGAGCATGCAACTCCTACTCAATAAGTCCACATATCAGTACGGTTCCTCTTTGGGAAATCACCGGGGTCTATTACACTCCAAACCAGATTGCCGCCCCATCGCGCGCAACAAGGTGAGTGGAAGAGACCTCACTATCTGCCTGCCAATATCGGGCCCGGCTCGTCGATAGCGGACCCATTCCTCGAGCTGGTCAGACTCAGCCTAGCATTGCCCCCTCCTCTCGGGCAGGTAAGGCCGCACCCCCTTCCAACCGACCACGACACAGTGGGAGACGCGGCCTAACGGTATACGGCCCTCATGCGCTCATGCATCCACTCGGTCTAGACGTTGGAGCAACCTCTGGAACCAAGAGGGTTTAGGGACTTTCACCCAGGGATATCTATAGCACCCCATGTAGAACAGATTTCCGGTGTCCCATCTGGCCATCCACGATATGCTTGTGGAGGCTACGGCCCTGATGTCGCTAGGGCGTACAGTAATCACAGCACACAATGCAAGATGCATGAGTCATGCAATCTAGTCATGCATCAATCCTGCACATACTGTGCGCTCATGTGATATAACCTCCGCCTATCAGGGAGTCTCATAACAATATGCTCAATGACATATGCAATGATCAACCACATCTCATAACAAACATGCAGATGATGCGTATGGGCATGTATCATGATGCTATGCTATCACATACTCATAATCAGTATCAATTACCGGCATCAACAATCTGCCTCGATCGGTAATCGGTCAATCGGCCACGACAAGCAGAATCGACAATCGGCCACGTCAATCGATAATCGGCCACGATCGGTAATCGGCCTCGATCGACAATCGGTCAATCGGCCACGACAAGCAGAGTCGGCAATCAGCCACGTCAATCGATAATCGGCCACGATCGGTAATCGGTCACAATAATAGGCCTCGATCGGCAATCGGTCAATCGGCCACAACAAGCAGAGTCGGCAATCAGTCACGTCAATCGATAATCGGCCACGATCGGTAATCGGTCACAATAATAGGCCTCGATCGGTAATCGGTCAATCGGCCACGATAAGCAGAGTCGACAATCAGCCACGTAAATCGATAATCGACCACGATCGGTAATCGGTCACGATAATCGACCTCGATCGATAATCGGTCAATCGGCCACGACAAGCAGAGTCGGCAATCAGCCACGTAAATCGATAATCGGCCACGATCGGTAATCGGTCACGATAATCGACTTCGATCGGGAATCGGTCAATTAGCCACGACAAGCAGAATCGGTCGATAATCAGAATCGGTAGTCGGTCACAACAATCAGGGTCGGTAATCGGTCATAACAATAGAAATCGATCGATAATCAGAACCGGCAGTCAGTCGCAACAATCAGGGTCAGTAATCGGTCACGACAATCGAAATCGGTAAGAATGGACTTAACAAGGCTTAAGGGAAGGTCACAATGTGGACATTAAACCATCATTGCCTATCAATGTGGCCATTAAACCAACATCGCTCCCAAGGAGTGGCCCACATGAACATCATTTCATACATTATAGTGAAATCACACCTTACATTGGTCCACACATTCATCGCATTGGCCCCACCCATGGACCTCATGTACATCACAATGGGCCGCAATACATGGGCCCTATATACATCACTATAGGCTGCATCACATGGTCTGAAATACATCACAGCGGGCCTTACCAAATGGGCCAAAAATACATCATAACAGGCCTCATCATATGGGTCGAAAATATATCACAATGGGCCTCAACCCATGGGCCCTAATACATAACAGGTGGGCCCTGCACCTGGGCCTCAAAACATGCAACAGGTGGACCCCGCTCATGGGTCAAAGATATACCATGATGAGTCTCATGTATATCAAAGTGGGCCTCTCGATTGGGCCACAAAATACATCAAAATGGGCCCGGCGGATGGGCAACAAAATACATTAAAGTGGGCCCGGCGGATGGGCCACAAAGTACATCAAGGTGGGCCTCAATAGACGGCCACAAATGAATCAAGATGGGCCTCATACATACACCAAGGTGGGTCTCAATGGACGGCCACAAATAAATCAAGGTGGACCCCAATAGATGACCATATCATGAAGTGGCCCTCCGTAAATGTGTTTGAGATTAGACCAATTCATAGGTTAACATAGAGCTAGATGAAGTGAAAGCAAAATATGAGCTTAATTGGAAGCTAATGTGGCTCCCAAGAAGTTTGGACAGTGGATGTCACTATTTCCACTATTTTCAATGGTGGGGTCCACTTGAACCTTAGATCTGACTCATTCTTAGTCTTAAGTCATAAAATGATCTCTGAAAATGGTTGGAAGGTTTGGATACAACCCATGCATCATGGTGGGTCCCACCACCCAAACAGCGGACCGTGTAGATAAACCACCTACATCCCTTTGAGGGCCTGCCGAGCTCACTGACGTGTAACCCATTTGTGTTGGCCCACCTGCTTTGAATGGGTCCCACGTAAGGAGAGATAGATAATACACGTGTAGCCCTACTGCACTAAAGAAAGAAGTGAGTCCCATGTAGCCACCCTCATGTATATACACAACAAAGTATATATTTAATATATATGTATATATATAGCTGCTGTCATCTTAATGCATTAAAGAAGCACGTGAATATAAAATATATAATATATTATACAGACATAGCTGCTGCTGGGCAGCTTTGCATTAAAAGGGTGCAGACGTGGGTCCCACGTAGGGCCCACCCTCATATGTTATTATACGATATTATATAATATTATAATGTAATATATAATATATTATATCATATATTAATACAATATAACATAATATATTAATATTATATGAAATATTATGCATGGCCTGGACATGCGTATACATCAAGGGATGCCCCCACCGTGGGGTGGGTCCCACCGTCCAGGGATGATGTAAACCTCACACACCACGGTGTGGCCCACCAAATGAATGGACGGTGTGGATGGGGTCCACGACCCTGAATGAAGAAGAAAACAAATTTCATAGTGAGCCAGAACTTCTGTGAAAAGAAAATAGGATTTCAATGGCACACATTCAATCTTCACAGTTTCTTATGATGTGGGCCACCTGAGCACCACATACAACTGATTTTAAGGGAGCCCACTGTCCCAAAGGGGACCTACCCAATGCATGGTATTGATGTGTAGCATGTAACGTGGTGGGGCCCACGGCTGGGACCCACGGTCCCAGCCTCATTCACGCCCACGGCAGCAGAGGACGCTACTTGCGCCGTCCTCTGGACAGCAGCAGCAGCATCTGCTGCTATATTATTATTATTATTTTTTTTGTTTTTCCCTAGTTTTTCTGTGGTAGGGCCCGCATCAGGTGGATCTGATCCATCCATTAGATTCTACGTCTCATGATGCACCAATCAAGCCCAATATTCAAGTATTTTGGTGTATAAAAATACATCAGAGTGGGCCCTAGCAGATTATGACGGTGAGGATCACTGTTTTCTTTAATACGGGGCACCTGATATTCGGATTAGCTTCATTCTTTTCGGCTCAACGCCTAAAATGAGCTGGGTAATAGGATAGACGGCGTGGATTAGATAAATACATCAAGTTGTGGCCCATATGAGTGGTCCACCTAATGTTTGAATCAACTAATATAAATATATATTATTTTATTTATCTTTTTCCTTTTCTTTGCTAGCTCCAAGTACGTCACAGTGACACTTCGCACTTCATTGTGCAGAGACGTCCAGCGTCCTGGACGCTGGACGGTTTGGGTAACACATGGGCCCCACCTATAACAGGTGGGCCACCAAATAGTTGGATGGTATAGATGAGACACACATTAAGGTGAGGTTCATCCGAATGGGCCACTCATCACAAAAATAAAAATGAGAAAGAGAGAGAGAAGCACCCACCTCAAGATCTTCCCCTTCAACTTCTACCATTATGCTCTAATGCCCTTACAAAGCTTCCTCAACGGTGGAGATGATGATATATAGGTTGGATTGGTGAGCATCTAAGGTGGAAGATGGTTGGAACTTTGGGATGGGTTGGACGTCCATGGTTCTTGCAAATGGAGAATGAGGAAGAAAGAGAGAGGGAGAGATAAGAGGGAGAGAGGAGAGTTATGGTTGTCATAATGATGTAAGGCCATCATAAATGCCTAGGTAAAGGGAGGTGTTGACTTTTGGGAAAAGAGAATGAAATAATTACCTAGCACATTTCCCCATGATGCTTAGAAAAGTGTGTCATTGCAATAGGTGGGTCCCACAAACGTGATTAAGGTCCAAATAAAGCGCGGCCTAATCTTTTGATGTACAACTCGGATTGCCGCACGAGACGCGGCGTTAGAACCGCGGCGACAAGGCGGTCGCTATGGCGCTAATTCCGGGTCGGTCCGGGTCGGGCTTACATGTTTGAACTTAAGGGTCATCACAAGCGAAATCCATAGGTCGCGGGTCGCCGGAATTCGACTTGGAAGACTGCAGGAGCTTATGGATCGGTACGGTCTAGGATATGGGTCTCACATGACAGGTTCAAAAAAAAAAAAAAAAGATAAACAATCCGATCTACACAATCGGGGGAGGGGGTCTTGGGTGTCGGGGGCTCGATCAGGGCAGATATCTTCGGCAGGCACCTCTTCAGCGTCTTCAGACAACAAAGGTTCGAGGTTAAGGTCCAGATATAAACTCTGAACCGCCTCGATGCAGTCATCAAAGCCGCGATTGTAAAACTTGGTGGCCTCGGCGTCCCTCTCATTCGAAGTCTTGAAAGCATCCACCGCTGCAACCACCGCTGCAGCCAGAGAAGCTTCGTCCTCAGCCCGCTGGGTTTTCTTCGCGTGGGAGACGGCTCGACTTTGCTCTTCCGCAGCCTCAGCCTTGGCCCGCTCAAGGGCTTAACCCAATCGAGCGTTCTCCTTAGCTAGCGAGTCCGCGTGAGACCTGGCCCGGGTCAGCTCAGCAGCCGCAGCATTGCATCGAGCTGTGAAGTCATCTGCGACCCCTCGTAGTCGCAGCTCCCTAGCTTCGAGGTCAGTCACGATAGCCGAAGCTCCATGACCTTCCTGTCTTCTAGCTGCTGATGCAGCTCACCCTGCTCGAGCTGGAGGAAGGTGCCTTCATCCCGCAAAACCTCCACTTAGGTCTTGAGGGCCTCCACTTCAGCTTCTCTCTTTTCCGACTCTCGTGCCCTCTCCCGAGCCGAAAGAATCTTCGGGACAGCCTGCGCAAAAATGAGAATGAGTATTTGAAAGTGGTGAATGCAGGAAAGACGAGGAGAGTCAACGGGGATACCGTGTAAAAGACGGAAGCTATGTCATTGAAGAAGGAGCTGTCTGATTTGCTAGGAGGTGGGCTATGTTCTCCTCCAGGGCATGCTTGGCGGCCTAAGGCGTCAGACAGGATAGATGGTAGCCTGGCGCGAACTTCCCACCACTCGTCCCTATGTGAACCGAGTCCGCTGCTTTTGCAAATCCGGTCCAGCTACCGGCTGAAGCCTAGGCCTCGGCCCCAAGATCGTCTCCAGTCTCGGGGGGAGCAATCATGGGTCAACCATCCGAACAGCCTCCTCCCGCTCGGATTATGAAGGGATAGCTATGCAGGGGGCTGAAGGATGAGCCTTTCCGATGGGAGGAATGGTTGTGGGCAGAACGGAGGAACGATGGTTGCGAGAGTCGGAATAATGATAGATGAAGTTTGAACAATGATTGCTGGAACCCCGACTTCAGCAGGCGCAACAATCGCAGTTACAGCAATGGGAGCCGCAGCAACAAAAACTGGACCTGAGGGGCCTTCACCGCGAGGAGTTGCTTGCCTCCTCCGAACAGTGGTCTTCATCCGGGGCTCGGCCCTCAACAATTCCTCTGCTGTTGGGACAGCCTTCCTCCTCCGAGAACCAGATGCCTCGGCCATGCCTACGTAAAGAATGACAAATTAGCGACTAAACGGACAAGTCTGATCCCTCCAAAAGGAACAAAAGGAAAACTTACTGAAAGACGTCGAGAGAGGTTGAAACTTGCACAGCCCAGACCAATGAAGGTTGGTGGCAGTAATCAGGTCCAACCAGGAGCGAAGCTCCCCCGATCGTGCCTTAGCCTTGGCAATGCGGTTCTTTTAGTCTGAATCGAGGAGGGGCGTGCCCCTTGAAAAATCTACAAAGGTAAAGAACAAAGGTTTCAGTCTGACTGACGTAACAGAGGAGAGTATAAAGATAAGGAGGATTAACTAGTCCGACCTGGTTTTGAAAATTGGGTCGGAACCCAAGTTGTCAAAGTCCCGAGTTCAGCCGCTGGCGCCTCCCATTCACCCAAAGCCCAGAACCATTTATTCTTCCAATCCTTATTGGAGGATGGAAGATTCATAACCAGCCCCGACCCCTTGCTGCCTTGGGTCGCGAAGTAGTACCATGGTTATTGGCTGTCGTGCTTGACCAGGAATAAACTCATCAACTCCTCTGAGGTCAACTCTGAATTCCCGACTTGACCGCCAGATGATGAAGTCAGAAATCAACACACTCCAAGTGTTGGGGGCGAATTTCCCAAGTGCTAGTCCGAGGTAGGCTGTCATGGCTCGGACGAAGGGGTGCAGAAGAAGTCGAACCCCACATTACAGCGCACAAAGAAAAATAGCAACTTCTCCCTCAGCAGGCGCGCTAGCGGTATCGAGGGGCTCAGGGGCCCTTATCCGAACGGAGTCCGGGATCTGAAACTCCGAACGGATCCATTCCATTTGAGACTCCGATAGTACGTAACCTCCTAGGACTACCTCCGAGGCCCGCCCACTCGCTGGTATCTCAGCAGCCTCGGTAGTTAAGGTCAGGGGGGCCTGAGCGGTTTTCTTTTTGCCACCTCGGCGAGTCTGGGCGCCCGTCTCCCTCGTTTTTCAGGGCGAAAGAAAGAGGGGTATCGCTTCATAGGGCCCTTCAAAGGCCCCTCTCCCGTCACCCGAACTCCCCGACTCGGAGTCATCACCATAACTCCGAACAGTCTCTAGGTCGGACGACATCTTAAAAAGAAACAATGCAGAGAGGCGTAAGGAGACTCACCGGATGGTCACCGAGAATCACTTCTGCCGAGAATACTCAATCGGTCAGAATCGCCTATCAAAAAACCCTGATTGGCCGAAATCGCCTTCGTCGGAAATCGCCTCCTCCAGTAACAACTCAAACACAAAGCACAGAAGTGAATAGAGATTTGTGAAAAAGAGTTTATATAGGCCTGGCCAAATCCCTGCATTAATGGCAATGAGTGATGGCCGCAGCCGAATCATCATGAGCCGATTTCAGAGCTTATGTGGCCGCACGCTATTGGCTCAATCTCTGTTGGGTATCGTGTCTTTGACATCGACCAGCGCGCTCCGGATGAACAAGACGATGCCCGAGGAATGATGGTCTCGTCCAAAATACCAATCAAGGGCATACGTGGCAACAAGCTATAAGTAGATGACGATTCGAGATCTTAATAGTCGCCACATGGCCGCTGAATGCTGTCCTGTGGGCGAGAAACCTCGAGATCATGACACTTCAAAACTCCGAAAGTAGGATAATATTAGCACGAAGGCTCAGCGTGCCGAGGTGATTGATCTTCCATGTGCTTACTCTCCGAGACCATGACCGACTTCGAAGAGTAGGGGGCTTTTGTTATGGAAAGATCCGAGCCCCTTGTAATTCCGAGAACGGGTTTCATGCTGATCCGATCGGACGGGTGACTACCAGCTCGGCTCGGATTATAGAAGGAGATATGATCCGACGAAGGTCCATAATCACTCTGATCAAGACCTTCTGTTAGAAAGACCGAGCCGAGTTCAGATTCCAAGGCGGGCGCTCCATGAGCCATGCTTAGAAACTATCATAAGTGGACGTGGCCGGTTACTTCGCCCGTAGATACATATGATGCGCACGATATATTACACGATCCTTGGATTGCGTACAATATCTCCATGATTCGAAAATCCTCCTGATTGAGTGAATCGTGGCGAGATTAACGGACCCTGATCGTCCAACAATCATGTATAAAATACACCAAGACCCCATTGTTACTGGTACGCAATATCTCGCACTCTCTCTACCTCTCAACTTAGACCCCAATTCCCTTTACCTGACTTAGGCATCGGAGGGTCCCCCGACTCAGCCAGGGTCTCCTTTGCTCACCATTTGTGCAGGACCAAGGTCCATTCGTGGGGCATCGCACGGAGTGGAGGGTGGTCCAGATTTTGTCATCAACAGCTATTACATGCTTAATATACTATTCAATGGAATGAATGATAAATGTTAGTTTCTAATTGAATAATTCTTTACGTATAATTTGATGTTTAGATTTAAAATTTAATATTCTAATATGTCATGGATCCCAAATTTTCTCATCACAATACTTTATATGTGAAATTGCTATCGATATTATATATTAAATTCACTGTGGCTCATTTTGCTATTTAGAGATTGTTGAATAATATTTTTGTAGGTTTCATGAACTAGCAGTCATTTCGTGTAATAGATTAAATGGAATTTTATTGTAAACTTATCATCCTGTGAATAATTTATGCCTATGTGGCTTTTCTTTTTCTTTTTTTCTTTTTTTTTTCACACACGCACCCGCCACACACCTATGCACACCGTAGTGGGATTTCACCACCTATGGGTTTCGAACCCAAGACCTTGTGTTCAAACTCCTTAGAGTCTACCACTCGGCCAAGGACCGGAACCATATGCCTATGTGGCTTTTGGGTTAATCCCTTTTTGTTGTGCTATTGAAAGGACTTTTTGGGCAATGTAACTTTAATTGACTATTTTTGTATAAACTTATAATGGTAAGTTTTACTTGTTGTATCATCTGATCGGTCCAACATAAGAATGGTGTAGATTAAAAAACATTACAAAAAGGTAATACCAAAGAAGGTTACTGCTAGGCATTCAACGCTCATTGATTCCTTTTGTGGGTCCACCTAGTTAAAACAAGATGAAATTTGTGTATTTTCATTCATCCAAGTCTACGTGACTTTATGAACAGGGTAGATGGCTCGTACACACCCAGGTGGGCCCTTGAAACAATCTATGGTCCAAAGTGTCATATAGATGGGGGTAGATTTATCACAGGCTTCCATGGTGGGTCCCACTGTCCCAAGGTGTGGGACCCACCCTAAAATGAACTGGTAAAAAGGGCTAGGCAGTGTGGATGTGCCACACGTGCATCATACTGGCATCTAAGGGGGGTTTCAACGCTAGGAAAGAATTCACTGTTTCCAGCAGCATGGTCCACTGGAGCTTTGAATCTGGCTCAGATTAATGGTCTGAAAAATGGATGGGCGATGTGGTTATACTCTAAGTACAGCAAGGTGGGCCCCATTCAGTTTTCAACGGCCAGGGACACCCTGAAATTTCAACGGCTGGACAGTGTGGATATAAAATACATGCATGCATCATGGTGGGCTCGAACACTGGCCCGCCTACTAGGCAGTGTGGCTAAAGAACATAAAACATGGTGGCCCCCACTAGGAACGGCCTGGATATACACATGGTGGGGTCCACAGCGGGCCCCACAGGGATTGTATAGCAAATACACATTATAATAGGCCTTGGGAAGTTTTCAACAGTAGGCGCTCAATCAAACACTAATTCTTTTGGCTTGGCCCAGTTATACCAGGCCCCATGCCTTCAAGTGAACTATCAAAATAGATGGACATCATGGATACAACAAATACATCAAGATGGGACCCCACAGCAGGCCCCCAAGCGTTGAGAAAACATGCATAAAAGTTTTGGATATGTTGAAATTGTAGACAGCCCACAAGGGCCCGTTCCCTGCTTTTGTGATCAACTCCGGTGGGTTACTAGGGTACCTTAAATACATGACGGCAGAAGCCCATAGTGGGCCCCACAACCCCCCAGAGATACCCATTGTGAAATTCCTTGAAATTTGGATCTGCCTCAACTAAGATTGGCCCACCAAGGCCCGTTGGCCTTTTCAGTGACCAGATTGGTGGGCCACCACAGGAAGAACATAGAGATCATGGAAGGACGCCACAATGAGCCCCACAGATCCTGTTTGTACTGAAAACACACATCATAGTCGGCCCAAGAAGGTTTCAATGGGGGACGTCAGCACCACTGTTTCCTGTGTAGTCTAACTGAGATTTGTTTATGTCTCATATATAGGGCGATGGCCTAAAATGATATGGAGGAATAGATGGCCAGTGGATGGAACACATACATCACGGTGGGCCCAGAAGCGGGCCCCAACTCGTTACCTGTTATGGCAAGCAGCAGCACCGGCTAGCGCTAGAAGCAACAGCATCCAGAGGCGTTGTTGCAGCCAAGGTCAGGGCCGCTGCCTCCCTTTTTGTTTTAATCAACAGGTGGGGTCCATATAACAAATCCATCCCGTCCATTGGTTTGGCCAGGTCATAGTGAACCCCAGGAAGTTCTGGATGGTAGGAATTTAATCTCTACCTTTTTTTTTCTTTTCTTTTTTTCTCTCTCTCTCTCTGGGTGTGGTCCAGCTGAGATTTGGATCTGCCCACACGTAAAATGCTCTGGGAGATGGATAGACGGCTGGACCTTTCACCAGCAACAAGTGGGCCCCATTGCTTAAAGGTCCCACTCCAAAATGTGCTGGGAAAACTGATGGACCACATGGATGCAAAAGCACATAACCAGGACGCCCATGGAGGTTTCAACGGTAGCCAATCCCCACTGATTTCCAATTGGTGGGACCTACAAGAGTCTTTGGATCAAACCGATAAAAGTGTGGGCCCCTCATCCAGGTACTACGTGACCTGAACAATGGGTTGAATGGAAAATATATATCACGGTGCGTGGCACCTATGGGTCCCATGAAAGTTTATAGAGAGAGAGAGAGAGAGAGAGAGATCAGTAGAGATATGGGTCCCCGGCTACTACGGGGCCCACAGCATGTACAAAACACATACCTCAGGGTGGGCCGCTGTCCACGCTGGTCAGCGTAGACAGGGTGGGTCCCACCCTCGAAATTGGATGGACAGCAGGGAAATGAAACAAATACGTCGTGGTTGGGTCCCACATCAGTGGGCCCACCACTCTATCTTGAACATACATCAAAGAAGGGCTCCACGACTCGCTAGAAAAGTCCAATCCATGGTGCAATCACACCGTCCACACAGTCCAAATATGGATGGACCGTGGGACTCATTGGATGGCTTAAAAATGGGGATGGACGGTGGCCCCTAGCTCTCACAAATTAGAGGGAGGTGGGGTCATTTGCCATGGGAGTTTGGGGTAGTTTAGGGAGCGAAGGGGTATTAGGGTGTGGGAGAGTTAAGGCTCTTGTTGACTTTAGGTGCGATTACAAGGGGGAGGGCACATATATAAGAGTAGCTTTGTCCAACATAAGGGACATGGACAATAAAGCAAGGTTATTATAGTATTTTCTCATATCTAGGTAATGATGGTTTATGGGGAAAAGAAAAAGGGTAAGGGGCACTTGTGCTAATTTGCTAAAAGTTGGGGCAATGGGATATAATTTCACATAGGTGGGAGAATATTGCCAAGATGCTTGTAGATATCCTTTTTGGATTCCTACCAAGCGGGGTTCACACCACATGCCTGCGTGCATTGGGATGCATGCTCACCTCGATTTACGCAAACATGTATATCTCACTCACTGTCGTATCGAAACAAGGCGTGTGGTACTATGTTAGAATCGTAGTGCTTACGCAGTTGTCAGGGTATATAGGTCTCAGGTCATTACGATACAAAAACATGGACACAATTGGTGATTGATAGTCCCATTGATCCTAGCATTAAAAAAAAAAAAAAATAAGATTAAAATTAAAAATTAAAAAAAAAAAAAAAAAAAAAGCATACAAAAGGTAGGTTCCAATAGAACATGGGTCTCGCACCTGAGATAATTTAAGACCCATGCCACACTCTAAGAGTCGTGAGGTAGAAATGTATCTTATGCTTCCATCTCTTAAACTCTTGGCCATCAAAAGTCTCGAGTAAACTAACTTATTATCATTTGATTGATTTTCTGAAGTTAGGGCGTTATTTCTCAAAAATGTTGAAAACAATGGTACAAAAAATACTCAAATTGAAATACATCAATGCAATATAAAACAACACCTATTTGGATGATCGCAATAACGGTAATCATAACCGACAACGAATCTGTTTTCTTGTTGGACAAGGGGTAGACTCAATCGCTCTCTTTGGGATAGTTCACGCGCCTCAACATAATTTTTTTGGTGTAGTAAGTTTGCAACGCACTATCCCCTAGGATACAATCATACACGCATCATGTGAAACCTAACACCAAAATGGGTGAAAATCCAAGAGATGATACCTAATCCCCGCTATAACACTCATGCAATGCATGTCACACATACACATGTCAAGACACTGAGAGACATGAAAGAAATCTGCTCAAGCCCACTAGAGAGTATTCGTGCACACACATGGTAACGGCCTTCCAGGCCAATTTTTCCAATAGACCCACCTCAGGTATGCATACGAGCTAGAGCATAATATAATACTTTTTCAAAAAGTAAAAGACAAGAAAACTTTATAAACACTTCTCAGCTCTATATATTTGATATGACACTAAACTTTAGCATAAAAAGTTTAATGACTATTTTTTCTAAAAAATTTTCTTATTTTAATTTTCTTTATTTTTTAAAATACCCCAACAATTAACGTTTTACATCCGAGCTCACCTAAATTGCCAAATTTCTGTTTTCTTATACCCTCACCCTAAGCATGGTTTGTAACCTCATGAAAAGTTATTCGTATTTGCATGTGTCCACATGTGAATGTGGGCAGCTCTACAGGTGCGTGGAATTAGCAAATCTCTATTTTTGGTAACTTTTCTTTTCTCCAAGATTAGATCTCTTTCTTAGTTTTCCTAGGATGCATCTGATGTATTGCTATGAGACCCATCAGGACTCAAAGAAATGGATTTGATATATATATATATATGAGAAATGCTCACACACAACTAGTTGGACCGTGAGTTTTGGTCCAACTAACTGGGCATTTAATGAAAAAATTCTCCTTTTTATACAGTGCATACACCTATATTGAGGAATTTTAGAATGCATGCCATAGTCATGTAAAGTGACATATGTGTTAAGATCTAAGCCATTCATCAGTTAGGATTCACTAAGGAGAACTTATATGCTAAAAACTAAGAAACTACACTTTTAAGAAAAGTACAAGTGTACGTGTTAAATCTAGATCATTGGACTATTTTATTAACAACCTATTATTTTCATAAGTATTTGACATGTTTGATTATAAGATCAACATTTTTTTTTTGGCCCCTAACAAGTTGATAATGTAATTCATCTAATGTACAGATTTGATTTTTAGTTGGATGGTCCAAATCTATAATAAGTGTGTAGTCCATTCTACATTTAATGAAAAAAAAAAAAAAGACTCTCCTAATTAATGTAAGTAAATGCTTCCATGGTAGACTAATTACATTTTGGCATCGAAAAGGGCCCACAGCTTGAGTGAGCCCATCATTGCGTTAATGTAAAATCAACCCCATCCATTAGGTATGTCACCCCATGTTAGATCAAGGTCTCAAATTTCATTCCCAGCCTTAGTTCAGGTGAATCACATGATCAGAAACAGTGTATATCGAAACGTTCACCCTCTAAACTATTTCCATCAGTGTGGCTCACATGAATCATATATGGACTTCATTTTTGGGACTCAGGCTTAATTTTGGTGTGATATCTAATAGCTGGAACGGATTTCATAGTTTCTTTACAATGGGCCCTGAAAAAAAATCAAGAGCGGATGTCTCTCTCCTAATTGTTCCTATTGGTATAGCCCTTCTGAATCACTGATTAGCCTAATTTCTTTGCTTTGACCCTATCACTAGATTACATGTTTAATGGTCAGAGTGGATCTTACATACATTTAAGAGTGGGCCCGTGAAAAAATCTGAGGTGGGAGTGCGTGTGGTACCTGTTCCCCAAATATTACCATTTGGCATAATTAATGCTCGTAATGCTGGCATAGAGGTGGCATTGTGGACGAGGATTTCTTGCGAAAGCCTTTTGCTGGAAGTTCCTGTGCAAGGATGCCGGGTGGAGCCCAGTGCAATGTATGTGAGAAATTTATTCCGTCCATCCATTTTGCGAGCACATTTTAGGACGTTATATAAAAAATGAGGTGGATACAAGACTCAAAGGGGTCACACGAGAGGGGAAATTTGGGAAAGAAATTCCCACCGTTGAAACCTTCCTGGACCCCACCTTGATGTTTATATGCAATCCAAACCCTTTATAAGGTCATTCCAAATTAGATGAAGTGAAAACACTAAAAATATAGCCTGATGCAGAAATTTTATGGCCAAAAAAATGTTTCAACGGTGCTCAGTGAATAACAACTATTTCCTCTCGTGTGGCCTAGTTGAGTGCTTTGATACATCTATTTTTTGGTCGCACATCCTAAAATTATCTTTCAAAAAGGATGGATGGGATAGATTTCACAAAAACATATCGGTGGGGCCCACCCAGCGTCCTTGCGCAGGAACTTCATGTGAAAGGCTTTTGTAGGAAATCCGGGTCCATTGTTTTGGTAATTAATCCTCGTAATGCCGATATACGAGTGATTTAAACGCAGCTTTGAAAAAGAGTGGCCCCTTTGGGTAGGCCGACTATGGTGTTAATTTTAAATCTACCCCGATCATCTGATGGGTCACCTCACTTTACACCTAGGGCTCAAATTTCAGGCCCATCCATGCTTCGGGTGGACCACACAACTGAAAATAGTTGATAAAGAAAAGTTCACCTTCCAAACTATTTAAGTTGGCGTGGCCTACTTGAAAGATGAATGGATCTAAATTTTGTCCCTAAATAAGTTCTCCTTAGTGGATCCTAACTGATGAATGGCTTAGATCTTAGCAAATATGCCACTTTACATAATTATGACATGCATTCTAAAATCCCTCAATATAGGTGTATGCATTGTATAAAAGGAGGAACTTTTTCATTAAATGCCCAGCTAGTTGGACCAAAACTCACGGTCCAACTAGTTGTGTGTGAGCATTACTCATATGTATATATATATATATATATATATATATATATATTATATATATACCAAAACCTAAATTGCTTATTTGAGAGGCGGATGTTGGATAGGAGATGCTTAAAAATAAAATTAAAAAGAAAAAGAAATAAAAACTCTTGGATCGAATATTTCAACCCAAAAAATATAATTGGTAGCTTTCCACTGTGCAAAGTGAGACCTGTTGTACAAATGGTTTGAAATATTAGAAGATGACCAACATGTGAGCAAACCACAATTTATAGGACCAGAAATGATATGGTGTGCCAGGAGAACCCTAATGTGATAGAGCTATCTCTCCACGGTATACAAGGCCTTAGCATGAAAGGTTTGTCTAAAAAATCAACAAAACTATACAAAGAAGATACAAAAGTTAGAGATCACTTAGTGTAGAAAGTTTAAAGAGGAAAGCAAGGAGACCGGCATTATTTAGTCTTGGTTGCCAAAGAAGATACAAAACAAACAAATTTTCCATCTTCTATACAAGAGCTCCTCCATGAATATGAAAACTTAGTACTCAAGGAACAACCAATTAAACTTCGAACATTCAGCACCACATTCATTTAATGTCAGATTTGAGTTTATCGAATCTAATTCACTATCAAATAAGTCCAGCTGAACATGTTGAGCTCCATCAACTATCTACTGGGTTACTACAGAAAGATTTAATTTAGAAAAGAATATCCCCATGTGCTGTCCTTGCATTACTAATCTCTAAGAAAGATCTTGGAAGGATGCGTGGGCAGCCGTGTGATCAACCAAAGTATATTGAGTACCGCTTTCCTAAGTTTGGACACTATGTTGGACATGTTACATGGAGCAAGACTTTTCAAAATTCAACCTGAGGAGCAAATATCATCGGATTTGTATGATGAGCCGATGACAAGTAGAAAACTGCAATGAAGACTCGAGGCAGGCTCTACGAGAGGCCCATCATGCCATTTGGCCTTTCAAATACGCCGAGCACTTTCATTAGACTGATAATAGATATACCACCCTTTATTTGGAAGTTTTTAGTTGTTTATTTCAATAATATTCTTATTTTAAGTTCTAATTCATTCATTCACCTTGATCGCTTATGGAAAATTATTTGATATATTAGAAGTCGCTTATGGAAATGTGTTCATTCTTTGCCAATGGTGTTTGTTTTATTTATATATTGTGTCAGTATAAAGGACCAAGGTTGACCAAGAGAAAATTAAGGCCATTGCGGAGTGGCCTACCTCATGAATCCCTTTAGAGGTCCATTCTATCACGGCTTGATGACATTTTATCAAAAATTTATTCAAAATCTCAGTACAATTATTGCACATGTCACCGGTTACATGTGCAAAGGTAAGTTTGAATAGACTAAAGTGGCGGACCGAAGCTTCAGTACCATAAAATTTATTAAAAAAAAAAAAAAAAAAAAAAAAAGAAGAAGAAGAAGAAGAAGAAGAGAAGAAGAAGAAGAAGAAGAAAGATGACAGACTCCAATTATTGCACTTTTGGATTTTAATAGTCTTTGAAGTGAAAAAGCGAAGTTTCAAATGTTGGTATTGGCACAATGCTAAGTTAGGAAGGCAAGCTAATCGCTTTAGTGAGAGGCTTAATGATGCATGGTGCCACATATAATCTTGATGCAATGATCTAGGCGTTATACCATTGGAGGGACTATCAGATTCATTGAAAATTCATTCTATAATCGGACCATGAGGCGTTAAGATATCTCAACTCCTAAGACAAGCCGAGTGCTCGTTATGTAAAGTGGATGGCTTTTCTACAAGAATAAACTTCTTTATTTGTGTTACAAAGCTGGAAGTTAAAACAAAGTGGCAAATGCTTCGAGTGGAAGGGTGATTCTTTTAGGAACAATAACCGTGGAGGTCGTGGAAATCAATGCATTAAAAGAATAATACAATGACACCTTTTTTCGCAAAGTGCCTAACAAATATGTGCATAGCCAAGATCCAAAGTATGAATTCATCTCACACAACGAATATTTATTTAAGGGCTCTCAATTATGCATTTCCTAAGAATCGTTGGGGGAGAAAATTCCATCTAAACTACATGGAAGAGGACTAAGTGGACAACTTTTAAAGACATGAAACATTGGCCATGATGGAGAAAAAATAATAGTGGCCTTACAAGCGCCTTGACATTGAATGGTCCATAGCATGATGTTGTCGATGCCAAGTCTCGAAAGGTCATTTGCAGAACACTGGCTTTAATAATAAAAAAAAAAATGGTTTTCCATTCTAGTCGCAATATGGGTGGACATTTCTATGGGCTTTATTCTAGGTCTTCATAGACTCAAAGGAGAGTATATTTAAATTTTGTTGTGGTAGACCAATTTTCAAAGATAGCTCAGTTGATTCCATGTAAAATGATGATGGACGCTACGCACATTGCTAACATATTCTTCGCATAGATTGTGCACTTTACAAGGTACCGAAAACAATAACTTTAGATTGTGAATTAAAGTTTGTCAGTCACTTCTATAGCACTTTATGAAAGAAATTGGGAACCAAACCCAATTCTCTAGTACACATTTGATGCAGGGATGGACGTGATGAGGTCAATCACCATCCTCCTTAGGGAATAATTACTCTGAATCCACAGAGCTTCTATGGACTTCTTACAGAGATTCCTCGAATCCACGAGGGAATATAACAAAATAGGAATAAATTCGAAAATAAATTAATTGATGATAAAAACGAATTTACAATCCTTTAAATAGTGATATCAAACCTAGGAAGAAGTTTTAGAATCAAACTCTATAAAAACTTGACTTACTATAACTAGTAAACTTACTATTTATAGACGGTCATGATTTCTACTAGACTTCATGGTTTTCGGCCAAAAATAGTAAGCGTCCAATTTGGCCTAACCACGTTATTCTCCTAAATTTTCTAAGCCCTTTTCATGTTGGGCATGACTCCTAAAGCTCAAAGGATCAAGAGTTATGATCGAACTAAAACTTACTACAAATGGTAAAAACGAAATTAAAATGGATTTTCGACCGTCAATCTGATGGAATCTCGCAAATCCAGCATGGGCAACCCGGCATAGAGGGTTGGTTGGCTAAAGTAGCTTCTCCTACCCCAAAATCATATATGATACGTCGAATAACTCATTTTGGTTTGCGAGATACTCCTGCTTTAGGGTTCCGACAGTCCTGATCACTTTTGCCTCCGATCGGGCCTTCTCTGGTCCATCTTGGCCATGAAAGTGTCCGCAACCCGCTCTACATCAACATCATCCTCAAATAGATAGTCAAACCGAGATAGTCAACAAGGGCCTTGGTAATCTCTTGAGAAGTATCATAGGCAACAATGTATCTTAGTGGGACATGGCTCTACCCCAAGTTGAGTTTGCCTATAACAGTTCAGTAAATCATACCACCCGAAAATAACTATTGAGATCATAAACGGAAAAAGCCCACATCATGTACTTAACTTGGTACCATTACCAGTACAAGATTAAGTGAGCGAAGATGTTGATGCTTTCACCAAGCACATCCAAGACTTGTAAGCTCAGATGAACAAGAAGATTAAACAGAGCAACACCAAGTACCGAGAAGTTGTGAACATCGGCGTGAGAAGATATTTAAAGAATGCAACTTGGTTATAGTTTATCTTCGTAAAGAAATGTTTCCAAGGGAACTTGCAACAACCTCAAATCTAATAAAATTAGTACAGGTCATAGTTTATCTCTGTAAAGAAAGGTTTCTAATGGTAACTTACAACAAGCTCAAGTCTAAGAAAATTGGTCCATGTCGAGTCAAGAGAAAGTTGAGTGACAATGCCTATGAGATCGATTTACTAGATGACTTAGATATCTCACCGACTTTAATGTGACGGATTTTTTTAGTATCATAGTGAGGTATCTGACGTGTAAGATGAAGTCATTATCGATATGAATAAACGGCTCAACATGTGTTGATTTTGGATAGTTTGTTGCAAAATTTCAGCTTTAAATCTTAGAGATCACATTTGCCATTTGTTGAAGATAAGCGGACTGATTTAGAAGACATGATTGAAGATTTTGGAGGTATTTGGTAGATTTGTATTTGTCATTTTAGGCCAAATCTTTGTTGGTGAGATTTTTATTATCTTAAATAAATTATAGATTGATTTGAAATGAATTAGGATTGATTTAAAATCAATCTAATAGTTGGAGGATTTTCATTAAAAATTCGTAGGAATTATCTTTAGGATCCATTGGGGGGGAGAGGGCATCCCACATTTTCACAGTTGTGAGTTTTCTTAATTATTTTATGAGAAGTTTAATGTCAATAAAGTTATTTCTCCCCTCTACTCAGATATTCTTGTGGGTGTACTCTTACCCATTTCTTCGCAATTCAGGTGTTGAGATCTCGTTAACTCAATAACCAGTTTGCACCATGTCACAATGCTAGAGAATGAATTTTTTCTTCCTCGCTGAAGTATTTTGGCTCACCTTAATTGAGGAGGAACCACCTACGAGGGTACGCATCACACAACATAGACAACATATGAACTAGATCATCCAAGTTGAAAGTTAATAAATACCATTGTTATATGGAAAGTTGAGAGTTGAAGAACATCCCCCTATCAGTCAATACATTGATTGATGTATCATACATGAATGTACTTACCCTCTTCACCAATTGCTTGGTCTTCTTGGTGACTATAAATCAGTTACAAGCCATCTTTAAGTATAGTATCATCATCACCTGTCTGTCTGTCCATCTCTTGCCTGCCTACTGATTCATGTCTAGCTTATAAGAGTGGCACCTGGGGACACCACTCCACTCCACTTAAAGATGCAGCATCTCAGAGTTGATACTAAAAACACAGGAAAAACACAGGCACCCATCAACCACCACAAATCCCAAACAGAAAATAACACACTAAGATAATTGCATCCATCCTCTCTGTAAGAAAATTGTGGCAGTAAAATCTTGGTGAGCAAGTGTTTGATGTTACTACTATCCAGGATACAAATGACCATGACATGATCCTCCTATGTTTCAGCCCCTTCCAACTGCACATTCAGGCAAATCTATGGAATGATACTTTTTTTATTATTATTATTTAGCCAAGCCAGCAAACGAAAATAGACAGTAAAAAAAAGAAAATAGAGAGAGCAGAAGAGAACGAAGAATAAAAATATACTGGGCTGAGAAAGAGCAGCTAATTCATCTTGCTGCTCTAAAAAACTGTCATGAACCAGTGAGTATAGAAAAAACGCTGTGGATAAGCCTCAAACATTTAATTGCATTTGGAGGGCCAATGTTGACCACACACGTGACAGATCTTGTTCTTAAAGTCATCAAAGACACATGTGTGGTCAACATTGGCCCTCCAAATGCAATTAAATGTTTGAGGCTTATCCACAGCCATTTTTCTATACTCACTGGTTCATGACAATTTTTTAGAGCAGCAAGATCTTGTTCTTAAAGTCATCAAAGACTGATGCCCACAACTCCAGTTGGATGGACAGTTCCAAATATAGTTGCACCAAGTGAGAACAGAAGCAGCAACTGATCCGGGTGCGGGAGCAAGAAAGCATCTGTTTCAAAAGTTACAGCTATACGATTGTATAACAGTGCCCATATGCATGATTTACGGCCTGCATAGCAATTGTACAGCATATACAGGTACAGCCATATGGTTGTATAACAGTAACTATATGGCTGAGATCTATCTAGTTGAAATACAAGTCTAGAGTGGGTAAATGTCCAATACCCATATATCAACCAGTTGCAGGAAATATGGTTTATACACAATTGTACAGAAAATCTGTATGACACAGTTGTATTCTGTTAGCCCATGTGGCTGGCATTTTGACAGACCGAGTGCTGATTTTCAGCTACCATATTTAGTTTTTTCCCCCTTTCAACAAATAAAGAAGACAGAGACTAGTTACGTGGACTGACAGGCATAGACTATTTACGTGGACTGATAGGCATAGACTACTTATGTGGACTGATAGGCTTAGTTCTTGGCTTTTGTATTAGCAAACCAATAGGTTTCTTTCCTTCACTTTTTTATTATTTAGTGATTGATGTTAACTATTGTATGGCTATATAAATATGGGCCAAAAGACAATTGATTATGATAATTTCTAATGAATGAATGCTGCTTTTGTTGAACCCTACGATGGGTTTCAATTTCTAGAGTTGCACTGTTAGTTTCTATTTTATAATTCGTTACTCTCCTTGTTCTTATTATTATTTTTTTTTTCTTTCTTTTTAAATGGAAAAGAGATCTTACTTAGATAAGGAAAGTTATGAGCAATAGAATTCAAGCTACCTATTTAAGATTGTTTGGACTTCTTTGTAAATAAGCCTATATATATAAGCATTCATTGAAACAAATGGGCAGATGTTCGATTGGAAAAGACAAGAAAAGAAAAAGATAAAAAAAAAAGGCTTGTCTGATTCCTGCAATAGAAACACCATATAAGTGATTCTTCTAGCTTCTAGAGGTAACACTGATCTAGATTATTTTTTCTTATGGATTAGAGATCTTAGATAAGGAAAATTATGACCAACAGCATTCAAGTTAGCAATTTAATTTTGGATTAGGAAATCTTTGTAAATATATATATTAGGCATGCACTAAAATAATATGGGCAGATATTCGATTGGGAGGAAAAAAAAGAAAGAAAGAAGAGTTTATTGATTTTGATTCCTGCAGTAGAATCACCATGGAAGTGGGACTCTAGTCCTAGTCTCTAGAGGTGACACTCTAGTTTTTTGGTGTCAATTTTATTTATTATTATTTTTTTTCCTGCGTTAAGAAAATCCACAAAATCTGTCCTTTCCATCCATTTTTGTCCTATTTCTTCTATTCCCCACTTCCAGTACATTTTACACTGTTTATGGAGAGATTGAAGCATTGAAAGTGATCATACAACCTGGTGTTGGAAGCTTAAATCTGTGGATAAGGTACATCCCTGAATTGGTTCAAGATTGAAACAAATCAGGAATGCAATTTTCATATTGCCCACGTCAATTAGGTTTTCCACCCTCTGCAAAAGATTTTTTTTCTCTAAGACACGTGGCATCTACAAAAGCAAAGTATATCAAGCACCCAAGGGATATGCTACCATCAGACCAAAGTGGAAGGACATGCCCAAGTAGTTAGCTGAAAAGAATACCAAGGTGATGGGGACATCATGCGCACACGCGCACGCACACCACCCCCCCTACGCACGTACGTACGCAGAAGAGGATCTTATCATCGATCTGGCTCGATGACGACGTCCAGGGAGGGCTCCCTAGCTAGAAGACAAGTTTTGGTTCAGAAAAGTGAGCCCGATAGTCAAGAAAAGCCCATCATGGGATCTCATGGTCGTGGCCCACTCGTCGGATTGGTTTCATTTTTTTAGGTTTTGCTTATTGTTATTATTTAGAACATTTTGAACGCTTTATATTTCTGTGTTTGGTTTTTATTTTAGTTTACTTCATTGCCAAGTAATGGTTGCGCACATGGTGCGAGTTTTTGGGGTATAGGGTTTTCCTATAAATAGGCACCCCTTGTAGTTCTTTTGATTCATTGAAGTTTAATAAAAATTCCTACTTTGTTTTTCTGCTCTTTTCGTGAGTTGTGGAAGAATTCAAAAGTGGGTGCGAAGCCCTCCCTTTTCGAAGGGCTAACTACTGTAGTGCGAAGCCACATCGATCCCAATTCATCCCCATCCCCCATCATCTTTTTTTTTTCATCTTCCCCCACCATCCATACTTCGAATTCGTCCTTTTGTTGCATTAGATTTCTTCATTACAGCAGGTTTCCAGATTTCGGCCCGTAGGAAAGTTGAAACTTCGGCGGAGCACCACGCACAAACCGTACATCAGATCGAGCTGAGATTTGGGGGTTTTGGAGTCCATCATTGGCCGATCAAAGCCAAGGTCGCCTTTTTCTGAAAGTGGGCCCCACATACGTGCGGCCGAGATCACACGCATGTGCGTCTAGGTCATTGTTGTTGTCCACACGTGCGGTACTTCTCTGGTTCGTCTCTCTCCTCTCTTTCACTCCGTTTTCACCCAAAATCCCTAAACCTAACCCTAAATTACTCAAATCTCCAATTTTATGCCCATTTTCTTACCCTAGGGTTCCTTGATTTGAAATTGGTGAATCCCTTGGATTAGGGACTGATTACTATGCATGTGTGAAGGATTATTTCTTATCTATGAGTTATCGTTTGCTTCATAATTTTTATTGATCCAACCCTACCATGTGTAGGGCTGGACCCGCATAGATTCCCCTTTAATTGAATGTTTGGATTTTCATGTGGGATGTGGAATTTGTGTAATTGTTTCTGAATTGGTATGATCTAATCCTGAAATCTTGCATATCATATTTACATTTCATGTCCTGCATCAAATTTGGTATCAGAGCCTAGGGTTCTTGTAGGGGAATTCACCACATATTTAGGGTTTAGTTTATTTGAATCCTTCATGCATCCAGTCCATCACATATAGCTTTTAGGAGTCCGTAGTCCCTGATATCAGCTGCTGAAATTTCTATTAACAGAAAGCTAGCAACTCACGTTGCTGGAATTTTCTGTTATTCCTTATTTTGACAACTATATTGCTGGATTTTAGTAGCACTACGTAGTTTCCCTCATATAGAGTCTCATAGGATCATTTAGTCCCATATAGTCGTCGTAGAAAGTCCCTAGGTGGAGTTAGCAAGTTGTACGCCCGCACGTACGGGTCATTGTTTTGGCTAGCACCCTACACTAGACATGGAACAACTACTAAGTCATTAAACAAGCTGTCCCAACAGATCGAGTCGTGGGGTAAGCGCATGGAACAAAGCATAGATCAACGCCTTGACCAAGTAGAGGCCTCCCTCAGGACAAACCCCACCATTAAAGCAAATGTCCAATCTCAGGCAGGTGGCCAGGATAATAGACCAATGAATGGAGGTGACCAAAGAATCAGTCATGGGTATGCACCCGTGCACCCACCCCAAGAGGGGCATCAAAACCACTATTTTGAGTGGCACAACACGTACGGCCTTGTGGCTAGAGAGAGTGCCCCAGAAGCTAGTATAGAGTTACCCACTGAGGCCATTCCGGTAGTAGATGAGTTTCGTGATGTCTTTCCTGATGATCTACCAGATGAGTCTCCCCCTAGGAGGGATATAGAGCACACCAGAACATGGGACACCGTAATACCTACAGCCGAGTTTGTGTTTAATAGTTCTGTCAATAGGTCTACAGGACTTAGTCCTTATAAATTCGTTACTGGTTATAAACCTGAGAAACCTATTGATCTTGTCCCTATGTCACTGTCTCATAGGCCGTCAGAGCCTGCAAAGTCTTTTGTGCATCACATTCATTCATGGCATCAAGGAATCAGGCAGAAGATCACTACTAGTAATGAACATTACAAATTTTCTACAGACCATCATAAATGTTTCAAAGAATTCAATGTAAGGGACTCTGTGATGGTCCGCATCAGGCCCGAGCGATACCCGACAGGGGCCATTCGTAAGTTACACGCGCGTAGTGCTGGGCCCTTTAAAATTATAAAGCGAAACGGTCTCAATGCGTTTGAGGTAGATTTTCCACCCTCCATGGGAATTAGTTCCACATTCAATGTGGAGAATCTAGTTGCATTTCAAAGGGCCATTGATGCATTGTCCAACCTTTCGCCTAACCATCCTAATTCATCAGACCTTTCCATTGATCCATAACCCTCCCGACCCATTTTCCCAACCTCTACCTCCCATACCTATCCGTCCTGACCCTTCTTCCCAACTACTACGTCCCATACCTACCCCTCCCGACCCATTTTTTCAACCTCTACATCCCATACCTACCCGTCCCGACCCATTTTCCCAGCCTCTACCTCCCATACCTATCTGTCCTGACCCTTCTTCCCAGCTACTACGTCCCATACCTACCCTTCCCGACCCATTTTCCCAGCATCTACCTCACATACTTACCATTCCCACACCTAGAAAGAAAATAGAGAATATTCTGGACCATCAGATAATATCTACGTCAGACGGCGGGTTTCAGAAGTACCTGGTTAAATGGAAGTCACGCCCAGCTTTAGACAGCACGTGACTCACTAAGGATGAGCTTCAGAGACTTGATTCTGACATCCTGGATCAGATCGAGAGTTTTATTTCTCCAGTGGCGAAATCTTCGCAGCCGGAGAGAATTGATGAGAACATCATGCGCACATGTGCACGCACACCACCCCCCCTACGCACGTACGTACGCAGAAGGAGGATCCCATCATCAATCTGGCTCGATGACGACGTCCAGGGAGGGCCCCCTAGCTAGAAGACAAGTTTTGGTTCAGAAAAGTGGGTCCGATAGTCAAGAAAAGCCCATCATGAGATCTCATGGTCGTGGCTTACTCGTCGGATTGATTTCATTTTTTAGGTTTTGCTTATTGTTATTATTTAGAACATTGTGAACGCTTTAAATTTATGTGTTTGGTTTTTATTTTAGTTTACTTCATCGCCAAGTAATGGTTGCGCACATGGTGCGAGTTTTTGGGGTATAGGGTTTTCCTATAAATAGGCACCCCTTGTAGTTCTTTTGATCCATTGAAGTTTAATAAAAATTCCTACTTTGTTTTTCTGCTCTCTTCGTGAGTTGTGGAAGAATTCAAAAGTGGGTGCGAAGCCCTCCCTTTTCGAAGGGCTAACTACCGTGGTGCGAAGCCACATCGATCCCGATTCATCCTCATCCCCCATCATCTTTCTTTTTTATCATCTTCCCCCACCATCCATACTTCGAATTCGTCCTTTTGTTGCATTAGATTTCTTCATTAGAGCAGGTTTCCAGATTTCGGCCCGTAGGCTAGTTAAAACTTCGGTGGAGCACCACGCACAAACCGTACATCGGATCGAGCTGAGATTTGGGGGTTTTGGAGTCTATCATTGGCCGATCAAGGCCAAGGTGGCCTTTTTTCTGAATAGTCGGCCCCACACACGTGCGGCTGAGATCACACGCATGTGCGTCTAGGTCATTGTTGTTGTCCACACGTGCGATACTTCTCTGGTTCGTCTCTCTCCTCTCTTTCACTCCGTTTTCACCCAAAATCCCTAAACCTAACCCTAAATTACTCAAATCTCCAATTTTATGCCCATTTTCTTACCCTAGGGTTCCTTGATTTGAAATTGGTGAATCCCTTGGATTAGGGACTAATTACTATGCATGTGTGGAGGATTATTTCTTATCTTTGAGTATCGTTTGCTTCATAATTTTTATTGATCCAGTCCTATCATGTGTAAGCCTGGACTCGCATAGATTCCCCTTTAATTGAATGTTTGGATTTTCATGTGGGATGTGGAATTTGTGTGATTGTTTCTGAATTGGTATGATCTAATCCTGAAATCTTACATATCATATTTACATTTCATATCCTGCATCAAATTTGGTATCAGAGCCTAGGGTTCTTGTAGTGGAATTCACCACATATTTAGGGTTTAGTTTATTTGAGTCCTTCATGCATCCAGTCCATCACATATATCTTTTAGGAGTCCGTAGTCCCTGATATCAGCTGCTGAAATTTCTGTTAACAGAACGCTAGCAACTCACGTTGCTAGAATTTTCTGTTATTCCTTATTTTGACAACTATATTGCTGGATTTTAGTAGCACTACGTAGTTTCCCTCATATAGAGTCTCATAGGATCATTTAGTCCCATATATTCGTCGTAGAAAGTCCCTAGGTGGAGTTAGCAAGTTGTACGCCCGCACGTACGGGTCATGGTTTTGGCTAGCACCCTATACTAGACATGGAACAACTACTAGAGTCATTAAACAAGCTGTCCCAGCAGATCGAGTCGTGAGGTAAGCGCATGGAACAAAGCATAGATCAACGCCTTGACCAAGTAGAGGCCTCCCTCAGGACAAACCCCACCATTAAAGAAAATGTCCAATCTCAGGCAGGTGGCCAGGATGATAGACCAATGAATGGAGGTGGCCAAGGAATCAGTCATGGGTATGCACCCGTGCACCCACCCCAAGAGGGGCATCAAAACCACTATTTTGAGTGGCACAACACGTACGGCCTTGTGGCTAGAGAGAGTGCCCCAGAGGCTAGTATAGAATTACCCACTGAGGCCATTCTGGTAGTAGATGAGTTTCGTGATGTCTTTCCTGATGATCTACCGGATGAGTCTCCCCCTAGGAGGGATATAGAGCACACCAAAACATGGGACACCGTAATACCTACAGCCGAGTTTGCGTTTAATAGTTCAGTCAATAGGTCCACAGGTCTTAGTCCTTATAAAGTCGTTACTGGTTATAAACCTGAGAAACCTATTGATCTTGTCCCTATGTCACTGTCTCATAGGCCGTCAGAGCCTGCAAAGTCTTTCGTGCATCACATTCATTCATGGCATCAAGGAATCAGGCAGAAGATTACTACTAGTAATGAACATTACAAAATTTCTACAGACCATCATAAATGTTTCAAAGAATTCAATGTAAGGGACTCTGTGATGGTCCGCATCAGGCCCGAGCGATACCCGCCAGGAAGCCGTTCGTAAGTTACACGCGCGTAGCGCTAGGCCCTTCAAAATTATAAAGCGAAACGGTCTCAATGCGTATGAGGTAGATTTTCCACCCTCCATGGGAATTAGTTTCACATTCAATGTGGAGGATCTAGTTGCATCCCAAAGGGCCATTGATGCATTGTCCAACCTTTCGCCTAACCATCCTAATTCATCAGACCTTTCCATTGATCCATGACCCCTTCCCGACCCATTTTCCCAACCTCTACCTCCCATAGCTATCCGTCCTAACCCTTCTTCTCAACTACTACGTCCCATACCTACCCCTCCCGACCCATTTTTTCAACATCTACCTCCCATACCTACCCGTCCCGACCCATTTTCCCAGCCTCTACCTCCCATACCTATCTGTCCTGACCCTTCTTCCCAGCTACTACGTCCCATACCTACCCTTCCCGACCCATTTTCTCAGCCTCTACCTCACATACTTACCCTTCCCACACCTAGAAAGGAAATGGAGAATATTCTGGACCATCAGATAATATCCACGTCAGATGGCGGGTTTCAAAAGTACCTGGTTAAATGGAAGTCACGCCCAGCTTCAGACAGCACGTGGCTCACTAAGGATGAGCTTCAGAGACTTGATGCTGACATCCTGGATCGGTTCGGGAGTTTTATTTCGCCAGTGGCGAAATCTTCGCAGCCGGAGAGAATTGATGGGGACATCATGCGCACACGCGCACGCACACCACCCCCCCTACGCACGTACGTACGTAGAAGGAGGATCCCATCATCGATCTGGCTCGATGACGACGTCCAGGGAGGGCCCCCTAGCTAGAAGACAAGTTTTGGTTCAGAAAAGTGGGCCCGATAGTCAAGAAAAGCCCATCATGGGATCTCATAGTCGTGGCTCATTCGTCGGATTGATTTCATTTTTTAGGTTTCTCTTATTGTTATTATTTAGAACATTGTGAACGCTTTAGATTTATGTGTTTGGTTTTTATTTTAGTTTACTTCATCGCCAAGTAATGGTTGCGCACATGGTGCGAGTTTTTAGGGTATAGGGTTTTCCTATAAATAGGCACCCCTTGTAGTTCTTTTGATTCATTGAAGTTTAATAAAAATTCCTACTTTGTTTTTCTGCTCTCTTCGTGAGTTGTGGAAGAATTCAAAAGTGGGTGCGAAGCCCTCCCTTTTCGAAGGGCTAAATACCGTGGTACGAATCTACATCGATCCCGATTCATCCCCATCCCCCATTATCTTTTTTTTTTTCATCTTCCCCCACCATCCATACTTCGAATTCGTCCTTTTGTTGCATTAGATTTCTTCATTACAGCAGATTTTCAGATTTCGGCCCGTAGGCGAGCTGAAACTTCGGCGGAGCACCACGCACAAACCGTACATCGGATCAAGCTGAGATTTCGGGGTTTTGGAGTCTATCATTGGCCGATCAAGGCCAATGTGGCCTTTTTCTGAATAGTAGGCCCCACACACGTGCGGCCGAGATCACACGCATGTGCGTCTAGGTCATTGTTGTTGTCCACACATGCGGTACTTCTCTGGTTCGTCTCTCTCCTCTCTTTCACTCCGTTTTCACCCAAAATCCCTAAACCTAACCCTAAATTACTCAAATCTCTAATTTTATGCCCATTTTCTTACCCTAGGGTTCCTTGATTTGAAATTGGTGAATCCCTTGGATTAGGGACTGATTACTATGCATGTGTGGAGGATTATTTCTTATCTTTGAGTATCGTTTGCTTCATAATTTTTATTGATCCAGCCCTATCATGTGTAGGCCTGGACCTGCATAGATTCTCCTTTAATTGAATGTTTGGATTTTCATGTGGGATGTGGAATTTGTGTAATTGTTTTTGAATTAGTATGATCTAATCCTGAAATCTTGCATATCATATTTACATTTCATGTCCTGCATCATAGGGAGGCACTGATATATCTTCACCAAACCAACTTACATAACAACACTATCATGCCCAACACTGCACTGTGTGTTCCTCACTTGATTGCACTTTGGGTGTGCATAGTTAGTTGCGTCATGGGCTATATTAGGTGGGACTGTTGGCATGCAAGTGTTGTCGATGTCTACCTCTTACCATGGCTGTTCCAGAGCCCAAATTACAGATGAAGAGCTGATGTCTGGCTGGTGATTGTTCATAGAACTTGTGCAAACCTACCATATCAAAGCCAACACCAAATTGTTGGGAGAAAGGCCATGATGATGATGACAACGACAATGACAGAGCTAAGATCCAGTACAAATTCTTCATGCCTTATTACAGTGTGAATTTGTATGTGAGGCCATGATGATGATTACACTACAAATTCTCTCAGTTTTCTTCCCTTTCTTCAACCCATCTTCCTATTCCTTAAACTCTAGCCTAAAACCCTAACTCCTATTCTACTATAAACCCTAGTTCTTTTAATGTTCCCCATGCCCAAATCCCCAATTCCATATAAAATCCTATATTCCTTCTAAAGCCCTAATTCTTTTCAAATCCCCAACCATACACACTCAAACCATAACCCTAAATTCCCATATCCCTAACCTTGGAAAGACCAAATCAGCCCCTTTGAATTGGACCTAAGCCTATGCTATAGGGGAAGTTCTATCTTCCATTGATCATTTAAAATTCATGTTTTTATATGGTTTAGTTTATTGTGGGATTGTGATTTAGATTGAAATCTGAATTCTATTGCTTATTTGAATTCTTAATTTTGTGGTAGGTTAGTATATCTTATACTTTGGATTGCTCTTTAATCCATCTATAATCTCTTTGCATCATATTTAGCCTAGACCATTCGTCCTGCATCACCATGCCACCTAGCACTCACGCCTAGGAAACAACTGCCTTTAGAATTGTTTAAACAAATTGTCTTTTTTTATTTATTTGTTTTAAATAATAGTGATGCCATATTTGCATCCAAAATCCAGTTTAGAGGGTTTCATTAATTTTGGGGACATTTCCAACCCTAGTTGTGACAAGCCATTGGTTACATAACTTCGGGAAAACCTTTGAAATAAAAGGGGAAAAGGCTACAGTTATGAGTAGTGACCCTGGTGCCTGTAGTTATGAGCAGGGACCTCAGTGCCTGTCACAAATGGTCCAGCATCTGAAGCAGGCTGAGGCAAGGAATTGAAGTACTATAGTGTTGAGATTTCAAGACTGACCAAAGTACAGACTCTTGGCAGTCACGTGAGACCCTCTGCGCATGTGGCTTTAAGGCCAAATGCAAGGTGAGGGAAGTCAGCAAGTGGAGTGGGATGATCCTAGATTCCTAGTCCTAGTGATTGGTTGTCTCATAAACATGGGACAGAATGCATCTTTGTGGTAGGCACATAGCCTATGCAGCAAGTCTGTGAGGGGTGCAGAGACTTCTCCTAAGGAGGCCAACTACTGGCACAAAGCCCCTCCCTTAGAGAGTGGGAGTGTTCAGCCAAAAGCAAGACTCACTTCAGTTAAGGAGTAGAGTGTCGGGGCCAGAAGTCCTAAGAAGATCTTCAAGGGCTTGTATTCCTACCAAAAAGGTAGTTAGATGGCTCTGATGATGTGTCAATCTATGATTGGACAAGAGAAGGTTTGATTTTGTCAATCTTAGAAAGTAGTTTGAACTCCTACTTGGCTATACACGTGGTTGTGACTTTCTGCACTAGGCACAAATCTTCTATGGCACTGATGCTCTGGGGCAGGTGTAGAGGCTTTTTCTGCTTCTAGATCGAGAACCCTCTATGCCAGTGGCAAAATGGTGGCTTTACATGCTTTGGAGCTTGTTTTGGCTAGATTCGCAAATGTACAACACAGAAATCACCGTTTTTTCCCCTGATGACTTCCATCAATACTGTGTTTATTTCCTCCACAAATCTTCTCCATCACTTATTCAAGAGCGACCACTTCCTCTCCCTACTATTATTGATTCTGAGCACCCCATTGCGCATAGGCTTTTGCACTTCCATTTAACAAGGTAGAAATTATGGCTTCCCTTTCGACTTCAATCAATCTTCAAAAGCATGAAAGCCAGGATCTTAAAAAGAGAGGAATAAAGGAAAAGATTATAGAAAGGCACCTTCGTGAGAGTGATTTTTCCACCCCATGGATGGATACTTCCCTTTCCATCTAGAAAGCTTCTACCCAATCCTCTCCATAATGGAATCCCAAAAAGCAGTTGATCTTGGATTTCCACCAAGTGGTACACTGAAATAAAAACACAAGAGAATCCCCGCTTTACAACTAACGCACCTTGCCAATAGGTTCCAAATGTCTTCACTAATAGCCACATCCAACATGGCACGTTACTGAGATTCACTTGCAAACCTTACAATGGCCCAAAACATCTAAAAATTATTTAACATTGGCCACTTGATTCACTTTGGTATCACAAAACAAGATAGTATCATCCACAAATTGAAGTTGCTACCCCTCACAATGCCGCAAGCAAATGCTTTCTCCATAAGCAAACTTAAACCTTCTAACATTATTGAAATCAAGGGAGGCGACAAAGGTTCCCCCTAAACGGATGCCTACTGAGCTAGCAAAGAAACAGGCTGGTGCGTCATTCATAAGACTTAATAAGGAAACCGCAGACATGCATTCTTTGCCCCCCTCAATCCATCTTTCCCCAAAACCCATCTTGGATAAAGAATATTTGACAATGTCCCAAGCAGCATGATTATATGCCTTCTCCTAATGACGAAACATAAGACCTACCTCAACATAGCTGGGAGGACCTTATCCACAATTTGGTAGATGCCTCAGACTGAGCTAATGGGTTTAGAATAATGAATGTTAACCACATCCTGTCTTCAGGATGAGAGGGATGCATTTTGCATTTGGCCCATTGCTTATTCTGGAGCTAGCATGGAACTCCGAGAAGAAGCTCATAATATCATCTTTAATGACACCCAACATCTCTGATAGAATGCCATTGAGAAACCATCTTGCCCAGACACCTCATATACATCCATGTCAGGGACCAACCTGCTCACCACTTCATCAAAGCTTCTTTACAACCATTCCGCCATTCCCATAGGTAGAAATCTGAAAGAAAGCTCATCAAGATTTCCTATACATAGGCATGCAGGACATACATATGAAAGATGTTACAAACGATATTTGAATAAAGTTTTTTTATGGGTAATAACATGAGTCCCATTGCATTAGTTATGAAGGTTTTACTGCATGTGTTGCATTATCTATGTTATAGGCTCAACTATCAATCTTAAAAGGAGGTTTTTGTTGATTTGTTTTTTCTTAGGAGATAATTATCTTTGTCAGATTCTGCAAAAAAACAAAATTATCTTTGTCAGATTCTGCAACAACTGGTTATTGATCTGGTCTCTGTTTCTTCAAATCAAATCATTGGCCTATTCTTGTATTCATGCAAAATAAAATGTTGTATCTAGGCTAAGAATCAAATTTTCTGCTAAAACTGGTCTTTAAGACCAGCCAGTTAATCCGATCCCTATTTTTCTGCAAATTGGTACTAATCTGGATCTGTTTTTGCATCAAGTCCCCACCTGTTATGATCAAATTTAATCTGATTTCTGTTTTCTGCTATCAAGTTGTTCTTGGATCAATTGGTTAACCTGAAATTTTGTTCCTACTGAAAATCAGTTACGAGAAATTTTCTTCTTCTCCGACAATATTAACAGAATCGTTCGCTAATTTCCAATCAACATCCTGCACTACAACCTGCAGAATCTCTCCCATGTTAAATTCCTGTTTTCTGCCTCAGTTATAGAACAAATCTGAACCCATTACAGCACATTACCATCTCAAATCTGTAAGCTTTCAGCCCAAATACCTAGCTCAAAGTTATCCCTAATCCCAGCCTGCAGTCTGTCCAGAAATTCTCTCAAATATCTGTTCCTAAACATCCTTGTTCCTTATTGTGAAATGCCTGCGAAAAGTGGATATTCCTAGGCTCCATATGGATACTCCTATCAGGAATCTCCTACCTATTACAATTACCCTTATCCATCTTCCAACTTCTATCCAAGTTTCTCTAGCTATTATCATGTGTTCTTCCTATCTCCAATCTCTACCCAAGGTATTCCGTATCGGTAACGGTGGCCGTAACAGTCACCACCATTACCAATACGGGTATCGGCTGTAACGGCCGATAAGGGGGTGTAACGGCCATTACGACCTCATAACGGTTGAAAATTTAGATTCGTCCAAAAAATTCTGAAAAAATAACTAGAAAATCCAGAATAATGTAAATATTCCAAATGTGTATTCATTTTTTTTTTTTTTGAACATGTTTATGATAGTGTAACGGTCCACTCTTTGGTGAGAGTGTTGTATCGGGCTATCTAGTGAATTTGTGAACATGATTATATGTCTCTAATGTTTACACATCACAATCAAGCATTAGAACTAGAAATCAGGAAAAGTCATAAATACTACTTTTTCAATTTTAAAAAAAAATGGCCCTTGAGGTTCTATTCGCTCAAATCACTTCAATCTACAGTTTTAATATTAAAAACTATAGTAAGAGTGGTCGAAATCAGTTGTAATTACCTAGGAGGTTCTATTCGCTCAAATCACTTCAATATACGGTTTTAATATTAAAAACTATAGTAAGAGTGGTCGAAATCAGTTGTAAAATGACCTAGGAGAGGTTTTGGAATGATAAAAGTTTTTTTTTTTTTTTTTTTTTTTTTTATTTAATGGAAAAAGTGGTCGCTTTTCAACCTTTACGGGAGTAACGGTCGTTATGCCCTGTAACGGCCTTTACGACCACTGTAACGGCTGATATGGTCTTAAAAAACCAACGGTCCCGTTTCACCCCTCTAACGCTAATGTAGGGGCATTTCACATTGGGCTCAAGTGAGGTAGCCCGTGGGATGCGGGGACCACTCATGGTGGGCGGCCCATGTGATTTGGGGCCCACGAGCCCACGAGGGGGGTTCGGTCGAGGTCCTAACCCACGAGATGTGGGGCCTGGGCTATGAGATTAAGGGATTAATTCGCCATACTCTAACAGTTCAAGCTTTTAGAGCAAGTGGTTAATTGTCCTGCATCAAATTGGTATCAAAGCGGGAGGTCTCATGTTTGAGACTCCTCACCAGGGGTGATTAATGCAGGGGTATTTCACACCGGGCTCGAGTGGGGTAGCCCGTGGGATTCGGGGTCACACTCGAGGTGGGTGACCCATGTGATTTGGGGCCAATGGGGGAAGTCTCGTGTTTGAGACTCCTCACCGAGAGTGATTAATGTAGGGGCATATCACACCGGGCTCAAGTGGGGTAGCCCGTGAGATGCGAGAACACACTCGTGGTGGGCGGCTCATGTGACTTGGGGCCCACGAGCCCACGAGGGGGATTCAGCCGAGGTCCTAACCCACGAGATATGGGGCCTGGGCTATGAGATAAAAGGATTAATTCGCCATACTCTAAAAGTTCGAGCTTTTAGAGCAAGTGGTTAATTGTCCTGCATCAAATGCGTAATGATTATGGCCGTTACCTATACGTATCGGCCTTTACGGGCGTATCGTAACAGATACGGAACACCTTGTCTCTACCAGTCTTCCAATGATCCGTATGCCAAACAAGGTATCCTGTATCGGTATCAACTGGCGTAACGGTGCCCTCTGATACCGATACGGATACAGGGGTGTAACGACGATACGGGGGCGTAACGGCCCGTAACGGTGCAAAAAAATTTTTATTTTTTATTTTTGCCAAAAAAATATGAAAAAATATGGATTAAATTCAGAATATTCTAAGCATTCCAAATATGCATTCATTTATAAATTGGAAGATGTTTATGGTGGTGTAACAATCCACTCTTTGGTGAGAAGTTGTATCGGATTATCTGATGAATTTATGAACCAGACAACCTGGATTTGACGGCAAAACTCATATATTTAATTTTCTAACTATCTATTATCAATGATAGCTATATATAGAATGAATGTAATATGAAAATATTTTACATGTGTAATATATTCGAAATTTTTTTTAAAAAAAGGCCAAAAATAGTACGTAAATAGAAAAAATTTATAAAAAAAATATAAAATGACAACAACAATCTGTAAAATGAATATTAACATGTTCTACTATGATTAACACATCATATTCTACCATTAAAACAGCAAAACATTCAATAAAAAATGATTTTTTGAATTTTTTTTTAAAAAAAGGCCGAAAATAGTGCGTAAATAGAAAAAAATTATAAAAAAATATAAAATGACAACAACAATCTGTAAAATGCACATTAATATCTTCTACTATGATTAACACATCATATTCTACCATTAAAACAACAAAACATTGAATAAAAAAATGATTTTTTGAATTATTTTTTTTTAAAAAAAAAAAAAGGCCGAAAATAGTGCGTAAATAGAAAAAATTTATTAAAAAAAATATAAAATGACAACAACAATCTGTAAAATGGACATAACATATTCTACTATGATTAACACATCATATTCTACCATTAAAACAGCAAAACATTCAATAAAAATGATTTTTCAAAATTTTTTTTTTTTTTTAAAGTTGAAAATAGTGCGTAAAATTAAATAGAAAAAAATTTTATATATATATATATAAAATGACAACAACAATCTGTAAAATGGACATTAATATCTTCTATTATGATTAACACATCATATTCTACCATTCAAACAGCAAAACATTGAATAAAAAATATAAATACCTATTTTTGAGGAATTTTTGAAAAATGGCCCATGGAGAATCAAGAAAATCCTTAATATAAGTTGTTTTTATCTGTAATATCAAGTTAAGAGTGGTCAAAAATAGCAATAGAATGATTTATGAAGAGTTTGGAAGAAAGAAGTTTCTAAAAAAGTGAAAAAACAAACCTTAAAAAGCAAAAAACAAAAAAAAAAAAGGCTATTTTTTTACTGTTATGCCCTGACCATTATGGGGCCATTACAGCTACAGAATCGGGGGGTGCCCCATTACGGCCCCGTATCGCGTAACAGCCACTGCCGTTACTGATACGGCCGTATCGTAACGGATACGGGACACCCTGATGCCAAACTGTACCAATAACCTTCTCCAAACTACAAAAGATCACAACAGAACAAGCTCATAGATTGATTATTCTCATGATTGGGAAACATGAAAAGTATTCGATAATGTTAACAATAGCCATAACGGCCAGCCTTATGGCTATTACAGTACAAGCCATAATGGCACTTACAGCCCTGTAACGGTCAAAATCTTTTTAAAGTTAAAAAAGAAAAAGAAAAGTATCGGCCTGTTATGGGCCCGTATCCATCCCATTATGGGTCATTTTTTAAAATCAAGCATAACAGCCCTGTATTGTGTAATGGGCATCACTGTTACCATTACCATTACGCTTTACAGGGCTGTAATGACCATTTTACAAAAAAAAAAAAAAAAAAGCCCCATAACAGCCCGTTACAAGGCTGTTTAGTTTTTTCTTTTCTTTTCTTTCTTTCTTTGTTTGTTTTATTTTTTTTCCTAATTTGATCGTAACGACCTTTACTGCCCATATTGTAACAATAACAATGGTGGTCATTACCATTATTGAATCACCACCACAAAACAGCAAGATGAAGGTTGTCGCTGTGACCCAGGAAAATATCAAGAATGTTGCAAGATTAACCTAACAGTAACAATGGAAATAGTAGCAAATGGGTCCCAATGAGTACCACAAGCGACTCCAAAAAGATGACACACCAGAGAGTGTAAGAAAAGAGGGAACAAGATCTGGTCTTCATCGTTCCTAGACAATAGGGAGGGCTTCATCACCAAGTACCACAACGACCAAAGAAGACTCACCACTGGGGTGCATCAAGTTTGAGAATTGACATCGGCTTCCAACTCGAGGGTGTGTTCCCAATGGGATACTTTCCCAGCATGCAAAAGTAGCATGCTACAGTAATGATACAATATTAAGCCATAGTAACCTTGGCTTGGTTAGAAAGATTCCATGACTAGATAAGTGTCCTAGTTGGTCTAGCTTGTTATACAAGTTAGCGAGGACCTAGTTTTAGTGCATTTACATTATTTTAATAGAAGCCGAGTGCAATTACGATTGATCATGTCTAAACCAAAAGGAATCAATTTAAGAACTATAAGAAATTCTATGTACTTGCGACTATAAATAGACATGCAAGCCATACATTGAACAGATTTTATAAGTGAAAATCGAAAAAGTGTTTTTTAGTGAGTGATGGAATGGTTTTCTTCTTCTCGATTGAGCATGTGTTGCTCTTCCCATTACATTAGTTGCAGGGGTTTTATCGCATGTGTTGCATTACCTATGTCATGGGCTCAATTATCAACTTGAAAGGAAGCTTTGTTGATTTGATCTTTGAAATATATAACTAAGAAACCCATCAGAAAAGCAAAATGTCAATATCAAAATTCAAATTTCTTCTTTTGATTTGGTTACATCAAACGATGTGTTCTCGGGGGATTAGCTTTAATGGATTAGCTGGTTCTCTTGCCCTTCTCCAAAATGGAGTGGAAATGCTGATTTGTAGGGTCCATGGCTTGCGGAAGGAGCAAAATGAGATAATAACTTTTCAAAGGTACTTAGGCACCCCTTGTAGGACAAAAACAATTAGGCAATCAATTTTTCTTGTGCATCCTACTTTAGGAGAGCTATCACAATGTCAAAAGGTAGGCATGTTTGGAGATTTGAGGACATTTGCTCATGGCAGAGTCTACAACAAGATCACGAGAAGAATGGAAGAAGCGACCACAAGGAGTTGATAGAGGCTCCATGGGCAACATGGGTCCCTTAAATGGGGGTTCCTTTCTTGGGACTTTTCAAGCAGTGTGAGTTGGGTATACGTCGTTCCTTCGGTGTTCATGAATTCTAAAGGGTGCAAGACATTTCCCCTCTTCCACTCCACCCATTGAGAATAGTGATTCTCTTTACACTTCAGTGGTGATTTCCTAACACCCATACTATTTGGAGGAAATTCATGATCTGAAACAGATGGCCTCTTTTCACCATATTCATTTACAGGTGAGCGATGTTGCAGATTCATTTGCTACAAACAGTGTGACTAGGTTGTCATCATATGATGGGCATTCTTCTAATTTAGTGATGGCCTGTTTTCTTATAGTTTCTGTGCATGAGGTGATGAATTTCTTCTTCTTCTTCTTCTTCTTCTGGTCTTTTCTTTAATAAAATTCCTTATTGTGAATTAGAAAACATTTAGCATGTTGTCTTTTTTACACATTCTGCAAGTTCTATATGAAAGAATTGTAGCTTACTATTACTGATTTATGCCCTTTATATAGTTCTGAAAGGGATCTGTTATATCGTTTTTCAAAGGTAGCAAAGCTTCAGTGATAACAAAAAGATGGTTAAGATTGTTGGATCAGTGTATTTTTTGTGGTAATTCCCCATTGAAAATGGGACTAGCAATCTGGAATGCCCAGATCACCGTTCATGAAAGAAAAGTTACTTCTTTTATTGTGGCTTCAGAACAATTTTCATTTGAATGGCTACAGAAGAAAAAGTAAAAGGATGAGAAGTATAGAGTAATTTGCATGGTTATCTAGCTGAAGCTATAGCCATGGCCTATTAATTCATATCCACGGTACACCTGACCCTGGAGCCCAATAAGCACCCAGATTTTAAGCATCTATAAAATATGGGCATGTACTCTGAAGGATGTAATGGCGGATGTTGCCAAAATATATTATCTTATAGCCCAAAGAGAAAGATTTATAGAGTCTATTACTTAACTAAATAGGCGAAACTCAACAAGATTTGCAAAATGCATAGAATATTTAAAGAAAGAAAAGGAAAGGATAAGAAAAGAAAGGCAGAAGTGGCACCTGATTGGTCATTTTCATTGGGGGGCAGGCGTCAGTTAGACTTGCCTAAGGAATTCTTGCGAGCAGCTCTGGAATTGTCATACTCAAACTCGAGGACATTGGGGATGTGGGAAGAATCCTTGATGTAGAAGTACTTGCCAAAAGCACTCTCTTCGATAGCAGGGAAATAGGTATAGAGATGAGAATTAACAAAGGTGAACCAGAGTGCCCCAAGAACGAGTCCAAGGCCGGCTCCAGCAAAAACCTGAGCGACAGTGTGGTAGCCCAAATAGACCCTAGAGTACATGGTGAGGAAGGCGAGGGGCCATGGAAGGAGAGGGACAAAGAGGGAGTGGGGGCGGACTGGGGAGACGATGCCCTTTAAGGTAAGGAGGGTAAAGTAGGTAGCGAAGAAGAACATGTACTGGGAGTGGCTAGAGGGCCAGCCATGGGAATCGCACATCTCGAGGGCAGCGCAAGTGTCAGGGCGGGATTGCTGGACGAAGGTCTTTATGAATTCATTGAGGAATTGAGAGAGGATGAGTCCGAGGGCAAAGAACATGGCCTGGAGCTCGCGACGGAAGATGAAGTGAGAGATGAAGCCGCCAAGACTGACGAAGACAGGAATGAGGGACACCCATGCCAGGCAATGGCCCAGTTGATCCCCCCTCTGGTATCGGACGTGGGTGAGGGTCACAGCTTTCAACCCCGTCATGATGATCAACGACCACGATTAAAGATCAGATCACAGAATTAATAAGAATATGGGTTTCAGATTCAAGAGCAGATCAGATCCGATTCCGGAAGTAACACAATTCAGAGGCTTTTTTGGATTTTGGGTCTTTTGCGTTGCGGGGTATTACGTATTCATCAAAGTCAATTCAAACTGTAATAGCAGTGGAGGAGGGAGGGAGGGAGGGAGGGAACATTTGTGTTGTTTGTGATGTTAGGAGGAGAGAGCCAAAATGGGGTGGCCTGTCTGTTTCCTCACCTTTTCCTTCAATTCACTCCGTTTTCAACTACGTTGGATGGATGGACATGCCTGCAAACTTTATTTACCTACTTTGTAAATGTTATTCAACTGTCCGTTTGGGTTCGCCGTGCCATATGCATGCCATCTAACCCACCACTGTGATGGATTTTCTAAAAAAAAAAAAAAAAGGTAAGCTCCATCCAATTATTAAGTGGGCCGCACTTTAGAAAATAATGGACATCCAAGATCCAACCATTGCTTTTGGGGTTCTGATCACAGTGGCCCCACAAGCTTTATCTCCTTTTCTTTTTCTTTTCCATTGAACTCGTGTTTTTATGTTTTTTTTTTCCCCAAGATTCCCTATCCCTGTACGCAAACATCTCTGCAGCGCCTTAAAAAACATGTGTGCTGGGCTCAACCAATAAATTATTACACGCATTGCTCTCGTTGGTTGTGCCCACCATGGACGCGCATTGAGCATTCACGCTTTGAATAGCGAGCAACTATCAGTGCACTTATCTGTGCATTTATTTGTCAATCCTAAAAAGTATACCAAACAAGGAGTTAGTTGAGGCGTTAGAAGTTGTAAACTAAATACAGTATTATATAAAAAAATCAAGGAGTGAAAAATAAGTAGATTGAGGTGTTTTGGTGACCTTAACCATATATCCAAAATAATCTATCATCTAAATAATAAACCCTTAATAAATAAATCTTTGATTGATTATCCTATAACCTTAGGAACCTAATTAAAACATGATAAGATAATATAAAAGAAGTGTAGAGCTATTGTAAATTAAATTGTCCAAATACAACAGTTTTTAAATGGTTCTCAATCTTATCGACAGTCTGCCAATATATTTCAATAAAATTGAAGATGCTCTCGATAAAATCAAAGACCAGCTTGATGGGATCAAAAAAACAGTACAGCAATTTTAAAAAAAAATAATAAAAAATCTTAGAGTTTCTCGTTGGGATCAAGGGAAAGCTCGATCCTATTGAAGACCTTCGATAATATTGAAAGGCCTTTCAATCCTATCGAAAGAGTTGTTAACTAACCGTTTTATAATTGTTGCACCACAATTTCTATAAAATGGGCATTCAGTTATTAGGCATTTTGATGGTATTTTAGTGAGTTAGAAGCCCTAGTGTATCCCAATACTTCCCAACACTTGTAAAATCTTACGCAAAGAAATCTAAGTCATCTTCCATGTGATTAATCACTCTTATGAGCATTCCAAACTCCTTATGAATATGATCTTGATTTCTTGTATTCTTTAAATGATAGACACCAATTCAATAGGTAAATCATTTATCCTTTAAACATTTATAATACTCACGTAGGTGAATCCCTATTTAGAAACCAACTAAGTCTTTAGTTTTAGGAGATTCAATCAAACCCCTCCCACTACCTTGGTAGCCTAATTGGAGCATCAAGTGTAAAGTAATCAATACAAGGAAGTTGAAGAAGACCAACTTAAAAAATCAGAATAGCACAAGAGAAGTTGATCAAAGCATCAGAGAACATCGATCAAGCAAATCAAGCAAGGTGCATCAACGGGGCCTAATCCGACAAGTAAGTTGTCAATTGCAGAGTCTATTCATACTCATTTCTTGTGTATGATTGAGTGTAGAGTATGTAATCCAAACTCAAAAAAATTCTTGTGTATGATTGAGTGTAGAGTTTGTAATCCAAACTCAAATAAATTCTTGTGTAGGACCTAAGCTCTTGTGTAGAGCCGAATTCATCAGACACGGGTGGTGACTATATGTTGCCTATTAGCCATTATTGTCATTAACAATTAACATCTTCATCAGCTAAACGTTCATAATGCCTTTTTACATTACTATCTTAATGAGGAAGTATACATGACCATTCCACTTGAATTTGCACGAAAGGGTGAGACTAGAGTGTGCCGCCTCAATAAATTATTGTATGGGTTAAAGCTTCAAGGCAATGGTTTTCCAAATTCTCTACAACACTACTTGATGCTGGCTACACCCAGTCAAAGGCAAATTATTCTTTGTTCACACGATTTACTAGTTCATCTTTCACTATAGTTCTTATTTATGTTGATGACATTATCATTGGTGACAATGATATTAGCTCTATAGTTGCCCTCAAAGACTTCCTGTATGCAAAATTCAAAATCAAAGACATTGGTCTTTTTAAGTATTTTATAGGCATTGAAGTGGCCCGCTCCCAACATGGCATATTTCTTTCTCAATATATATATATATATATATATATATATATAATATTCTTTAGAAATTCTTCAAGATATTGGTTTTTTTTTTTTTTTTTTGGAGCTTGTACCATTACATTTCCTATGGAACAAAACTTGAAACTCACTAACAATAGAAGTCTACTATTTGATCTAACCAACTATCGTCACCTCATTAGTCGCCTCATCTATCTTACAAACTCTACAACTCGTTCTATGACTTATATTGGGCTAGTTGCCCAAAGACTCATCATTTAATTACATTTTATTGTATCATGTTGGGCATTTCTCCCATCTCATGAAAGTCCAAGAAACAGTCAACAATCTCTTACTCTTCTGCTGAGGCTGAATATCGTATCATGGCTACATGTTGTGAGATCACTTGGCTTTCTTATCTCTTCCGCAATCTACAAGTGACACGTCCACAACCTGTTTCACTCTTTCGTGATAACAAGTATGCTCTCCATATTGTTGCTAAAGAGCACACAAAATATATTAGAATTAATTCGCACATTATTCAAGAAAAATTCAATTAGACCTCATTCGTACTGCTCATATCTAAACGGATCAACAACCCGACAATATCTTAACTAAGCTCATTGGTGCTTCTTAATTTATCATCTCATTCGCAAGTTGGGTGTTCATAATATCCACACACCAACTTGAGGGGGAGTATTATAGATATCTTCTAAAAAGTAATTGATTCTCAACAAACTAATTGATCCTACTTTATCTACATAGAATGTATTGATACATATATATATACACCACTTTCTTGTAAGAAATATATAAGAAAAATCAATGAAAATATTATTTAAAATAATTTTTATTAATGTGGACAGCAAATATAGTTAAACAACAATATACTGCATAAAAAGAAAAATTGTGTGTGGTGGGCCCACGAGCTATATACGCGGAAGCATGGGGAAGCCAAGGAATGAAAGCTATGTCCTAGAAGGTGGGGTAATTTGGACCAATAAAAAATTTCGCCTCTTAAAATACAATTGTCAACTTAAACTAATATGTAATTTAAATTAAGCAAGGCAATTAACTCTAAGGCTTCCAAGTTAATAGATGGTCTAATCACATATACTACAAAAGATGTGGCAATTAAGCAACTAATTAATAAACATGATAATGTACAAGTGTGTTGTAACGCCCTGAAAATCGGGGGTCGAGCAGAAGCTCAGCTCCTGAGTTCCAACGCATCACGTATGCAACATAGATAATGATGATTGAATGTTGTTCGTATTAATGCATTAAACATAAGTAGGATTAAGTCAAAACAGCATATCATACTCCAGAGACAGTTAAGTTACGCAAGCGGAAGACTGTGATAGATATATAAATTATATAAATTGTTGTAAGTCTCCAGAATGTGAACATGTTACCAGGTTAAATATATTAATGTATACTCCAAAAAGGATCAAAATGAATATACATGGGTGTTCCAAACGTGCTAAATAACAAGCATAATGACATCTAATCAGTAACCCTGAAACCCCGTCGATCAGAACACGGCTCATATGAAACCGCCTGAAAACAGCATGAAGGAGAAATCCTCCTCATCGTCATGAAAGTCCGACTCCGCTTCGCAAGCATCGCCATCATCTGAAACTCAAACAGGGTCTGGTTGGTGTGTACAACACCGTCCCGTAACGTGGGAGTGAGTGATCAACTCAGTGGAACAATAGAGCATAGGTTAACATGTTATCAATTCAGTCAAGCAGTAATAATAAAGCAGTACAATCAAACATTCCTAAGTACTGTAATTAATGCAAGGATGAGATGCAATAATGATGCATGCCCTCGCTAACATACTCCCTCGTGTGACACCATCTTACGTCCGCGGCATGCTTTCATCCCTCAGTGCTCCACATCTTCCAGGCACATGCAGTGCGATATGAACATGATTACCGAGTTGTTATTAGTCCTTTTCATACAGCAGGATTTGGGAAACTAAGGTACCTCCCTTATATCATTCTCAAACAAGGATCCATTCTAGGGTCGTCAGTCCTAGATAATCTCATACGATGATGCGGTTCCAAGTCGCTGTAAAGGGCTGTCAGGGCTGTTACACGCACTCGTTGTACCACTCCCCCATCACCTTATCAATATAGGTCTAGTTTATACTCTGTTTACTACGGGAAGGCTCGTCGTCTCTTCGCAGATTTAGAGTATGCTCGAGGTCACTACACCGGGTACGGTTAGGGCTGTCAGGGCTATTACACGCACTCGTAACAAACTCCCCCATCACCCATCAAAATAGTGTAGGCTAACAGCTCGAATACAGTGTCCCATACCACCGTATTCGGCTCACGAGTCTGGGTTGCTCACTGGTCACTACGGGGAGGCACATCGCCCCAGCGTAGGCCGACAGCTCGACCACGGTGTCCCATACCACCATGTCCGGCTCATGAGTCTTAGCGGATCGAGATACTAAGGTTAACGGGGTTGCACTGGTAAGTTTGGTACCTTAGGTTCAAGCAGTGGCGTCCAAACATGGTGAACATACATTAGACAGATCGGGTTACTTGACGAGCTCGACTAGCATGAGCGCACAACCAGTTGAACGACATGAAGTACATAAGCACTTCGCGTAGCCAACCACTATCGCCAACTGAAGTACGACTCGGGTTCGTCGAACACATCTCACGTGGCGAAGGAATCTCAGCCACGAATTCAATCCCGTTACCGATTGTCTGGACTATACAATAGCCCCAATCACATTCAATTGCAACAATATCCTGGAGACAGTTAAAGCAATAATGAATTAAGATTTCCAATCATACAATCAAAAGTTCGATATTGTCCGCTTAGGGCTGCTAGGGCTGTTACACGGAATCGTTACACCACTCCCCCATCACCCTTCACGGCTTTTATGGAATACAACTTAAACATATGAAGTAGTCAGAGCAGAATTAAATAAATAAGTAATTCAAACATATTAACAAACATGTTATAAAACACAATGCAAACAGGAAATCCAAACACATACATTTCATAAACCAGTAAGTGATCAAACTAATCAACTTACTTGAAGGAAATCATACACATCACTAAGGTAGTTGAGAATCCTATCTCAACACCTGCTCAAGGCACTATTAGATTAAGCACATACCTATACAAGCATTTTCACAAACACTTAGACTACACATGACAACATACCTATAATATGCTAGTTAAAACACAAGTCGTAGCGAATCCTTTCACAAAGGAATGCCACATGAACCACGATCATGCATTCACGATCAATAGTCATGACAAGCATAAATCATAGTTCCATATTCATTCGAACATATCTGCAAACACTTAGGCTACAACTAGTACATACACGACGTATGTTAATATAATAGGTGTTAGGCTAATTCGTTCACCCAGAAGTTGATACACATGTATCTAGCATACCTAGAAAATAATTAATCATGGCAAGCAAAAATCCATATTTCATACGTATACGGCATTTTCTACAAATATGAGGAATACAGTATATTCAACATAGTTAACATATATCTGAGAAATGAAACGGACAACACTTTGTACATGTGCAATAGTCTCCAGATCATGAATCTATCATTATCTGACATTGAAAGTTTATAAAACCATAACTTATACGTTTAAAGTCCGCACCTTTTGTCGGTAAACTTGAACCGAAACCAGTTTGAACATAACGCCTTTGTCTACGGCACAACGACAACCTGAATCATGAAACAGGTCAGCTATTTCATCACCTACACTCTTGAAAACCTTAAAACAACTTAGGGTTAAGTTTTCTTACCTACAAACGAAGTCGGAATCACCGAAAAAGTGATTAGATAGCGATGGTTAAACACGTATAGCAGGGGGATGGAGTATCAGGAAGATGCTCCCACTTCTCTCACACTTTCTCTCTCTTTTCTCTCTTCTCTCTCCTAGGTTTTTCTCAATTTCGTATGGGATGAGAGAGTAAGGGTTTAAGGTCCTTATATAGGCCTAAAACTTTCCAAAATAGACTCAGGATCAAGGTATATTTAGGTTATGTCCAAAGCAGGTCTGTTCCATCTCAACGGAGCACTTCTGGAGCCCCCCCTTGAGCCAAAAGTCGGACTTAAGCTCACTGACTATGGATCTAGGTCGAGTTAAGTTTTCGTTCCAGTCGGGTTCTCAAATCACACGTGGCGGACCAGTTTCAGTTCAACGGTCACTGAAACTCAATCAGGGTTACAAATACACAGGCATGTATGGAAAATGTTTCCTGATCCGAGGGTGTATTTGGGTCAGATTCCAACAATCTAATTGCTTATATTTAGCCCGTAAACATCAAGTCTCACATTACTTAAATTTGATTTAATTTCTAAAGAAAACTAGGTTTTCTCACACTCTTCACTCCGGGCTCAAGCGAATAGCCCCGAGATATTATCTGGAGTTGATTTCCGAGATGGTTGTCAAGCCCAGCAAGGCGGTCCTACGTGCTTAGTCTCGTGGTCATCGGACTTTCGACGTGCGGTCCAGATCCGATACGGAGTTTCAATGTGCTCCCGAGAGCAACTGGGTAATGAGATTGGTCCTAGATTATAGGGTAACCTAGCGTCAATGATTCCACAAGTTTTGGATCTTGCAGATCGTATTTAAAGTAATTGGTGCTAATTTCACAGGTACTCTAGTTTAACACTAGCTAATTCTCGCCTAATTTCTAAAGGATTTAGTCCTGTAAGATTTTTGTCTGAGGTGGTACTTGAGCCTTTGTAGTTTGTACATACAGTGATCCAAGTTATTAATACTTACTAAAGCACGCCCTAATTTCAACAGAAGAAGATCCTAGGGCAGGAGAGGCTGATGTTCCAAATAACCTATTCGTTTTGTGAGATTCTATAAGGGTAATGGTTAAAAGCTCATTTTATTTATGTATTTACTATTTACAGTAATGTTTAGTTTAAGTATTGTTCTTCATCACCTAAACTTTTAAGATAGTGTCTAATGTGAAAGTACTTTGAAAAATTTAAAGAACAAGGTGGTGAAAGGTGAGCTTTGTGAAGGAAATGGGTTAAAAAGCGATTTTTAAAATATGGGATTGGGTTCTGACAAGTTAATAAGGTGTTAGGAGCGACCCATTGCCTAAAGACGTTTAATTCCAGGTTGGCAAAAATTCGGGATGTTACATGTGTGTAGGTTGTACTTCCTATCAACTCCTAACATTCATCTAATCATGCATATATATAATTAAATATTCATTACATAAGTATATTTAAACAAGTGCTCAAAGATAATCCTAAACACGAGCATGTATAGTGGTTTGGTTTCCCTACTCCACTCCAGGTGGATGCACTCAACCCATGAGTTTATCGAATTTCACTATTGGAGGTTTTAAATTAAGTTCGCCTCTAACCTTTACAATGATACACAAGAACCAGCTCTCACAAGAGACTCTATATGGTTTTCTACAGGCTCGCCATGAACCTCGGTCCTACGCAAGAACCTACTGACGTACACTCCCACAAGAGGCTCTCGTAAGAGACTTGAGTTAGTTTTCTATAGGCTAACCAACAACCTCGGTCCTAGTCCAAAGACCTACATTTACTCTCATCAAAGGTTCACTCAGAGACTAACACTTATACACCTGTATATAGTGGGATACACAAGGACTTGAATTTAGGTCCTACACAAGAAACAAGGTCCTACACAAGAACCTAGTTGAGTTTAGAAATTCAAACTCTTACACTCAATCCTACACGAAGAAAGAGTGTATTCGGACTTTTATGAATGACAACTTACTTGTCAGATTGAACCCTTTTTGTAGTGCTTTCTCGGATTGCTTAATTGATGATCTCATGCGGTTCATCAACTCCCCTTTGTTCCCCCAATCACGATCCCAATGCGTTATCAATGCTTCAGCTCCAAGCTCAACCACCTTGCATGTTATGCTCCTTTGAGGTGACCAAGGCTGTAACATCCCGGATTTTTGCCAACCTGGAATTAGACGTCCTTAGGCAATGGGTCGATCCTAACACCTTATTAACTTGTCAGAACTCAATCCCAAAGTCTAAAACCGCTTTTGAACCCATTTCCTTCACAAATCCCACCCTTCACCACCTTGTTCTTTTAATTTTTCTAAGTACTTTCACCCTAAACACTATCTTAAACTAGCTAAGTATTATAACTTGGATCACTTTATATAAAAACTACAAAGGCCCGGGTACCACCTTAGACAGAAATCACGCAGGACTAAATCCTTTAGAAATTAGGCGAGAATTAGCTAGTGTTAAACTAGAGTACCTGTGAAATTAACACCCATCACTTTAAATACGATCCGCAAGACCCAAAACTTGTAGAATCATTGACGCTATACTACCCTAAAATCTAGGATCAATCTCATTACCCGGCTGCTCTCGGGATCATCTCGAAACTCCGTATCAAATCTGGACCGCACGTCGGAAGTCCGATTAACACGAAGTTAAAGAATTAGGACCGCCTTGCTGGGCTTGACAACCATCTCGGAAATCAAATCCAGATAGTGTCCCAGTGCAATTCGCTTGATCTCGGAGCGGGGAGTGTGAGAAATGTGAAAATAATTCTAAATTAAATTTAAAATAAATAAATCTGGCACGTCTCGCTTGTGGATCAGTATTAAGCAACCAGACCGTCAGAATCAGACCAAATTACACCCTCGGATCAGGGATATTTCCCCAAACATATCCATGTACTCAGAATCTTCGATTGAGATCCACTGACCGTTGAACTGAAAATGGACCGCCACGTGCGATCTGGAAACTCGATTGGAATGAAAACTTAACTAAACCTAGATCCAGTATTAGTGAGCTTAAGTCCGACCGCACACAGAAAAGGGGCCTCCGGAAATGCTCCGTTGAGCTAAAGCAGCTGCCCTTTGGACAAAACCCAAGTGTACCTTGTTCCCGAGTCTATTTCGGTGTAGTTTTAGGCTATATAAGGACCTTAAAACCCTCTCTCATTCAGCCATACGAAATTGAGAAAAACCCCAGGAAAAGAGAGAGAAAGTCTGAGAGAAGTGGGAGTATCTCCTTGCCATGCTTCTCTGCTGCTATACGTGTTCAACCACCTCGTTCTAATCATTTTCCAGGCGATTTCGGCTCCGTTCCTAGGTAAGAAACCCTAACCCTAAACTGATTTGGGTTTTGATAGTTGTAGGTTATGAAATAGCTAACCTATTTCGTTCTATAGATGGCCAAACTGCCGTATACTAAAGCTTAGCAAACCTATCGAATTCGTTACGATTCTACGACAAAAGATGCGGACTTTAGGTGTATAGGTTATGACTTTCAACGCTTTCAATGTCAGATAATGATAGATTCATGATCTGCATGCAATTGCACATGTACAAAGTGTTGTCTGTTTTCCGTTTCGATTAAATACGAAGAATATAGAATTTTGTGTATTCTAGGTATTTGTAGAAAGTACCGCATACGTATAAATTTTGAAAATCTGTTTGCCATGATTATTTGCTGTATGAACATATTATATATGTGTATAACACTTACTTGGCGAGAGGGTTCGCCCTAATATATGTTTTTGCTAATATACACTATGTATGTTAAAATAGTGTATTCTAAGTGTTTGTTGAAATGACTAAATAAATATGGATTTATGATTTATGCCTGTCACATGTATTGATTGTAAGAGCATGATTGTTGTGTATGGGACAACTCCTTGATATGAGGAATTGTCCTATTCTATGTTGAAATCAACATACGTCATGTATGTTGGAGTGGTGTAGTTTAAGTGTTTGATAAAATGCCTGTGAGAAAAAATTGTGTGATGAACTAAATTTAATAGTGGTGTTGAAATAGGATTCTCAGCTACCTAGCGATGTATATGATTTCCTCCATGTCGTTTGTTTAATTTAACCGCTTACTTATGAAATATATGTGTTTGTATTTCCTGTTTATATTGTGCTCTATGTAACGCCCTGAAATTCGGGGGTCGAGTATGAACTCAACTCCCGAGTTCCAACGCCTCACTTATGCAACATAAATAATGATGGTTAAATGTTGTCTGAGTTAGAGCAATAAACATGAGTGAGATTATACCAAAACAGTAATTCATACTCCAGTTCAATTGTATAAAGGCAAGCGGAAGACTGAAATTGTATATATAAGATATGTAAAGAAACAAAATTTTTATGAACATCAGAGTATGAACGCTAACTGAGTACCCATATACATGTACTGTTTCTGAGTCAAAAATCAAAATACAATCTAAAAGATGAGTCCTGAAATCCCCGCGATGCAGTCGGCCTAAGCAAAGCCGTCAGAGTACTGCATGAATGAGAACTCATCCTGATCCTCGTCGAAATCGGGCTCCGCCTCCTGAACCGACGTGCCGTCTATACCTGTGACAGAGTCTGGTTGGTGTGTACAACACCGTCCCGTAACGTGGGAGTGAGTAGCTAACTCAGTGGAACAATAAAGCATAGGTTAACATGTTATCAATTCAATCAAGCAGTAATGATAAAGCAGTACAATCAAGCAAGTTTAACTACTCGTATTAAGTGCAAGTATGAAATGATATGATGAATGCCCTTGCCAAACCACCCTAATGCGACATCATCTTACGTTCGCGAATGCATACCTCCCTCAGTGCTCCACATCTACTAGGCACATGCGGTGCGATGATGAGCATGATTACCGAGTTGTTATTAGTCCATTTCAAACAGCAGTATTGGGAAACTAAGGTACCTCCCTTATATCATTCCCAAACATGATCCATTCTAGGGTCGTCAATCCTAGTTAATCTCATACGGTATTATGGTTCGAGAGGCATCGCAAAGGCATCGCAAAAGGCTCATCACCCGTCAGCACGGATATAGATCTCACCGTATGCGGCTCAATTGCTGACCGTCAGCTCAAGTACAGGTCTCACCGTACTCGGCTCAATCGCTGGCCGTCAGTTCGAATACAGGTCTCACCGTACTCGGCTCAACTCATACTCTAGCTGCTGTGAAGGACTCGTCGCCAATCACAGACCTTGGAGTATACTCGAAGATACTACAGAGGACTCGTCGCCCGTCAGCATGAGTACAGGTCTCACCGTACTTGGCTCTCGCCGTAAGTATCGACAGCTCGAATACAGTGTCCCATACCACCGTATTCGGCTCACGAGTTTGGGTTGCTCAATGGTCACTACGGGGAGGCACGTGGCCCCAGCAGAGGCCGACAGCTCGGCCACGGTGTCCCATACCACCATGTCCGGCTCATGAGTCTTAGCGGATCGAGGTACCATGGTTAACGGGATTGCCACTGGTAAGTTTGGTACCCTAGGTTCAAACAGTAATGACCAAACATGGTGAATACACATTCGACATATCGGGTTACTTGACGAGCCTGACTAGCTCGAGCGCACAACAAGTTGGGCGATATGAAGCGCAAAAGCACTCCGTATGGCCAACCACTATCGCTAACCGAAGTACGACTCGGGTTCGTCTGACACATCCCTTGTGGCGACATGAATCTCAGCCACAATCTCAAGTCTGGTACCGAATGTCTGGACTATAGACATAGTCTCAAACTCAATCAATTCTCATCCATAGCATGTGGAGTAAAGCATGATAAACAAAGTAATTCAAGCATGCTAGTAGGCATGTCATAAGGCATGTTATAAAGCATGATATAAAGCATGTTGTAAAGCATGTTATAGAGCACTATACAAATAGGGATACAAATACATATACATCATAAGTGAGTGGTTAGAGTAAACAACCACATGGAGGGAATCATACATGACTCTAAGGTAGTTGAGAATTCCATCTCAGCACCGACCTACGGTACTAACACCTAAGCATTTACTCTCACAAGCATTTACACAAACACTTAGAGTACACTATTTCAACATACATGACGTATGTTAGTAAAATATGCATTAGGGCTATCCGTTCGCCAAGCGAGTAATTTATCCGTGTACATCATAATCATACAACAAATAATCATGACAATTGCACTTCCAAAATTTATACATATACGGTAGCTTCTAGAATACCCAATTTCAACATACATAGTGTTTACAAGCAAACATGTATTACGGCAATTCCTTTCGCCAAACAAGTATTTTATCCATATATTGTATAACCATACATTAAATAAACATGTCAAACACTTTTCCAAAAAAAATACGTATACGGTATTTCTACGTATATCTAGAGTATGTGAAATTCCATATTCTACAACTTTAATCGAAACAGAAAACGGAAAGCACTTTGTACATGTGCAATTGTATGCAGATCATGAATCTAGATCATGAATCTATCATTATCCGCCATTGAAAGCGTTGAAAACCATAACTTATACACCTAAAGTCCTCACCTTGCTCCTTGGAATCTCAACGGATCAGCAAGGTTTGATAAGCTTCTGTATTCGAGAGTTTTCTAGCCTAAAGAGTGAAATCGGTTAGCTATTTCATAACCTATAGCCTATACACCTCAAAACAGATCTAGGGTTAGGGTTTCTCACCTTAAAACGGAGTTGGTATCGCTGGGAAAGTGTCTGGAAAGAGGCGGTGCAGCCCGTGTGATGATTGAAAGCAATAGGAGGAAGGTGCTCCCACAAATCCCAAGCTTTTCTCTCCTTTTTCTCTCTCACTCCTTAGGGTTTTATCCCAAATTCGTATGGCTGTGAGAGGGGCTGTTCTAAGGCCCTTATATAGCCTAAAACCTCTCCGGAATAGACTCAGGTTCAAGGGTTACTTCTATTATAAGCATTTCGGCGATGTTCCAGCTCAAAAGAGGATTTCTGGCGGCCCTCCTTGAGTCAAACGTCAGACTTAAGCTCACAACTCATGGATCTACGTGGGATTACGTTTTCGTCTCGGTCGGATTCCCAGATCACATGTGGCGGACCGTTTTCAGTTCAACAGTCAGTGGGCCACGATCCGAAATTCCAAGTACATGTAAATAGGTGTAATTTGGTCTGATTCTGATGGTCTGGTTGCTTAATACTGATCCGTAAGCGAGTGGTGCCAGATCACTATTCAAGATATTTATTTTGTAAAGAAAAGAGTGGTTTTCACACTCCCTCGCTCCGGATCCAAGCGAATGGCCGTGGGACGTCATCTGGACCTGATTTCTGAGATGGTTGTCAAGCCCAGCGAGGCGGTCCTAGATCCTTAATTTCGTGTTAATCGGACTTCCGATGTGCGGTCTAGACCTAATACGAAGTTTCAAGTCATTCCCGAGAGTAGCCGGGTAATGAGTTTGATCCTAAACTTTAGGGTAACTAGAGTCAATGATTTTACAAGTTTTGGGTCTTGCAGATCGTATTTAAAGCGATTCCAACGATTTCATGGCTAATCGAGTTTTGCACTTAGTTAACTTTATTAAATTTCTAAAGGATTTAATCCTAATTGATTTCTGGTTGAGGTGGTACTCGAGCCATAGTACAGAAATTTACGGGTCGTTACACTCTATAACATGCTTTATAACATGCTTGAATTACTTTGTTTATTCTGCTTTACTCTACATGCTTCTGAATAAAGGATTGTTGTGTTTGGGGCTATGATTATAGTCCAGGCAATCAGAAACGAAAATGAATGCGTGGCTGAGATTCATTTGCCATGTGAGATGTGTTCGACGAACCCGAGTCGTACTTCGGTTGGCGATAGTGGTTGGCCACACGAAGTGCTTATGCACTTCATGTCATTTAACTTGTAGTGCGCTCGAGCTAGCCGAACTCGTCAAGTAACCTGATCTGTCTAATGTATTTCACCATGTTTGGATGCTACTGCTTGAACCTAAGTTACTGAACTTACCAGTGCAACTCCGTTAACCTTGGTACCTCGATCCGCTAAGACTCATGAGCCGGGCATGGTGGTATGGGACACCATGTCGAGCTGTCGGCCTACGCTGGGGCCATGTGCCTTCCCGTAGTGACCAGTGAGCAACCAGACTTGTGAGCCGATTATGGTGGTATGGGACACTATATTCGTGCTGTCGGCCTACATTGATAAGGTGATGGGGGAGTGGTGCAACGAATGCGTGTAACAGCCCTGACAGCCCTTTGTAGTGACCTCGAGCATACTCTGAATTTACGGTGAGGCGACGAGTTTTGCTGCGGTGAATAGAGTATGAACTAGGCCTGTGTCAATTTAGTGATGAACCGTTAAAAAGGTGATGGAGGAGTGGTATAACAATTGCGTGTAACAGCCCTAACAGCCTTTGCAACGCCCTAGAATCACACTATCGTATGAGATTATCTAGGTTTGACGACCCTAGAATGGATCATGTTCGGGAATGATACAAGGGAGGTACCTTAGTTTCTCAATCCTGCTATTTGAAATGGACTAATAACAACTCGGTAATCATGCTCATCATCGCACTGCATGTGCCTGGAAGATGTGGAGCACTGAGGAATGCAAGCATGCCGCGAACGTAAGATGGTGTCGCATGAGGGAGTGTGTGGTGAGGGCATGCATCATGACTGCATTTATAGTTGCATTAATAAGAGTAGTTAGGAGTGTTTGATTGTACTGCTTTATCATTACTGCTTGACTGTTTTGATAACATGTTAACCTATGCTCTATTATTCCACTGAGTTGATCACTCACTCCCACGTTACGGGACAGTGTTGTACACACCAACCAGACTTGTTTGAGTTTCAGATGATGGCGATGCTGCGAAGCGGAGCCGGACCCTTATGAGGATGAGGAGGATTCCTCCTTTATGCTGTTTCAGGCGGGTTTCTGTGAGCCGTGTCCTAATCGACGGGGCTTTCTGGGATATTGACTAGATGACCTTATACAACTTGGTATAATTTGAAATTGTACTTGTAAATAGTTAACTTGGTAACATTATCACACTCTGGAGACTCACCACAATTTTTATATTTTATATATCTATCACAGTCTTCCACTTGCAATCTCACTTGTCTCTGGAGTATGATATGCTGTTTTGGCTTAATCTCACTCATGTTCAATGCACTAATACAGACAACATTCAATTATCATTCATTATGTTGCATAAGTGATGCGTTGGAACTCGGGAGTTGAGTTTATGCTCGACCCCCGATTTTCAGGGCGTTACAAAGGTGATGGAAGGTTGATGAATTCTTCTACAACAAGTGGGAATGTTGTAATCCTAAGGGATTCACTTATATGGGTCTTCTAGAGGATTTAGACAAGGATTTGACTATAGGTTCAAGTCTAATATTTAGAAAATGGTGGAGTTCAAGCACATCTTCAAGGTGGATGTTGGAATCCTCATTAGAGTGTTAATCTCAAGAAAAATTACTTGGAACTTATTGGTTTAGAGGCTTGAAATGAGGGATATGATCATGGAATCACATAAGCTTCTATTACACAAAAAACATATTTAAATGCCCAAGAACCGAATGCCCTTTTATAAGAAACCGATTTGCAACAACTAAAAAATGACTAATAAACGGCTCTTTCAATGGGATCGAACCATGTGTCAATTTCATCCAGAAAATCCATATATATCTCTGTTGATACATAAATACGGTCGATTCTACCTCACCTCTTGCGAGCCGCTGAGTACCTGCAATTAATGGAGAACAAAAGAATGCACTGGGGGAGCCAGTTAAGGTCGGGGACCCTCCAATGCCTAAGTTAGGCTTATTAACTCATAATAGGTATAATAGAATCAGGATATTTATTGTGTACCATTACCCATGACAGTGGGCATATTTATAGGCTTTTTAGGCGGTTTACGTATCTGAGTTGATTTAAGGGACCTATTAGAGTCGGACTCCAACTTTAAGAATATATCTGACTTTACCTCGATCGGTGTGATCTTTGGTGGAGATCTCGAAGGGTAATCCCATCTTTATATATTGTAAGGATATTTCTATCCCGATGTGGTGGTCGATATTAGAGGTTGAGGTTGGTACCTGAGGCCAAGGTCAGTATCCAAGGTCAATGTTAGTACTTAAGGCCGAGGTCGATATCCGATGTTGATGTTAGTACTCGAGACCGAGGTCGGTATCTGAGGCCGGATCGATATCCAAGTGTAACGCCCCGGATTACGAGGGTCGAGCAGAGCTCAACTCCCGAGATCCAGTGCATCACTTATGCAACATAGATAATGATGTTTAAATATTGTCCTTATTAATGTATCAAACATGAGTGGGATTACACTAAAACAACATATTATACTCCAGGGATAATTAAATTAAGCAAGCGGAAGACTGACATATTATATAAGTGTTTCTCAATCCCCAGAGTATGAGTATGTTACTGGGCTGAATATATACATGTATTGTTCCAAAATTTACAAAATATCAAGTGTAATGTCCAACTAATCCATAACCCTGTAATCCTGGCGACGCAACTCTAGGTCTACATAGACCCGCCTGAGAGTTGCATGTAGAAGAACTCCTCCTCGTTAAGGAAGTCCAGCTCTGTCGCGTAAGCCTCGCCATCATCTGCAACTACAACAAAGTCTGGTTGGTGTTTTAAAACACCGTCCCTGAGTGGGAGTGAGTGATCAACTCAGTAGTACTATAAGGCAAAGGTTAACATGTCATCAATTTAGTCAAGCAGTAATGATAAAGCAATACAATAATCATATCCTAAGTACTCTTATTAATGCGGGAATAGTATGCTATAATGATGTATGCCCTCTCCTGCACTCCCTCAACGACTTCATCTCGCGGTCGCGCATGACAAACTCCCTAAACGTGCGCTTCCTCGCCAAAGCACATGTAATGCGGTGCATGGTCGTGTTAGCCAAGCTCTTAATTAGGCTTATTTATGCAGCAGATTCGGGAAGCTAAGGTACCTCCCTTTATATCATTAACCCAAATAGAGATCCATCTAGGGTCATCGGTCCTAGTTAATCACATACGATAGGCAAGTTATAGGGCATCACCCCTACTGAAATCAGTGGATAGGCAAGTTCAATTGATTATACTCAAAGTCACTACGGGAGGCTCGTCACCTGAACATAGGTCGACAGCTCGAATACAGTGTCCCATACACCAACATATTCGGCTCACGAGTCTGGGTTGCTCACTGGTCACTACGGGGAGGCTCGTCACCCCAGCGTAGGCCGACAGCTCGACCACGGTGTCCCATATACCACCATGCCTGGCTCATGAGTCTTAGCGGATCGTGGTACGATGGTTGAAATAGGTTTTACATTGGTAAGTGCTACCTTAGATTAAGCAGTAGTGTCCATACATGGTAAACACATAATAGGCCAATCGGGTTATTTAACAAGTTCAATTGATACGAGTGCACGCTGAATTAATCGACATGGAGCGTATAAGCACTCCACGTGGCCTAACCACTGTCGAAAATCACCGTACGACTCAGATTCATCGAACTTATCCATTGTGGCGAGACTAGTTCGGCTACTCGATCGGAAACCGTTACCGATTGCCTGGACTACGTAGTAGTCCCAATCCTACTCAAATGCAATAGGTAATCACACGTGATAGTCATCACAATATTTAACGAATAATTCAAATACAATAATCATTTGAGCATTTTATAAAACACATAATAAACCTATTATCATACATATGCATTTCATACATAAATCACGTAGTTGAATTTAAGGTTATATGAAGGAATTTATATGTGTAGATAAGGTAGTTGAGAATCCTATCTCAACACCTTTTGTAAGTACATTTCATCAAACAATTATTCATTCAGACATTTTAATAAACACCTGGTCTACACACTACTACATACACGACCTAACTTAGTTATAACATAAATTATGGTAAATCTTTTCGCAAGGGAGTTGTCATACATACAACAAACATGTATTCTAAATTAAAAGTCATGGCAGGTAAAAATCATAATTGTAATTTCATTCAAACATTTCAACAAACACATGGAATGCATTATATAGTCACATAGTTCACACACACGTGTATAAGTTATTGAATACATCATAACTAAGATCATATGGTGGCAATCAAGTCAGACATAAATCATTAGTTGACATTGAAAGCCTTGAAAACCATAACCTAAACGTTTATAGTCCACACCTTTCGTCGGTACGCCCGTTACGAACTCGGTTCGTACACTACGTTCCCAAATACAGCACGACTACCTAAATCACGAAACAGGTTAGCTATTTCGTCGACTCCTCTATTTGGATTTCTAAAATAAGATTAGGGTTAGGATTTCTTACCCAAAATGTCGTTGGAAAGATTCGTGCAGTTAGATGTAGAGACAATCTAGTGTGTGTAGTCGTAAGAGAGAAACACTGCCACGATCTCCCGAACTCTCACTCTTCTCCTCACTCCTTTCTCCTCTTTTCTCTCTTCTCTCACCTAGGGTTTGAGAAAATTCGTATGAGAGAGGGGTGGGGTGGTTTAAGGGCTTTATATAGGCTCAGAAGTGGTGTCAATGGCCCCAGGGCCATGGTATACTTAGGTTATAGCCAAAAGGCGACTGTTTCGGGTCAACGGGACTCATATGGAGGTCCATTGCTCGCATATGGCCTGGAACAAGTTCCCTGACAATGGATCTAAGCCAAGTCATGATTTTGGTCCGATCGGATTAGTGGATTGACCGTGAAGGACCTATGTTAGTTCAACGGTCATCGTCACTTGATCAAGGCCACAAGTATACTACACATGCAGGAAAATTTCCCTGATCCATGGGTATAGTTTGGTCTGAAACCTTCAATTTTTCCTGCAAGCGAACGACCCAATTCACTTAAGTTCTGGTTTATTTTCTAAAGATATTCGCGTTTCTCACACACTTCGCTCAGGGCTCAAGTTGTGCATTTCTGGATACTATTTGGGCTCGATTCCTGCGATGGTTGTCAAGCCCAATAAGACAGTCATAACCCTATAGTTTCGCAGTCATCGGACTTTCGACGTGCGGTCCAGGTCCGATACGGAATTTCAAGGTGCTCCCGGGAGCAACTGGGTTTTGAGATTGCTCCTACGTTTTCAGGTAATGTTGAGTTAGGGATTCTAATGGTTTTGGGCCTTGCCATCCATATAGATAGTGGTTCAAGCTAATCCCCCGATTAAATCAGTTTAGTGCTTAATTAAACTCCGCCTAAATTCTAAAGAATTCGGTCCTTAGTGATTTTTGCCTGAGGTGATACTCGGGTCTTTATACAGGTTTTTTAGAGACGTTACACCGAGGCCGACCTCTGAGGTCAAGGTCGTCCCTTGAGACTGAGGCCGGTACCTGAGATTGGTACCTGAGGGCCAAAGTGATAACTGAGGCCGATATAGAAAGTAGCCGACACCAAAGGTTGGGGCGATTTTTGGGCCTCAAGCAATTCATAGTTATCGAGTCTAAATGCTCGGTTCATCTGTCTCATACATTTGTTTAGCTCCATTTCACACATAACAGTAGCCCCCTACTTCTGAGCTTTATACTTTATGAGCTCGAGGAGTAATTTTTGAACTAATGTATGAGAAGGTCAGCTCGTTCCATGTATGTTCCTCGATTTTATTGTCTTTATGTACAGGTGGCCGTGTATGATGACTTAGTAGATACAATATTCAAGCATGTAGTTTTTTAGTTGCGAAGTCGAGCATATTGATTTATAGTTGATAGTCAGAATTTGAAAGAAATTCTCCTCCCCTGACCTAGGGAAGTTCTTTCATTGTAGAGTTCATAGTGGAAGACTTTCTTCCCTTATATTGAGGAAAGTCTTCATAGTCGATCATGTAAGCCGGATAGTGGAGAATAACATTTAAAAGAAATTCCTTTCCCCTGACATGGAGAAGTTGTAACATCACGAATTTTTGCCAACCTAGAATTAGACATCCTTAGGCAATGGGTCGCTCCTAACACCTTATTAACTTGTCAGAACTCAATCCCAAAGTCCAAAACCGCTTTTGAACCCATTTCTTTCACAAATCCCACCCTTCACCACCTTGTTCTTTTAATTTTTCTAAGTACTTTCACCCTCGACACTATCTTAAACTAGCTAAGTATTATAACTTGGATCAGTTTATATACAAACTACAAAGGCCCAGGTACCACCTTAGACAGAAATTACTCAGGACTAAATCCTTTAGAAATTAGGCGAGAATTAGCCAGTGTTAAACAAGAGTACCTGTGAAATTAGCACCAATCACTTTAAATACGATCTGCAAGACCCAAAACTTGTAGAATCATTGACGCTAGGGTACCCTAAAATCTAGGATCAATCTCATTACCCTGCTACTCTCGAGAGCATCTCGAAACTCCGTATCAGATCTGGACCGCACGTCGGAAGTCCGATTAACACGAAGTTAAGGAATTAGGACCGCCTTGCTGGGCTTGACAACCATCTCGAAAATCAACTCCAGAGAGTATCCCGAGGTTATTCGCTTGAGCTCGGAGCAGGGAGTGTGTGAAATGTGAAAATAATTCTAAATTAAATCTAAAATAAATAAATCTGGCACCTCACGCTTGCGGATCAGTATTAAACAACCAGACTGTCAGAATCAGACCAAATTACACCCTCGGATCAGGGATATTTCTCCAAACATATCCATGTACTCGGAATCTCTGATCGTGATCCGCTGACCGTTGAACTGAAACTGGTCTGCCATTTGTGATCTGGAATCTCGACCGAAATGAAAGCTTAACTCCACCTAGATCCAAGGTTGGTGAGCTTAAGTCCGACCTTTGGCTCAAGGAGGCCCGCCAGAAGTGCTCCGTTGAGCTGAAACAGGTCCGCTTTGGTTATAACCTAAGTATACCTTGACCATAAGTCTATTTCGGTATGTTTTTAGGCTATATAAAGACCTTAGAACCCTCTCTCTCACAGCCATACGAATTTGAGAGAAACCCTAGAGAGAAAAGAGAGAGAAAGTGTGAGAGAAGTGGGAGAATCTCCCTGCCACTTTACCCTGCCGCTCCACGAGCTCCACCACTCTGTTCTAATCGCTTTCCCGGCGATTCCAGCTCCATTTCTAGGTAAGAAATCCTAACCCTAAACTGATTTGGGGTTTTGATAGTTGTAGGTTATGAAATAGCTAGCCTATTTCATTCTCTAGGCTACCAAACTGCCGGATACGGAAGCTTGGCAAACCTATCGGATTTGTTGCGATTCTACGATAAAAGGTGCGGACTTTAGGTGTATAGGTTATGGTTTTCAACGCTTTCAATGTCAGATAATGATAAATTCATGATCTGCATGCAATTGCACATGTACAAAGTGCTGTCTGTTTTTCGTTTCGATTAAAGATGAAGAATATGAAATTTTACATCTTCTAGGTATTTGTAGAAAGTACCGTATACGTATAAATTTTGGAAATATATTTGCCATGATTATTTGCTGTATGAATATACTATATATGGATAAAATACTTATTTGGCGAAAGGGTTCACCCTAATACATGTTTTTGCTAATATACACTAGTACGTTAAGGGAGTGTATTCCAAGTGTTTGTGAAAATGACTGAATGAGTATAGAATTCTCATTCGTGCTCGCCATGACTAATTGTCATGGATATATGATTGTTGTATTGGCGATACTCCTTTGACGAAAGAATTTGCCCTAAATCACGCCACGACCAATATACACTATATATGATAAATGGTGTAGCCCAAGTGTTTGTGAAAATGTTCCAATGAACATGGAATTTGGATTCCTGCTTGCCATGACTATCCGTCGTGGATGCACGCGTGTTATAATTGGGGCAACTCCCTAGTGAAAGGATTTGGCCTTATACCTATGTGATCAACATACGTCATGTATGTTGATGTATGTAGTTTAAAGTGTTTGTTGAAATGACTAAATAAATATGGATTTATGATTTATGCCTGCCAAATGTATTGAATGTAAGAACATGACTGATGTGTATGCGACAACTCCTTGCTATAAGAATTTGTCCTATTCTATGTTGAAATCAACATACGTCATGTATGTTGGGGTGGTGTAGTTTAAGTGTTTGCTAAAATGCCTGTGTGAGAAATTGTGTGACGAACTAAGTTTAATAGGGTGTTGAGATAGGATTCTCAACTACCTTAGAGATGTATATGATTTCCTCCATGTTGTTTGTTTAGTTTAACCGCTTACTTATGAAATATATGTGTTTGTATTTCCTGTTTATATTATGCTTTATAACATGCTTGAATTACTTTGTATATTCTGCTTTACTCTATATACTTCTGGTCATGGATTGATTTTGTTTGGGGCTATGATTATAGTCCAGGCAATCGATAACGGGATTGAATTCGTGGCTGAGATTCATTTGCCACGTGAGATGTGTTCGATGAACCCGAGTCGTACTTCGGTTGGCGATAGTAGTTGGCCACACGAAGTGCTTATGCGCTTTATGTCGTTCAACTTGTTGTGCGCTTGAGCTAGCCGAGCTCGTCAAGCAACCCGATCTGTCTTATGTATGTTCACCATGTTTGGACGCTACTGCTTGAACCTAGGGTACCAAACTTACCAGTGAAATCCCTTTTAACCATGTTACCTTAATCCGCTATGACTCATGAGCCGGGCATGGTGGTATGGGACACCGTGGTCGAGCTGTCGGCCTATGCTGGGGCCATGTGCCTCCCGTAGTGTCCATTGAGCAACCAGACTCGTGAGCTGATTATGGTGGTATGGGACACTATATTCGTGCTGTCGGCTTACATTGATAAGGTGATGGGGGAGTGGTGCAACGATTGCGAGCAATAGCCCTGACAGCCCTTTGTAGTGACCTCGAGCATACTCTGAATTTGCGGTGAGGCGACGAGTTTTGCTGCAGTGTATAGAGTATGAACTAGGCCTGTTTCAATTTAGTGATGAACCGTTAAAGAGGTGATGGGGGAGTGGTGTAACCATTGTGTGTAACAGCCCTGACAGCCTTTGTAGCGACCTAGAAACACACCATTGTATGAGATTAACTAGGACTGACGACCCTAGAATGGATCATGTTTGGGAATGATACAAGGGAGGTACCTTAGTTTCCCAATTCTGCTGTTTGAAATGGACTAATAATAACTCGGTAATCATGCTCATCATCGCATTGCATGTGCCTGGAAGATGTGGAACACTGAGGGATGAAAGCATGCCGCAAACGTGAGATGGTGTCGCATGAGGGAGGATGTGGTGAGGGCATCCATCATACCCACATCCATACTTGCATTAATAAGAGTAGTTAGGAGTGTTTGATTTTACTGCTTTATCATTACTGCTTGACTGAATTGATAACATGTTAACCTATGCTTTATTGTTCCACTGAGTTAATCACTCACTCCCACGTTGCAAGATGGTGTTCCGAACACCCACCAGACTTTGTCTGATTGCAAATGGCGACGCTACTCCTGAGGCGGAGCCGGACCTTTATGATGATAATGATGTTCGTTCGTATATGTTGTATGCTGATGGCTCCAAGTGAGCCGTGTCTTGATCGACGGGGTTACATGGATGTTGACTAGAGGACCTTACACATTTGGTATATTTTGGAACTATACTTGTAATTATTTAACCTGGAAATGTTATCACACTCTGGAGACTCACCACAGTTTATATATTTTATTTATCTATCACAGTCTTCCGCTTGCTAATTCACTTGTCTCTAGAGTATGATATGCTGTTTTGGCTTAATCTCACTCATGTTCAATGCACTAATTCAGACAACATTCAACCATCATTCATTTTGTTGCATAAGTGATGCGTTGGAACTTGGGAGTTGAGTTTATGCTCGACCCTCGATTTTCAGGGCATTACAGAAGTTCTTTATTGTAGGTAGTATACAGAAAAATAGTAGTGTTGTTCTGAGCACCTTTTTTCCTCCTAGAAGGGAGGTTGCTCGTCGAGTAGATCAGTCAGTCGACTCACTCTTAGTCGAAGGACTTCTTGAGTCCTCAGGAGTAATATATCTTTAGATGATCGACGTTCCATGGGTGAGGTAAGAGCTTACCCTCCATGTCTTTTAGTCTATACATCCCTCAATACTTGATGTCGAGGTCGGGGTTGGCCGATGAGCCTTATTAGCGAACTTGGTTGACTGGTTCAGCTCAGTTATAAGGTTTTCTTGCTCAGTCCAGCCTCCTTAAATACCTGCTCTGTCTTGGTGTTTAAGGGGGGTACCAATGGAAGCGACTTTCCGAATGTCGGTTGGTACGTTGGTCTTGTTCTTGGTCGTCCTCTTTCTTTCTTTTGGTGTTAGCGGTAGAGGGCTCCCCTTCTTCCCTTCCCTTCCTATCCTTAGTCGAGTTGTTTCTTGCTCGAGTAGCTCTTCATGAACTAAAGAACTCATCGACATTGGAATATTTTAAAACTCGGTTAAGTAGGTCGGTGAGGGTATTCGGGGAGTTCTTTCATACCTTATCTGGTTGGAATAACCATCGACCTAGACAGCTTCAGCGTTGAAATGGATGACATAGTCTTTTAGTAGCTTGTCCTCCTTCTGAGTGATTGTAAGGAGGTGGGTTGATGACTTTCTCCTATCTTTCCCACCGATGAATTGAGTGATGAAAGCCTAACTGAGTTGAGTGAAATAACTAATGGATTTCAGCTTCAGGTGTTCGTACCATTTTCGCGTTGTGCCTGATAAGGTTTGGGAGAATGCTCGGCACATCACAGGGCCCAAGGCGCCGTGAAGCTCCATCCAGGCTCTGAAGGACTCGAGGTGCTCAGCTAGGTCTCCGGATCCAGAGTAGGGAGCGATCTGGGGCATCCAGAACGTGGACAGGAGTTGAGCCCCCATGATATCACTGGTGAATGGTGGTTCAACTTCCTCAAGCATGACCTTCACGAAGGTTCGACCCTGGGCTCGACATGCCTGTTGAATGTCGCCGAGCTATCCTCGGATGTCTTTGAGCTCGGCTTCCCACGAGACTTCACTTTTTGCTGTGGCCTCGGTAGCCTTTCCACTTCTCTTCTTCTCAAGGGTGTTGCATAGATCGGACTTAGCGAGCTCAGTTGCTTCCATGGTTTACGCGAGGATGTACTTGCTTCGTGCTGGTCTATCCCTCACTACATACAAGTCATGAGGTGGTTGTAGAGGTCGAGACTGGGTAGAAGCTACCCCCGATGTCGTGTCCTGGTCGGGGAGGGGTGTTGTCATTCTAATATGTGCATTATTTAATCCACGTTACCGGTCAGGGCCTCAACTTGATTCTTTAGGGAGATGAATCAACCGACTCTGTTGCGGGGCTTACCCGTGGCCACCACCGGAATGTTGTTGGTATAATGTTCCGAAGGCGATTCTTTGGGCTGCTCGTTTGGTGTAGGGATTGGCTGCTCTGGATACTGGTTAACCTCATGTTGTTATGAGGAGTCTGCAGAGGTTGGGATTGCTTAGTAGGTGCGCCTGCCTCTGGTCCATGGTCAGGGGGTGGTTCTGTCTTTCCAGTATCTAGATTAACTGGTTCATATTGCCGGTTAAGGCTTTGACCTAGTTCTCCAGATAGACTAGCTGACTAGATTTCAGGATCGATGAATAGGTGCTAGAAGAGAATAGTTGCGTGGATGGTATGACGTCATATTGGTGCATCTATGGTCACCCCAAGAGTAAATTATACATTGTCATTGCATTGATCATGTGGCACATAACGTTTATAAGTAAGTCCCCAATTTTCAACACCAATGTAATTTTTCCTAATGCTCTTCGACCATCTTGATTAAACCCCTGAATCATCATCCCACCAGTGCGTAAATGCTAACAATGATACCCAAGTTTACCGAGCATGCTTAGTGGTAGAAAATTCACTGCGAAGCTGCTATCTAACATTATATGTTTGACTTATTTCTCACGGATGTAGACGGCAATCATGAGTGTTCTGTTATGTTCCTTCTCACCTAACATTAAATCATCATTAGAGAACGTGATAATGTGTATACAGTCAGTTGCTTTCTGTAACTTCTCAGAAAAATCTGTACTGAGACCCGAGTGCCACCTCAGCCAGAAATCATTTAGGACTAAATCCATTAGAAATTAGGCGAGTTTTATCTAGTGCTAAATTGTTTACTTGTGAGACGATAGCGTTTGCGGCTCCGCTGATGATAGCAAAGTGGGACATGGTAGAGTTTGTGCGTGATTTTGAACAGAAACTTACTGTGGAGGAGCCATTTGAGAGCATCGCATACGTGCGTGCGCGGCTACTGATTGATGATTGAATCATAGTGGCTTTGCGAGAAGATGGGCAATTTGAGGAGATGAGGGAATGGGCTAGCGATGATGTAGACTCAGAGTGGAGAGTTGGTACGGATGGGGGCTTATGTTACCATGGCCGCCTATGTATCCCAGACCTGCATAACTTGAGACAGGAAGTTCTCGAGGGAGCCCACAGTTCGAAGCTTGCGATGCATTCTGGTAGTACGAAGATGTATCGCGACATGAAGAGATCATACTGGTGGGACAACATTAAGGCCTATATAGCAGATTATGTATCTCGTTGTCTCACGTGCCAGCAGGTCAAGGCCGAGCATCGCCGACTTCCTGGACTACTTTAACCCATGCCCATAGCAGAATGAAAGTAGGATTTCATCTCAAGACTGCCGAAGACAAGGAAGGGTTACGACTCTATTTGGGTGATCGTGGACCGGTTGACTAAATCGGCTCACTTCCTCCCGATTAAAGTCTCGAATTCTGTAGATGAGTTAGCCAGGCTATACATCAGGGAGATCATTCATCTACATGGAGTTCCTTTGGAGATCGTGTCGGACAGAGACACGCGATTCACGTCTATCTTCTAGACTCGTATCCAGGAAGCGATGGGTGTGAAGTTGAAGTTCAGTACCGCGTTCCATCCACAGACAGACGGGCAGACGGAACGGGTAAACCAGGTGTTGGAAGACATGTTGCGGGCTTGCATGCTTGACTTCAAGGACAGTTGGGATGACTGTCTTCCGTATGCAGAGTTCGCCTACAACAACAGCTTCCAGGCGAGCATTGGCATGACTCCTTATGAGGCCTTATATGGGCGCCCCTGTCGAGCACCTCACTGTTGGGCAGAGGTTGGTGAGAAGAGTCTGATTGGCCCAGAGTTAGTATAGACGACCTCAGAGAAGATCGACATTATCAGACGTCGACTTCTGACAGCACATAGCAGACAGAAGAGCTACACCGATTGTTCACTCCCTAAGTGTAGGGTTGTGATGTAGTAATAAACTCGGTAAGACCGAGGTCGAATCCCAAGGGACTGATACCTGTACGTAATCTGAAACTAACCAGGGCTAGAATTAGAATAAGATGAATTCTAAATTTGAATAAATATGAGGAAGTAATGGTGAAGTAGGAAACTAAAATGTATAGAAATCAAAGGTGGGAAACTAGGGATTCAGAGGATCCACTTGTAGAGATCAGGGAGATCTTATGCCTTACATGATATAGTTTTCAAAGAGATGAACGGTATATGAATTAGAATGTATTCTGCCCAGGAGACAAAGTAAACAACAGAATTGAACTAATTACCAACCGATCAACAATGCATGAAGGTTAGGAAGGGTACCGTCATCCGACCATGCCTAGGAGGCGATGGTGAACAACAGGGCTTCCTGACATCATAAACATAAAAGGAAAGAAAATATTAAAGCCATCACAGATCTACTGTAATTTCAGTCACAATAAACCATTAATAACTAAAATAATTTCTTAAAATCAAACTAGGATTAAATCAGTTCATAAGTATGAATCCAAGCCATTGAATCAGCCCATCACGCTACAAGCTTCACCCCTTAGCTCTAGCTAAGGGGTTTAGCCTAGCATGGATAAACCAAAATCTAGAAGATCCATAGAGAAAATAAAAAAAGAAATAAATTAAAATTAAGATTCAAACTCTTTCTCTCCTTCTCTCTCGTCCATGTCCAGCCCCCAGCTTCTGATCCCCCAGCTCTCTCTCTTCCCTCTTTCTTTTATAAGTGCCAACAATCCCTGTGCGTAAGGAGGGGCACTACTTCAAAACTACGCAACAGGTTCACGTGCGCAAACTGAGATTGCGTAACACTGTTTGCGCTCATTGGTTGGTGGGGCCTATTATTGAAGCCAGCGGAGAAATCCACTCCGTTCATTGGAAACGTGTCGAAAAACTGGTTGGTAAGTGACGGTTCTTGATTGATTTCCGTGTGATCCACAGAGTTCTTCTTACACCATTCATCTTCCTTTTAGACGGTTGAAAACCAATCTTCAGTTCTTCCTGTGATTCAGTCATCTAGGCTTGGATGATAGGAGGCGTAGGCTTCTGATGGATGGTCCAGATCAAGCCAAGGATGCATGATGGTGGCCCACAACCTTCCTCCGCAAGCTCTGTTGCGTAACAGAGCTTCCGCAATGATCGCTGTGATGATGGTGGGCCCCACATCGATGTCGACTGGAAAATCCACTCCGTCCATAATATTCCCGATGAAAAACCGTTCAAGAGGGCCGAAATCGACTTGATTTCTGCGTGGCCCTTAGAATTTTGCGTTGCACCGTCCGCTATATGTTTGCAATTGCATCCGCATATGTGTGCATGCATGGGTCCCAGAAAACACGTGAGGTACGGTCGGTTTTGCCTTCCAATCACATTGGATGGATCGGATCTGTAAAAAGTTGAGGGGTGGGCCCCACTATCAACCAATCGGACGGACAGAGTTGGGCGTTGTTGCGTCTGTGAGCTTCCTGTGAGAAATCCTCGGTCAGCGATTGCTGACCGAGTTCTTGAAATTCAGTGCGCGGCTGGAGCACCACCCTATAAATGTGCAATGCTCACGTGGGTCCCAAGGTGATGTATATATGAAAAATCTGCTGCGTCCATCCTTCCCATCATATCATTTTATGCGTTGAATCCAAAATAAAGGCGAATCCACAGAGCAGGTGGGCCCCACTTAAGGAATTACGGGGCTGATCTGTTTGTTGGGCTGCTTATAGAGGGATCCACTGGGCAAATTTTGACGTGTGCGGTTAATTTAGCGTCCTCGGACCCTGTATAAAGTTTTGAGCCAATCAGATGGTGGGAACTCTGTAATCTCGCAATCTGGCTAACTTTTAGGCCTCTTCATCATAAGTGGCTGGAATTTCTCTAATCTCCGGCATGTAAATCCTTGATCTTGGTCCCATGGAGTCCCATCCAATGCCTTTGTGATGCCCAAGCCTTAAATCTACGCTTTTAACACCATATTTCCATCCAAGCTCGTAAATACACCCTGCATCACAATTACGATTAAACGGGCCATTAAACAGTGTCATGCTCATAAATCCAGGTAATAACTGGGGTCTGATATGTAATATTTGACCCTCAACACAACCCCAACCAGTATTTTGCTAGTCCCGAGCAAAGTATGCGAAAAATAAATTGAGAATTCTAGGGCAGTTTCTAAGGAACCGAGTGATATTTTGAAAAATGATTCAGATACGAGAAATTTAAGATTCATGAATGTTGGGCATTATTCTCTCCTAGACTCAAGCACATGGTAAACTTCATAATCAAGTTCAAAGTATTCATCCATCAATTAGAAAAATTCAAAACATTGAGTTCCATGGGTGTATAGTGTAATCTCGGCTTATCGATCATTAAGATTCAATCCGTTATTTCTTGATATCATTGGTAACCAACAAGAGAAATCATGACAACCAAAACCTTACTTAAAACTTTACTCACAGATCATCCTTTCATTCTTTTAGCTTTTGATTTCTTCATTAGAAGTAACACTAAGAAGGGGAATCGCATCCTCACCTATAGGGAGCAAACCTATGGTGAAGACTATACACCCATCCCTTTTTACATATTATCCGTGTGGAATTAAATCTACACCTATAGGGAGCAAACCTATGGTGAAGATCATTCGCCCAATCCTTTCAATTTCTCAGGTTGGTTCCTTTCAAGCTTAGTGGTCACCGAGTTAATCCTTTAATATTGAACTGAACCTTAATGTGCAAGAAAGATGTGTCTTGTGAAATCATGACTCAATCAATGTTTAAAGCCTCTAATCATGGATTAACAATTCGATTTTCACTGTGAAATCTAACAAATAACGGAATCTAAGAGTCACAAATTACCAACATCACTTATCTTGTAATTCTAAATCAAAGATGGCTGTCAAAATCACTTCGAATTCATAAGAAATTTTAGAAAAATTTAAAAATTTTCACCAATTTTGCTCAAGACCAAGAAAACACTGATTAGGAAACCTAATCTCTCACCAATTTTGCTTAAGACCAAGAAAACATTGATTAGGAAACCTAATCTCCCACCCCCAACCTAAAATTTACATTGTCCTCAATGTAAAAGATGTAAGCATGCAATGCACATGGGACAACGAAAGTAAATGAGAAGTGATGGGAAGATAGTACCTGGGTAACGAGTCGAGAGAGACTTTTCCATAGAGATCTCAACATGAGAGCGGGTCAGCATAAGAGTGAAACCAATCGAAAGTAAAACACAAATAACAAAAATAAACTCTACCTATACCACTTTCGCAGGTGCTCTCGATTGCATTTAGCGTATGCAACAAGCCTTTAAACCCCTAGGTTGCCCCTAGTGGACGAGTTGTAGTCTCGTGAGGGAAGTAGTGTTACCCACAAACATTGAACTATCGAAATGGAATGAAAAGTTGGGTTGCATCCCAGGAGTGCTAAGTTTAATGTCTTCAGCCAGACCAAAGCAATTACCCTAGTCCTATGAAAGCAATAAACCTACCTATACCTCCATCAGACTAGGAGATCATTCCTGGTAAACAGGATCAGTCAGAGGCATGGACATGTCCTCTGAATCAAATTTCTCTACAAATGGCTTTAAGCGATGTCCATTTACTTTAAACTCCTTGCCATTGTCGGGGTCTCTTATCTCGACGGCCCCATGAGGACATGCAGTGATAACAGTAAAAGGACCGGTCCAACGAGATCGAAGCTTACCTGGAAAGAGATGTAATCGAGAGTTATACAAAAGGACTCTCTGGCCTGACGTGAATGATTTTCATAGAATATGTTGGTCATGAAACGCCTTCATCCTGTCCTTGTAAATTCTCGAGTTCTCGTACGCGTCATTCCGGATTTCTTCAAGTTCATTTAATTGAAGTTTGCGTAGCGAGCCTGTAAGTGCTATGGTCTCATGCTCCTTTGGTTGTAAAATTTTGATGTGTCAAAACATCTATCTGTGTCTTGTGCTTGTATGGTGATTTATATGTATTCAAGACACTGCATATACACTACAATGTTGAAGTCTCGGAAAAGCTACATTATTGAAGTTCAAGAAGTTACAATGTTGAAGTCTCGAAAAAGCTACATTATTGAAGTTCAAGAAGTTACAATGTTGAAGTTCAAGTCTTAAGAAACAACTCAAGAAATGACTTCAAGACTAATAAGACTACGCATGAAGTAGTTTTTATGCTGATGAAGATCTCAAGTTTAAAGCTACAACAAGTTCAAGATCTCAAGCCTGATATGGTTCAAATATCTACATTCGTTGAATGGTTGAAGTTCAATGTCCATACGACATGGTTCAGGTTTGAATGACCTTAGGTTGACCCTTTAAGTAGGTCACTTTGGATACATAAATCAAATGTTTATTTTACATAAGTTTGGTCTATTCTACGACCAGTCCTAGCTCTTGTTCGACCAGTCCTAGCATTGGTTCGACTAGTCCAAGAAATTCCACGACCAGTCCTAAGTAGTTGAAGATTTTTCGAATTTTTGGTACGCCCACGACCAGTCCTGGAGGTCCTTCGACCGGTCGTAGGTGTGGCTTCGACTCGTCCACGACCAGTCGTAGACCTACGACTCAAAGTCCAGCAACGTAATCCTTGGTCCTACGACCAGTTGTAGAGATCTACGACCAGTCGTAGGTGACCCACGACCAGTCGTAGGCTACTCACGACCAGTCATGGAACGACTTTCAAAGATCGCGCTTAATTTTTCAAATATCTGTTAGAGTTACGACCAGTCGAAGGTTTCTAAGACCAGTCGTAGGAGCGATTTTTACTTCTATAAATTGAACACTAAATTCAGAGTTTTCACACTTCAACTCGATTCAATTCAAGAATTTTCAAGTGATCACTCTGAGATAAGTCTGTGTTTATTTTAAGCTACATTGTGCTTATTTAATATTCCTTTTTGCTAGCTTATTTAATTTGATTTTGTTTCTGTATTCCAATCTTTTATTTGAAAAGAGGAATTATCTTATTCCTTCTTCTTAGAATCAAAATCAAATATAGCTACGCTCAACAAGTAAAATCTAAAATCAATTAGAATTTAGAACCTTATGAATGTGAGTATTGGAAATTGAACTTTGACATTCAATCATCTACTCCGATTGGTTCTACCGGGCTGCTACGAAAAGGAGAAATCCAGGTATTTTACAATTCTGTAAAATTTATTTACTTTTGGTTTTGTTTGAGGTTAAGCCAGAAAAATCTCATTGTATTAGTTTTGTTTGAGGTTGAACCAGAAAAATCTCATTGTATTGGTTATCTGAGGAGTGCCAGAAAACTCAGAAAAGAGGGGTTTTTGAATTATGTAAGCCCAAGTGAAAAAGACACAATTGTAAAGGTTTTTGGTGAACCTGTGAAAACCTATTTGATAGTGAACGCTAATATCCCCTGTGTGAGGATATTAGGAGTGGAGTACCTTTCTGTGTGGCTGTTGAAAGACAGTTGGTGTACACACAGGCGAACCACTATAACTCTTTGTCTTGTGGATTGAATGCTTGCTTAATTTTCATATCTTTTATCATTCGATTGTGTGGAATGTACAAGTGGATGTGAATGTTGTAACTATTTACATTTCAAGCAAGTGTGGGGATTGTTGTAATAATTTAGATCTATACTTCTGCATTTAATTTCAATTCCTTGCTATTTCATTTACTTATATTAAAATTGAGTCCTTGATCCAAAAGATGTTCTAGAAATAAGGTTTTCCTACCATAAGCCCTTGTTTATTATGGTGTAAGGTTGTCCTTAGAACTGAATTTGTATCAATCTCTCAATACTTATTTATCAAGGTGATTTAAATTTAGCATTGTGAATTGATTCGTAATTGTAAGGATATTGGTTTACTCTATTTCCGCTGATTTTATTTTAAATTTGGCATTGTCCTATTCACCCCCCCCCCTCTAGGACATATAGCTTGGCCTTTTCAGAGCCAACGTTGTTCAGATTGAAATTCAGATTTTTGATCGCCCAGTAGGCTCTATGTTCCAACTCCACAGGCAAGTGGCAAGCCTTCCCATAGACGAGTCTAAAGGGAGACATTCCAATAAGAGTTTTAAAAGCAGTAGGGTAAGCCCATAAGGCATCGGTCAATCGAATTGACCAATCCTTACGGTCAGGGTTAACCGTTTTCTCCAAAATGTGTTTGATCTCCCTATTGGAAATCTCAACTTGCCCACTTGTCTATGGGTGGTATGGGGTGCTCACCTTATGAGAGATACCGTATTTCTTCATTAAACTCTCGAATGGCCTATTACAAAAGTGTGAGCCCCCATCACTAATGATGGCTCGAGGAGTTCCGAATCGGGAAAGGATGTTTTCTTTCAGGAATTTAATGACCGTGCGATGGTCATTAGTTCGACACGGAATCGCTTCGACCCATTTAGTGACATAGTCTACGGCAAGCAAAATATATAAATTCCCAAAAGATTGGGGGAATGGCCCCATGAAATCGATGCCCCAGCAATCAAATGCCTCTATGATAAGAATGGGATTCAAGGGCATCATATTTCGACGGGACAATGCTCCCAATTTCTGACAACGCTCACAAGCTTTGCAAAACTCATGAGTGTCCCTGAACATAGTGGGCCAATAGAAGCCACACTGCAGAATTTTGGCCATAGTTTTTTTTGCAGAAAAGTGACCACCACAGGCCTGTGAGTGACAGAAGGAGATGACACTCTGATGCTCATTGTCTGGCACACATCTCCTCAAGATTTGGTCTGGGCAATATTTAAACAAGTATGGATCATCCCAGAAGAATTTGCGCACCTCGGTAAAAAATTTCTTCTTATCTTGCGCAATCCAATGTGTTGGTATGGAACCTGTGGCAAGATAATTAGCGATATCAGCGAACCAACCCGAATGGGAGACTCTGAACAATTGTTCGTTAGGGAACATATCATTAATCTGTGTCGTCTCAAAGGAATCAGAGGGATTAAGGCGAGAAAGATGGTCAGCCACTACGTTCTCTACTCCCTTTTTATCTTTTATATCTAGGATTCCTGGAGTAGGAGGATCCATCTTATCAGGCGGGGCTTAACATCATTCTTAGACAGGAGATACTTAAGTGCTGCGTGATTAGTGTAAATAATGATCTTGGATCCGATCAAGTAGGACCTAAATTTGTCCAAGGCAAACACTACGACTAAGAGTTCCTTTTCCGTAGTCGAGTAGTTCACTTGGGCAGGATTTAGAGTCTTACTTGCATAATAAATAACGTAGGGTTTCTTATCTTTTCTCTGGCCTAGAATTGCCCCAAGAGCATAATCAGATGCATCGCACATAAGTTCAAAAGGAATGCTCCAGTCAGGTGGCTGTATAATGGGTGCACTAGTCAATATGCCCTTAAGCTTAGTGAAAGCTTCCTGACATGGTTCAGTCTACTCGTATGGTGCATCCTTTTGAAGTAGATTACATAGAGGACGAGAGATGAGACTAAAGTCCTTTATGAATCTTCTGTAAAACCCGGCGTGTCCTAAGAAGGATCGCACGTCCCTTATGTTCTTGGGTGGAGGTAGGTTAGAGATAAGATCGATCTTTGCCTTGTCCACCTCGATTCCTTTGGTTGAAATAATGTGTCCAAGGACAATTCCCTTCTGAACCATGAAATGACACTTCTCCCAATTAAGTACCAAGTTCTTTTCTTCACATCTTTTCAGCACATGTTTAAGACTTTTCAAGCACTCGCTGAAAGATGGACCGAAGACAGAGAAATCGTCCATGAAGACTTCAAAATATTGCCCCACCATGTCAGAAAATATGCTCATCATACATCGCTGGAAGTTGGCAGGAGCATTACATAGTCCAAACGGCATCCTTCGGTAAGCAAAGGTGCCGTAGGGACATGTAAACGTAGTCTTTTCTTGGTCTTCAGGGGCGATCTCTATCTAGTTGTAGCCCGAATACCCGTCAAGGAAACAGTAATAGGAATGACCAGCTAACCTTTTTAAGATCTGATCAATGAAGGGCAAAGGAAAGTGGTCTTTCCTCGTGACAGTATTTAATTTCCTGTAGTCAATGCACATCCTCCAACCAGTAGTGACTCTAGTCGGCCCGAGTTCATTATTGGCATTGCCTACGATGGTGATCCCGGACTTCTTAGGGACCACCTGAGTTGGACTCACCCATTGACTATCAGATATAGGGTATATGATACACACATCCAATAGTTTAAGAACCTCGGCCTTAACCACTTCCTTCATGTTTGGATTTAGTCTACGTTGTGGTTGCCGAGCAGTCTTCGCATTATCCTCAAGATATATGCGGTGAGTACAAATCGAGGGGTCGATTCCCTTGAGGTCCGCGATTGTCCATCCCAGGGCTCTCTTATGCTCAAGGAGAGTAGATATGAGCATACTCTCTTGTTCTTTCTCCAGGTGGGCAGAAATCACCATCGGGTATGTCTCATCTTGACCTAAGTATGCATATTTTAAATCAGAGGGTAAAGGTTTTAGGTCAAGCTTCAGTGGCTTGAGGTTAGACGGTAGAGGCACTTCATCAGTTTGGGGTAACTCTTCAAATTGTGGCCTCCACCGGTTAACTTCAAGTACCGGTACCGCATCAAGCATGGCACACGTCTCCCTAATTATGTAATCATCAAACTCATGGGAGTGGGCCAGGCACGTCTCCAGAGGATCAGAGGATAAGGTAAGGGGTGTCTTATCTTCCACGAAAGTATCGATCATGTTAATATCGTGGATATCGTCATCTTCCTCTACCCGTCTGCCAGTGTTGAAAAAGATATTCATTTCTAATGTCATATTCCCGAAAGACATAGTCATGACACCATTCCTGCAATTGATAATTGCGTTTGAAGTGGCAAGGAATGGGCGACCAAGAATGACGGGAATCTGAGTGCTTGTATTGTTGATGGGTTCGGTATCCAGGATGATGAAATCTACTGGATAGTAAAATCGATCAACCTGGACCAACACATCCTCAATTATCCCTCTTGGTACACGAATAGAGCGATCAACAAGTTGTAGTGTCGTTAAGGTGGGTTTTAATTCACCTAAACCCAACTGTTTGTATACCGAGTAAGGAATAAGATTAACGCTCGCTCCTAAGTCAAGAAGTGCATGATCAATTCGATAGTCCCCGATTACACATGATATGGTTGGGCTACCGGGGTCTTTGAATTTTTGCGGCACATCTTGCTTTAGGATGGCACTCACTTTCTCAGTCAGGAAGATTTTCTTTTGAATAGTTTGCCGTCTTTTGGTCGTACATAAATCTTTCAGGAATTTGGCATATGAAGGTATTTGTTTCATGGCATCAAGTAGTGGAATGTTGACCTTCACTTGTTTCAACACCTCTAGAATATCTTGAGAGTTAGAGAGAGGTTTTGGTGCAACCAACCGTTGGAGAAATGGAGCAACTGGCTTTCCTTGAGGTTCCGGTTCTAACTCTGGTGGGGCATGGTTAGATTCATCTTCTTTATCCACTTCCGGGTCCTTAGACTTTACAGCCCTAACCGGAATGGTTTTGTCAATGATCTTCTCACTCCTAAGAGTGGTGATGGATTTAGCTTGCTCCATCTGATTTGAAGAGCTTGGGTCACTAACTTCATATTGTGGTTTAGGATTGGGAAGAGGTTGATCTGGGAAGCTCCCCTTGTTCCCAATCGTATTTTCAGCCTTAAGTCCTTGTATTGCTTTTGTAAGGTCTTGAAAGGCTTGTAGCATACCCTTATTGAAAAGCTCTTGCTTTTGAAAATGTTTCAGAACCGAATCCTCTTGAGGTTTCTCTTGAGATGGATTTTGATTTAGGAAACCTTGAGGTGTAGCGGTTTGTCCATTCCTCCAACTGAAGTTTGGATGGTTTCTCCAGCCAGGATTGTATGTGTTAGAGGTGGGCCCACTGAAAGGTCTTTGGTAATTGCTTACATCATTGGATTGCTCATTCAATACCTCTTGAAAGGCAAATATAGTTGGGCAATTCTCAGTAGTGTGAATGTTGCAACCACAAATACTACAAACAATTTCCTTGGCCTTATCCTTCTTTAATTCCATGGCCTCGAGTTTTCGAGTGAGATTGGCTACCTTGGCATTAATATCATCATCCTCTTTCAAGAGGTACATTTCACATTTTTCTTTGGAATGAGTCGGCCTAGGCGTAGTACTTGGTCTAGGGGAGATGTCCCATGTTTGTGTGTTCTCAACAAGTTTATCAAAGTAGTCCCACACCTCATCGACACCTTTATTCATAAACTCCCCATTACACATTGTCTCAACTAATTGGCGCATGGGAGATGTCAGTCCATCGTAGAAAAAATTCGTGATGCACCATGTTTCAAAACCATGTTGTGGGCATGAACTGACAAGATCTTTGAACCGCTCCCAACATTGGAAGAATGTTTCATCTTCTCTTTGGGCGAAGTTCATGATCGACTTCCTAAGGGTGTTCGTCTTATGATATGGAAAAAGTTTTTTAATGAACTCCCTTGTCATGTCATTCCATCTGCCGATAGATTGAGGACGTAGTGAATGTAACCACGTCTTGGCTTTCTCCTTCAAAGAAAAGGGAAAGAGTTTTAACCTGACAGTGTCATCAGATACGTTAGGAAAGTATAGGGTAGTCATGATCTCATCGAACTCTTTCAGATGTTGATATGGATTCTCTGACTCAAGCCCATGAAATTTAGGAAGGAGTTGGATCACCCCTGGCTTGATATCCATATGTCCTGCATTCTCCTGAAAAACCATGCATGAGGGCGTACTCACCCCCGCCGGTTGTAAGTAATCTCGTAAGGTACGAGGCGGGGGTGCTTGATGCACCTCATTCTCATCCTGGACATCTTCTACCCTAGGCTGGGGTAGACGAGGTTGATTTTCAGCCATATCCTCAATTAACTCAGGGGAATTCGAGCGGTGTCTAGTCCTGCGATGGATAGTTAACCCCTCAACTAATCCTCCTTCAGTCAAGAGACGTCGAGTGTTGTCACGAGCCCACTTGGGCATGAAACACTCACAGCCCTCAATCAAATTCTAAACCTAATCCTAAGAAGGGAAATAAAAATATGAAAAGAAAGAGAGGGTTGGAAGGAAGTTACCAAATTGGAGTTCCTAAATTAAAACCTGCAAAATAAAACAAAACAAGTTAGTTTCTAAAAATAATATCCTAAGAAAAAGAAAGATAGAAATAAAAAGAAACAAGGAAGAATTCCTAAATTAGAAAGTAGAAGTTTAGAAAGAGCGTACCGAATTAGAAATTTCTAAAAGGTCTACAAAACAGGAAAGTTAGTTTCTAAACAGAATAAAATAGGAAACAAAATTAGATTCTAAAAGAGTTAGAATTAGAAACTTACTAAAAAGGAATCCTAATCTAGAAATAGCAAGGAAAAAATTAAGAGAGAAATTACCAATTTAGAAACCTATCTCAGAATCCTACAAAACAAGGAAGTTGGGTTAGTTTCTAAAAAAGAAAAACTATCAAAAAAAAATAAAAAAAATAGAAAGTTGTTTGAGAGAAAATTTCTAAAAATTAAAGGAAAACCTGAATTAGAAAATTCTAAAAATAAAACCTAAAAATCAAAAAGGTCCTAATCTTAAACTAATCTTAAACCAATTAATTTCAAAAAACGTAGCCGTCAATCCCCGGCAACGGCGCCAAAAACTTGTTCACTCCCCAAGTGTAGGGTTCTGATGTAGTAATAAACTCGGTAAGACCGAGGTCGAATCCCAAGGGACTGATACCTGTACGTAATCTGAAACTAACCAGGGCTAGAATTAGAATAAGATGAATTCTAAATTTGAATAAATATGAGGAAGTAATGGTGAAGTAGGAAACTAAAATGTATAGAAATCAAAGGTGGGAAACTAGGGATTCAGAGGATCCACTTGTAGAGATCAGGGAGATCTTATGCCTTACATGATATAGTTTTTAAAGAGATGAACAGTATATAAATTAGAATGGATTCTATCACCAAACCATGCCCAGGAGACAAAGTAAACAACAGAATTGAACTAATTACCAATCGATCAACAATGCATGCAGGTTAGGAAGGGTACCGTCATCCAACCATGCCTAGGAGGCGATGGTGAACAACAGGGCTTCCTGACATCATAAACATAAAAAGAAAGAAAATATTAAAGCCATCACAAATCTACTATAATTTCAGTCACAATAAACCATTAATAACTAAAATAATTTCTTAAAATCAAACTAGGATTAAATCAGTTCATAAGTATGAATCCAATCCATTGAATCAGCCCATCATGCTACAAGCTTCACCCCTTAGCCCTAGCTAAGGGGTTAAGCCTAGCATGGATAAACCAAAATCCAGAAGATCCATAGAGAAAATAAAAAAAGAAATAAATTAAAATTAAGATTCAAACTCTTTCTCTCCTTCTCTCTCGTCCACGTCCAGCCCCCAGCTTCTGATCCCCCAGCTCTTTCTCTTCCTTCTTTCTTTTATAAGTGCCAGCAATCCCTGTGCGTAAGGAGGGGTGCTGCTTCAAAACTACGCAACAGGTTCACGTGCGCAAACTGAGATTGCGTAACACTGTTTGCGCTCATTGGTTGGTGGGGCCGATTATTGAAGCCAGTGGAGAAATCCACTCCGTTCATTGGAAACGTGTCGAAAAACTGGTTGGTAAGTGACGGTTCTTGATTGATTTCCGTGTGATCCACAGAGTTCTTCTTACACCATTCATCTTCCTTTTAGACGGTTGAAAACCAATCTTCAGTTCTTCCTGTGATTCAGTCATCTAGGCTTGGATGATAGGAGGCGTAGGCTTCTGATGGACGGTCCAGATCAAGCCAAGGATGCATGATGGTGGCCCACAACCTTCCTCCGTAAGCTCTGTTGCGTAATAGAGCTTCCGCAATGATCGCTGTGATGATGGTGGGCCCCACATCGATGGCGAGTGGAAAATCCACTCCGTCCATAATATTCCCGACGAAAAACCGTTCAAGAGGGCCGAAACTGACCTGATTTCTGCGTGGCCCTTAGAATTTTGCATTGCACCGTCCGTTATACGTTTGCAATTGCATCCGCATATGTGTGCATGCATGGGTCCTAGAAAACACGTGAGGTACGGTCAGTTTTGACTTCCAAGCACATTGGATGGATCGGATCTGTAAAAAGTCGAGGGGTGGGCCCCACTATCAACCAATCGGACGGACAGAGTTGGGCGCTGTTGCGTCTGTGAGCTTCCTGTGAGAAATCCTCGGTCAGCGATTGCTGACCGAGTTCTTGAAATTCAGTGCGCGGCTGGAGCACCACCCTATAAACGTGCAATGCTCACGTGGGTCCCAAGGTGATGTATATATGAAAAATCTGCTGCGTCCATCCTTCCCATCATATCATTTTATGCGTTGAATCCAAAATAGAGGCGAATCCAGAGAGCAGGTGGGCCCCACTTAAGGAATTACGGGGCTGATCTGTCTGTTGGGCCGCTTATAGAGGGATCCACTAGGCAAATTTTGACGTGTGCGGTTAATTTAGCGTCCTCGGACCCTGTATAAAGTTTTGAGCCAATCAGATGGTGGGAACTCTGTAATCTCGCAATCTGGCTAACTTTCAGGCCTCTTCATCGTGAGTGGCTGGAATTTCTCTGATCTCCGGCATGTAAATCCTTGATCTTGGTCCCATGGAGTCCCATCCAATGCCTTGGTGATGCCCAAGCCTTAAATCCACAGTTTTTAACACCATATTTCCATCCAAGCTCGTAAATACACCCTGCATCACAATTACGACTAAACGGGCCATTAAACAGTGTCATGCTCATAAATCCAGGTAATAACTGGGGTCTGATATGCAATATTTGACCCTCAACACCGATACGAGGAGGCGACCGTTGGAGTTCAAGGTTGGAGACCATATATTTCTCAGAGTTTTTCCTATGAAGGGAGTCCTTCGGTTTGGGAAGAAGGGGAAGCTTACGCCACGATTCATTGGCCTGTTCCAGATACTAGATCGAGTGGGTGTAGTGGCATACCGCCTTGCCCTGGCCACTCCTCTCGCGGGCGTGCATAATGTATTTCTTGTGTCTATGCTGAAGAAATACGTTCCTGATCCTTCCCACATCATCAAGTGGGAGCAGGTGTAGTTGAGTGAGGACGCGACACATGTACTGTGACCGACGCGTATCCTGGATCAGAAGGAGCAAGTACTGTGTAGCAAGGTTATTCCACTTGTGAAAGTATTGTGGACGCACCATACTGAAGAAGAGGCTACTTGAGAGACAGAAGCCGAGGTCCGTAAGAACTACCCTCAAATTCTCGAGGAGTACGAAAAGGTACTAATTTCGAGGATGAAATTTTTCTTTAAGGGGGGTAGATTGTAACGTCTTGGAAAAATCTGTACTGAGGCCCGAGTGCCACCTCAGCTAGAAATCATTTAGGACTAAATTCTTTAGAAATTAGGCGAGTTTTATCTAGTGCTAAATTAGTTTACTTGTGAAATCCTCACTGATCACTTTAATACGATATGCATGACCCAAAACTTGTAGAATCAGTGACGCTAGGTTACCCTAAAATCTAGGATCAATCTCATTACCCAGTTGCTCTCGAGAGCACATTGAAACTTCGTATCAGACCTGGACCACACGTCGAAAGTCCGATTACTACGAAATTATATAATCAAGACCGCCTTGCTGGACTTGACCACCACCTCGGAAATCATGTCCAGATAGTATCCCGAAGCAATTCGGTTGAGCCCGGAGTGAAGTGTGTCAGAAACGTGGATATCTTAGAAATAAAAAGCTAAATTTAAGTAATCTGAGACGCGTAGCTTGCGGGCTAGATATAAGGATTCAGACCGTCAGAATCTGACCCAATTACACCCTCGAATCAGGAAAAAATTCATACACACGTCAGTGTACTTGTGGCCCTGATCGAGTATTCGTGACCGTTGAACTGAAACTGGTCCACCACGGTTGATCTGTGAATCCGATCGGACTGAAAACTCAGCTTGACCTAGATCCAACATAGGGGAGATTAAGTCCGGCCTTAGACTCAAGGGTGGGCTCCAGAAGTGCTCCGTTGAGCTGAACAGCCGAGTTTTGGCTGAAACCTAAGTATACCATGACCCTGGGGTCATTTCCATCACTTCTAAGCCTATATAAACACCTTAAAACCCCTCTCTCTCTTCACATACGAATTTCCAACCCTAAGGAGGAAAGAGAGAGAAAGTGTGAGAGAGAGAGTTGGTGATTGATCCAGGGCTTCTTCCCTGCTAGTCCACGTGCACAACTATCGTATCTGTATCATTTTTCCGGCGATACCGATTTTGTTCTTAGGTAAGAAACCTAACCCTAACCGGTTTTAGAGTACCAAATAGTGTAAGTGATGAAATAGCTAACTTATTTCATGATTTAGGTTGTCGTTTTGCCGTAGACGAAGACTCGGTATACAAACTGAGTTCGATACTTGTTTATCGGCGTAAGGTGCGGACTATAAATGTATAGGTTATGGTTTTCAAGGCTTTCAATGTCGGTTAATGATATATTACTGACATGGACGCAATTTCACATGCATAAAGTGATGTCCGTTTCGTTTTTCAATTATACGTTAGCTAGGTTGAATATACTGTATTCCTCGTATTTGTAGAAAATACCGTATACGTATGAAATTCAGATTTGTGCTTGCCATGATTAATTGTTGTCTATGTATGCTAGATGCATGTGTATCAATTTCTGGGTGAACGGATTAGCCTAATACATGTTATATTAACATACGTCGTGTATGTTACAATGCGTAGCCTAAGTGTTTGAGTAAAAGACTAAATGAGTATAAACCTTGCTTTAGTATACGCCATGACTAACTATCGTGGCTATGCGATTGTTGTGTAGGCGGCAATCCTTTGATGAAAGGACTTACCCTAATACGTATGCTAACCAATACATACCATGTATGATATAATGTGTACGCTAAGTGTTTGTAAACATGTCTGTATGAATAAATACTTGTAAACTGTTCTTTAAATGGGTGTTGAGATAAGATTCTCAGCCACTCTAATGATGTGTACGATTTCCTCCATATGCCTTGTTTCATATTCATTGCTTTTACCTAGAAATGCATAAGTGCGGATTCATGTTTATGTTGTACTTCATAACATGCTCAACTGATTTTATGATTTGAATCATTGCTCCATTACTGCTTGAGTATCTCCTATGCTAGATCATTGTAATTGAATGTGTTTAGGGCTATTATATAGTCCAGGAAATCGGTAATAGGCCTCGAAGTAGTGGCTGACTTTGTCCCGCCACATGAGACGCGCTTGATGAATCCGAGTCGTATATCGATTGGCGACAGTGGTTAGGCCACACGGAGTGCTTATGCGCTTCATGTCGATCAACTTGATGTACGGTCGTGCTAGTCGAGCCCGTCAAATAATCTAATTGGCCCGATGTATGTTAACCATGCTTGGACACTACTGCTTGAACCTAGGGTACCAAACTCACCAGTGAAATCCCTGTTAACCTTGGTACCTTGATCCGCTAAGACTCATGAGCCGGACATGGTGGTATGGGACACCGTGGTCGAGCTGTCGGCCTACGTTGCCGCGACGAGCCTCCCTGTAGTGACCAGTGAGCAACCCAGACTCGTGAGCCGAATACGGTGGTATGGGACACTGTATTTGAGCTGTCGCCTACACTGATAAGGTGACGAGCCCTTTGTAGTGACCTCGAGCATACGCTAAGTCTGCGGTGAGGCAACGAGCCTTTCCGTAGCAACTAGAGTATAACCAGGCCTGCACTGATAAGGCGACGAGCCCTTTGCAGTGACCTAGAACCGTATCATCGTATGAGTTTACTAGGACTGATGACTCTAGAATGGATCCTTGTTTGGGAAGTGATATAAGGGAAGTACCTTAGTTTCCCAATCATGCTGTATGAAAATGATTAATAAGGGATTTGGTAATCACGTTCATGCACCGCATTACGTGTGCGTTTGGCGTTGATGGTCAAGCACTGAGGGAGTGTGGCATGCCGCGATCGTAAGAAGGAGTCACCGAGGGAGCGTAGGCGAGGGCATGCATCATACATACATACCATACTTGCATTAATGAGAGTACTTAGGGATGTGTGATTTACTGTTTTATCATTACCGCTTGATTGAATTGATAACATGTTAACCTTTGCTTTATTGTTCTACTGAGTTGATCACTCACTCCCACGTTATGGGATGGTATTGTACACACCAACCAGACCCCTATCTTAGATGTAGGTGGTGGCGATGCCTACGAGGTGGAGCCGGACTTTGAGGATGACGAGGACGCCTACTCTTATATGCAGTATTCAGGCGGATTCATTTAGACCGTTCTGATTGACGGGGCTCTAGGGTTTTACTTGTAGTAGACTACCACAATTTTGACATTTTGTATTTTGAAACAGTACTTGTAATTATTGACCTGGCAATACATACATATTTTAGGGACCTGAAATGGTTTATAAGGTTATACATATTCTTTTCAGTCTTCCGCTTGCGTATTATAACTGTCCCTGGATTATGTTTGCTGTTTTGGCTTAATCTCACTCATGTTTTACGCACCAATACATACAACATACAATCATCATTAAATGTGTTATATAAGTGATGTGTTGGAACTCGGGTGTTGAGTTTCTACTTGACCCCCAATTTTTAGGGCGTTACAAGTTGGTATCAGAGCATGATTTGGATTAAACTGGACTTGGGTTATGGTCACACAACGTACGCTGACGCATTTTGACCTAGGTTGGTGCAATACAAACATAGAAACAAGTGTAGGTTTCCCAATTTCGCCCCAATTTTACCAATTGGCGAAATTCACCGAAAACGATCGCTGAGATCGGGTTTATACACATCCGTGATCACTTGAGGTGATCCCGGGTCACTTCTAGACTATCTGTTGATCAGTTTAGATGACAAGTTACCCATTCCAACTTCAAATAACTTGAAAAACATGAATGTACAGTAGTTTGGACCCAAAATGACTCGAAACGGAGTCGAGGGCCTAAGGATGCAATCCGGGGGGACCCACAGTGGACCCGAGGTATCATTGGCACCCCGGGAGGGGGATGGCCACCGCCCTACCCCGGCGACACAGCGCTTACCGTGGTCGACCGCGGTCCCCTTTGCCCGGGCCGGTCGGGCCGACGTGGGTCGACGTCGGGCCGACCCCTAGGGACATGTGGGGCCCACGAAATTTTGTGGGGACCCCTATTTCTTGTCTGTTTTGCCCCCTTCCTCTCAAAGCATCCCTCCAAGCTCTTCTTTCTTCAAGAAAACCCAAAAACCCTTACTCAAATCCCCCTCCAATTACTTCTTCTTCCATTTTCTTGCACCACCTTCACCCCTAATTCGAAATTTCCCCCCCTCCACAACTGTTATTCCCCTCCTTTCACATTTATTTGAGCACTCAAACCCCATTAGGTGTCTCAAATTTGTGGGAACCCAAGTAACCATCATATTTCCTCATTTCCTTTCCCTTTCCATGGCTTTTTTCGAGCTAGTGACAGCCATCTTCTCCATTTCCACCATTCTTTCCCTCATGGGAAAGAAAAGAGCTTCCACGAACGAGGCCGGGCCTTGCCACCCTACCCAACTGAGGCAGAAGACGGACTCCGGGGCTAGTATAAGCGTCGTCCGTGAGCATAGGTCGAAGCGGGACCTAGATCCCCAAGTTCCCATCGAGAGAGCGCTATCGATAGGCATGGAATATGGTCGGTTTGGTGGCCGCAGGTTGTACTTGAAGCTCACGTGGATGAGAAGCTGTTTGGACTACACCAGATCATGGATTTTCTGGTGGATGCCGGGTGGGGTCCCATGTTCGAAGGTAAGTCTCACTCATGTAAGAATACGGTTCGTGCTTTCTACGCCCATGTCCGAGACCCATCGCTAGAGCCTCTACAGTTCACTGTTTCCATCGGAAGGCGGGATTACACAATCAACGTAGACTTAGTGTCCCGGGTTATGGGAATTCCATGTGGTGAAGTACATGCCAATGAGGATTATTTCAAGAGTGTGTGGGAAAGAGATAGTCGTACGCGATATCTATGTAGTCTATTGGTTCCTTGGACGCGAGGTAATTATCTTCCATCATCGAAGTTGTCTGATGATTTCCACTTGCTACATCATATTTTCATGAACAATGTGTATCCACGGTGGGGCAACCGTACAGAATGCACTCGGTTGATGGTAGACTTCCTGTACAAAGTTGGACATGGGGACAAGCTGTGCCTACCCACGTTCGCCCTACTACAGATAGTCTAGACTGTACTCTCCATTAGGAATGATATTTCACTCCTGTTCGGTTGATTGATATGCAAGATGGCTCGAGAGGTCGGCTATAGACTCAACATGGATGATATTGCGCCGGTCCGCATCATAAATGAATCCACTCTTAACAACATGAAGATTGGTCCTCGACAACATCAAGCCCGACTTGACGAGTATGGGGAGGAGTCAGATAGTGCGGGGGAGGACAGTGTCGATTTAGAAGAAGGAAGTGAAGAAGAAGACCGGGTTGGGTTAGAAGAAATAGAAGAGGGAGGAGAAGGACAGGAAGAAAAAGAAGAGGCACAGGACACGGAAGAGAGCTCTCCTCCTACGGCACAGGAGCACGATACTGATCGGGCTACTAGGGATGCCGCTGCTTAGCTCGACTTGAGGAAGGCCAAACTGTCCTGCGACAGGATATCACGGATCTCTGGGCCCTCGTGAAACACAAGTTCAAGAAGGTGACTCGCACCTTGAAGACTATCCTGTGCTGCCTGCAGGATAAGGGCGCCCCTCCTCCGTCGCCAAATTCTGATGCCTAGGTGTCTAGGCCGTTGTCCTGTAGCTTGTTTTGTTGCCATCTCAGAATTTCTGTGTTTTGTTGTTGATGGGCTTTGTGGTGTGGTAGGTAGAAAGTATGTTGTAGTTGGTGGCTTGGGCATAGCTTGGCCGCATGCGTTCCTGTCATAATTCATGTAGAACTTTAGTCCATGTATTGTGACAATTTTGTTAAATGAAATGCATGCAGTTTTCTTTCGCCATAAGATGTGTTGAATGCTTAAAGAATTGCGTATTGCTAGGCTATATCTGACATGGGTTGCACCCTTTATTATAAATAGGGAATGCCACCTAAGAGCACACGGAGTACGTCCCACCTGGGACCTGGCGATTCACTTGACGGGGCACCTCCCCTCAGCGATCGCCATATGGACCCTAGTTCGGGCCCATCTTCCACTGACACCATGCCAGGCTCTCAGTCGGCCGTTGGCCCCACGAATGGACCGATACCTGCTGCACCATTCACCACACCACCGTGCCACCATCTGCGGTGCCACCTATTCCACCACCGGTTCCTGACCAGAACCGTACGTCTTCTTCGACGCAGCATGTGCCCAGGTCCGCTCCACCTGCTGATAGGTTTGAGCAGATTTTGCTGATGATGCAGCAGCAGCAGCTACAACACCAACAGGACCAGTAACAACTTTTGGCCTCCCTTGGGGGACTTCTTGCCCAGGGCATGGGTGCAGCTCCACCCGCACCTCTTGTACACCCCGCAGGAAATGCGAGCGTTGACGGCTATTTCGAGCTATTCCAGTGCTTGAGGCCCCCCACTTTTGAGGGCACTCATTGGCCTGAGGAGGATGAATATTGGCTTGACTGCATCTTTAAAATGTTAAAGCCACTACACTGTATAGAGTCTGAGCAGGTAGAGTTAGTCACCTTTATGTTCGAAAAGGAGGCCAGCTTGTGGTGAGATAGCGTTCTACGAACTGTCGCTGTCAATTACATGTGGTCGTGGGAGGCATTTGAGGCCCGCTTCCACGAGAAGTACTTCCCTCTCACGTACCGCAACGAGAAGGAGAGTGAGTTTCTGCGCCTCCAACAGGGAGGGATGTCAGTGGCAGAATACGAGAACAGATTCACGGAGTTGGCTCGATATGCTCCATTGATACTTGTTGACCAGCCGATGAGGATGCGGTGATTTACAGAGGCCTGCGACCCGAATTACGTTTGAGGATGTGTTGTGCTAACATATCCACCTATGCTGAGTTGGTGGGCATGTCCTTGTGAACAGAGCAGGACGGGGATAGGTTATCCCGTGCACGAGCACCTATGCCCCCTAGGCCTCGACCCGATCTACCGAGCAGACCGTTCCTCGGCAAGAGGCCTCGAGCAGATTCACCGCCGAGGCTTGCGGCTCCATCTGCTCCAATGAGGCGACCAGATTTGTGGTGTGCCTACTGCAAGGAGGCAAGCCACACAGAGGTAAACTGTTTTACTAGGATGAGGGATAGCGAATTTTCGCCTCCTCAGAGGAACAACAACCAGCTTCCTCATGTCTTGTCAGCACCACCTCTACAGTCGGCACCGACACATCCATCATTTCGGCCACCTGCGCCTCGTTTCAGGCCGCCTCAACGGCCTATGGTACCTCAGCCGAACCATTCACAACAGGCTTGGGTGCACTCACTGGCAGCTGAGGCACCCGAGGTATCAGACGTAGCACCGATAGCTTTTGAGGTACGACACAGATCCAAGGTATTCTAGTTTTCCTATTGGTGGACACCGGGTCCACTGTCTCTATTGTATCATGCGCCGCAGTCAAGCGACTAGGGTTGAAAACTAGTCCTATGGTTGGGCTAAGCCTCCTTACCGCCACAGGGACCTTCTTAGACTCGACCAAGATGTGTAGGGGTTGTTCGATAGACCTACGGAGCCGGACAATGTTTGTTGACCTGATGGTCGCTCCATTATGTCACAATGATGTGATACTTGGCATGAATTGACTTACAGAAATGAAGGCAGAGATCGACTGTGATGCTAGGGTAGTGACAGCCCATACACCCGAGGGCATGACCTTTACATTTCCAGTACAGGTCAGTTGGTACTACCATATCAGTTGCTGCGCTACTTTGCTAGAGTATGTTGACGGTCCGACACTTGAGAGCACGCTAGTGGTTCAGGACGATTCCTGGATTACCTCCTCAAAGCGAGGTCGATTTTACCATTGATCTTGTGCCTTGTACGATGCCCATTTCATTGTCGACATACCGCATGCCTCCATGTGAGATGGAGGAACTGAGAAGACAGATCGATGATCTGTTGAGGTCAGGCTTCATACGACCGAGTGTGTCCCCTTGGGTGCGCCTGTGTTGTTTGTGAAGAAGGATGGATCGCAACGATTGTGTATCGACTACCGCAGGTTGAACCAAGTGACGGTGAAGAATAAGTACCCTTTGCCCAGGATAGATGATCTGTTTGATCAGTTGAAGGGGGCGCAATATTTTTCAAAAATCGATCTACAGTCAGGGTATCATCAGTTGCGCGTCAGGGAGGAAGACGTGCAGAAGATTGCTTTTAGAACCAGTTTTGGGCACTACGAGTTTCTCATGATGTCGTTTGGTCTTACGAACGCACCGACTGTGTTCATGGTTCTGATGAACAGGGTATTTAGGTCGTTTCTGTTCTGATTCGTCATTGTGTTTATTGATGACATTCTGATATATTCTAAGAGTCGGGAATAGCATGAGGAACACTTGCGAGCGGTTTTGGATACGTTGAGGAAAAACCAGTTGTTTGCACAGTATAAGAAGTGTGACTTTTGGAAGGAGGAAGTCAAGTTCCTGGGACATGTGGTGTTCAAGGAAGAGATAACGGTTGATCTCGCCAAGGTAGCCGTGGTTCAAGACTGGGAGCAGCCCGGTTCGGTTACTGAGGTGAGGAGTTTTCTTTGTCTGGCAGGGTACTATCGTCTATTTATCAAGGACTTCTCCAAGATTGCCAGACCGTTATCTCAGTTGACATGAAAGGATCTGAAGTTCACCTGGAAAGAGAAGGCCGAAGCAGCTTTTAAGGAGCTGAAGGACAAGCTGACGTCCTCCCCTGTACTAATATTGCTAGAGCAAGGGGTTAAGTATACGATATATACCGACGCATCTCAGGTAGGTCTGGGTGCTGTCCTTATGCAGAGGACAAGGTGATTGCCTATGCCTCGAGACAGTTGAGGAAACACGAGGAGAACTACCCCACACACGACCTCGAGTTAGCATTTGTCATCTTTGCACTAAAGCTCTGGAGACATTACCTCTACGGAGAGGAGTTCGAGCTCTTTTGTGACCATAAGAGCCTTCGCTACATATTCACACAGAGGGACTTGAACATGAGGCAGCGATGGTGGATGGAAACCCTGAAGGACTTCAAGTTCGAGGTCTCCTACCATCCAGGTAAGGCCAACCTTATGGCAGATGCGTTGAGCCGCAAGAAGACGATAACGTTTGCGGCTCCGCCGATGATAGCAGATTGGGACATTGTAGAGTTTATACGAGATTTTGAACAGAAACTTACTGTGGAGGAGCCATTTGAGAGCATCGCATACGTGCGTGCTCAGCTACTGATTGATGATCGAATCATAGTGGCTTAGGGAGAAGATGGGCAGTTTGAGGAGATGAGGGAATGGCTAGCGATGACGTAGACTCAGAGTGGAGAGTTGGTATGGATGGGGGCTTACTTTACCATGGCCGCCTATGTGTCCCGGACCTCCATAACTTGAGACAGGAAGTTCTCGAGGGAGCCCACAGTTCGAAGCTTGCGATGCATCCTGGAGTACGAAGATGTATCACGACATGAAGAGATCATACTGGTGGGATAACATGAAGGCCCATATAGCAGATTATGTGTTGTTGTCTCACGTGCCAGCAGGTCAAGGCCGAGCATCGCCGACCTCTTGGACTACTTCAGCCCATGCCCATAGCAGAATGAAAGTAGGATTTCATCTCAGAACTGCCGAAGACAAGGAAGGGTTATGACTCTATTTGGGTGATCGTGGACCGATTGACTAAATCGGCTCACTTCCTCTCGATTAAAGTCTCGAATTCTGTAGATGAGTTAGCCAGGCTATACATCAGGGAGATCATTCGTCTACATGGAGTTCCTTTGGAGATCGTGTCGGATAGAGACACGCGATTCACGTCTATCTTCTGGACTTGTATCCAGGAAGCGATGGGTGTGAAGTTGAAGTTTAGTACCGCGTTCCATCCACAGACAGACGGGCAGACGGAACGGGTAAACCAGGTGTTAGAAGACATGTTGCGGGCTTGTATGCTTGACTTCAAGGACAGTTGGGATGACTGTCTTCCGTATGCAGAGTTCGCCTACAACAACAGCTTCCAGGCGAGCATTGGCATGACTCCTTATGAGGCCTTAAATGGGCGCCCCTGTCGAGTGCCTCACTGTTGGGGGAGGTTGGTGAGAAGAGTCTGATTGGCCCAGAGTTAGTACAGGCAACCTCAGAGAGAAGATCGACATTATCAGACGTCGACTTCTGACAGCACAAAGCAGATAGAAGAGCTACGTCGATACGAGGCGGCGACCTTTGGAGTTCGAGGTTGGAGACCATATATTTCTCGGAGTTTCCCCGATGAAGGGAGTTCTTCGATTTGGGAAGAAAGGGAAGATTACGCCACGATTTATTGGCCCGTTCCAGATACTAGATCGAGTGGGTGCAGTGGCATACCGCCTTGCCCTGCCCACTCCACTCGTGGGCATGCACAACGTATTTCACGTATCTATGCTGAAGAAATACGTTCCTGATCCTTCCCACATCATCAAGTGGGAGTAGGTGCAGTTGAGTGAGGACGCAACACATGTACTGCGACCGACGCGTATCCTGGATCGAAAGGAGCAAGTACTGCGTAACAAGGTTATTCCACTTGTGAAATTATTGTGGACGCACCATACTGAAGAAGAAGCTACTTGGGAGACAAAAGCCAAGGTCCGTAAGAACTACCCTCAGATTCTCGAGCAGTACGAAAAAGTACTAATTTCTTGGATCAAATTTTTCTTTAAGGGGGGTAGATTGTAACGTCTCGAAAAAATCCGTACTAAGACCCGAGTGCCACCTCAGCCAGAAATCATTAAGGACTAAATCCTTTAGAAATTAGGCGAGTTTTATGTAGTGCTAAATTAGTTTACTTGTGAAATCCACACTGATCACTTTAAATACGATCTGCAAGACCCAAAACTTGTAGAATCATTGACGCTAGGTTATCTTAATGTAACGCCCTGAAATCGGGGGTCAAGCAAAGCTCAGCTCCCGAGTTCCAACACATCACTTATGCAACATAGATAATGATGATTATGATGAAAGCATTGAAACATGAATGTGATTATACCAAAACAACATATCATACTCCAGAGACAGTTAAATTGCAAGCGGAAGACTATGATATATATATATATATATATATATATATATATATATATATATATATTATATATATATATATATATAAACTGTGGTGAGTCTCCAGAGTGTGATAACATTACCAGGTTAAATAATTACATGTGTAAGTCCAAAATATACAAAAAAAATGTAATGACATCTAGTCAGCAACCCTCAACCCCGTCGATCAAGATACGGCTCGCATGAAGCCGCCAGAATACAGCATATACAAGAAGGCATCCTCGTCGTTGTAAAAGTCTGGCTTCGCCTCATAAGCATCACCATCACCTGCAGCTACAACAGGGTCTGGTTGGTGTGTACAACACCGTCCCGTAACGTGGGAGTGAGTGATCAACTCAGTGGAACAATAAAGCATAGGTTAACATGTTATCAATTCAGTCAAGCAGTAGTGATAAAGCAGTAAAGTCAAACACTCCTAAATACTTTTATTAATGCAAGTATGAAAATGCAGTCATGATGCACGCCCTCACCAACATACTCCCTCATGCTACACACAATCTTACGTCCGCGGCATGCGTTCATCCCTCAGTGCTCCACATCTTCCAGTCACATGCAGTGAGATGATGAGCATGATTACCGAGTTGTTATTAGTCCTTTTCATACAATAGTATTGGGAAACTAAGGTACCTCCCTTATATCATTCCTAAATAATGATCCATTCCAGGGTCATCAGTCCTAGATACTCTCATACGATGATGCAGTTCTAGGTCACTATAAAGGGCTGCCAGGGCTGTTACACGCACTCGTTGCACCGCTCCCCCATCACCTTATCAATATAGGCTTAGTTTATACTCTGTTTACTACGGGAAAGCTTGTCGCCTCTCCGCAGATTCAGAGTATGCTCGAGGTCACTACACCGGGTACGGTCAGGGCTGTTACAGGGAATCGTTACACTACTCCCCCATCACCCATAAAAACAGTGTAGGCCAACAGCTCGAATACAGTGTCCCATACCACCGTATTCGGCTCACGAGTCTGGGTTGCTCACTGGTCACTACGGGGAGGCACATCGCCCCAGCGTAGGTTGACAGCTCGACCACGGTGTCCCATACCACCATGCCCGGCTCATGAGTCTTAATGAATCGAGGTACCAAGGTTAACGGGGTTGCACTGGTAAGTTCGGTACCTTAGGTTCAAGCAGTAGCATCCAAACATGGTGAACATACATTAGACAGATCGGGTTACTTGAAGAGCTCGGCTAGCTCGAGTGCATGACAAGTTGAACGACATGAAGTGCATAAGCATTTCGTGTGGCCAACCACTATCGCCAACCGAAGTACGACTCGAGTTCGTCGAACACATCTCACGTGGCGAATGAATCTCAGCCACGAATTCAATCCCGTTACCGATCACCTGGATTAACTCTTAGTCCCAATCACATTCAATTACGGAACAATTAAAGCATTAATGGATCAAGATTTCAAATCATACAATCAAATATCCAGTATTGTCCGCTTAGGGCTGTCAGGGCTGTTGCACAGAATCGTTACACCACTCCCCCATCACCCTTCACGGCTCTTATGGAATATAACTTAAACATGAATTTAAACATATGCATTACATAGATAAAATCATACAATCAGTTGAGCATGTTATGAAGTACAACATAAGCATGAGTTTGTACATATTCAATTCCTAATCACACAGATATCTAAAGAAATCATACACATAGTTAAAGGAGTTGAGAATCATATCTCAACATCCTTATACATTACAATTTACTAACTACTACTCATTCAGACATTTCAACAAACACTTTAGACCACCTACATCAACATACATAACATATGTTGATCACATAGGTATTAGGCCAAATCCTTTCACTAGGGAGGTGCCCCTATTATAACACGCGTGCACCCACGACGGATAGTCATGGCAAGTAGGAATCCAAGTTCCATATTCATTCAGTCATTTCCACAAACACTTGGGCTACACATTTTAACATATATAGCGTATAGTGGCCGTGGCATGATTTAGGGCAAGTCCTTTCGCTAGGGAGTTGTCACATACATACAAGCATATAGTCACGACATATAATCATGTTAAGCATAAATCTGTATTTTATACGTATACGGTATTTTCTACAAATACGAGGAATACAATATATTCAACATAGTTAACGTATAATCGAAAAATGAAACAGACAACACTTTGTACATGTGCAATTGCATGCAGATCATGAATCTATCATTATCTGACATTGAAAGCGTTGAAAACCATAACCTATACGTCTAAAGTCTGCACCTTATGCCGTAGAATCGTAACGGAGTCGATAGAATCTCTACCCTTTTGTCAACGTCGATATGACGACCTAAATCACGAGTTACGTTAGCTATTTCACTACTTGAATCAATCTAAACCCTAAAACAGGTTAAGGTTAGGGTTTTCTTACCTGGAAATGAAGCTGAAATCGCCGGGAAATTGATTAGAACGAGGTGGTTAGGCTTGTATAGTGGCAGGGTAGAGCATCAGGGGGATCCTCCCACTACTCTCATACTTTCTCTCTTTTCTCTCTCCTAAGTTTTCTCAAATTCGTATGGGTTGGATATGAGAGAGTTTAAGGTCCTTATATAGGCTAAAAACTCACCAAATTAGACTTCAGGTCAAGGTATACTTAGGTTATAACCAAAGCGAGTCTGTTCCGTCTAAACGGAGCACTTCTGGCGGCCCCTTTTCTGTGTGCGGTCCGACTTAAGCTCACTAACGCTGGATCTAGGTATAGTTAAGTTTTCGTTCCAGTCGAGTTTCCAGATCACAAATGGCGGACCAGTTTCAGTTTAATGGTCAGCGGATCTCGATCAGAGATTTCAAGTACATGGATATGTTTGGCCAAATATCCCTGATCCGAGGGTATAATCTGGCCTGATTCTGACGGTCGGAATCCTTATAACTGATCCGCTAGCGACACGTTCCATATTACTTAAATTTATATTTTATTTTTAATTAATTTCACATTTCTCACACTCCTCACTCCGGGCTCAAGCGAATAGCCCCGGGATATTATCTGGATTTGATTTCCGAGATGGTTGTCAAGCCCAGCAAGGCGGTCCTAACTGTTTAACTTCGCGTTAATCGGACTTCCGACGTGCGGTCCAGATCTGATATGAAGTTTCATGATGCTCCCGAGAGCAGCCGGGTAATGAGATTATTCTTAGATTTTACGGTAACCTAGCGTCAATGATTCTACAAGTTTTGGGTCTTGCAGATCGTATTTAAAGTGATTGGTGCTAATTTCATAGGTACTCTAGTTTAACACTAGCTAATTCTTGCCTAATTTCTAAAGGATTTAGTCCTGAGTGATTTCTGTCTGAGGTGGTACTTAGTCCTTTGTAGTTTGTATATAGAGGGATCCAAGTTATTAATACTCAACTAAAGCACGCCCTAATGACAACAGAAGAAGTTCCTAGGGCAGGAGAGGCTAATGTTCCAAATAGCTTATTCGTTTTGTGGGGTTCCATAAGGGTAATGGTTAAAAGCCCATTTTATTTCTGTATTTACTAGTTACAGTAATTTATAGTTTAATTATTGTTCTTCATCACCTAAACCTTAAGATTAGTGTCTAATGTAAAAGTACTTAGAAAGATTTAAAGAACGAGGTAATGAAAGGTGAGATTTTGAAGAAAATAGTTTAAAAAGGGATTTGTAGACTGTGGGATTGAGTTCTGACAAGTTAATAAGGCGTTAGGAGTGACTCATTGCCTAAGGACGTCTAATTCCAGGTTAGCAAAAATTTGGGATGTTACACTTAAAATCTAGGATCAATCTCATTACCCAGTTGCTCTCGGGAGCACATTGAAACTTTGTATCGGACCTGGACTGCACGTCGAAAGTCCGATTACTACGAAATTATATAATCAAGACCGCCTTGCTGGACTTGACCACCACCTCAGAAATGATGTCCAGATAGTATCCCGAAGCTATTCGCTTGAGCCTGGAGTGAAGTGTGTGAGAAACGTGGATATCTTAGAAATAAAAAGCTAAATTTAAGTAATCTGAGACGCGTCGCTTACGGGCCAGATATAAGGATTCAGACCGTCAGAATCTGATCCAATTACATCCTCGGATCAGGAAAAAATTCATACACACGTCAGTGTACTTATGGCCCTGATCGAGTATCGGTGACCGTTGAACTGAAACTGGTCCACCATGGTCGATCTACGAATCTGATCGGACTAAAAACTCAGCTTGACCTAGATCCAACATAGGGGAGCTTAAGTCCGACCTTAGACTCAAGCGGGGGCTCCAGAAGTGCTCCATTGAGCTGAAACAACCGAGTTTTGGCTGAAACCTAAGTATACCATCACCCTGGGGTCATTTCCATCACTTCTAAGCCTATATATACACCTTAAAACCCCTCCCTCTCTCTCTCTCTTCCATACGAATTTCCAACCCTAAGGAGGAAAGAGAGAGAAAGTGTGAGAGAGAGAGTTGGTGATTGATCTAGGGCTTCTTCCCTACTAGTCCACGTGCTCAACTATTGTATGTGTATCATTTTTTCGACGATACCGATCCTGTTCTTAGGTAAGAAAACCTAACCCTAACCGGTTTTAGAGTACTAAATAGTGTAAGTGATGAAATAGCTAACCTATTTCATGATTTAGGTTGCCGTTCTGCCGTAGACGAAGACTCGGTATACAAACTGAGTTTGATACTTGTTTATCAGCATAAGGTGCGGACTATAAACATATAGGTTATGGTTTTCAAGGATTTCAATGTCGGTTAATGATATATTACTTACGTGGATGCTATTTCACATGCATAAAGTGATGTCCGTTTTATTTTTCAGTTATACGTTAGCTAGGTTGAATATACTGTATTCCTCGTATTTGTAGAAAATACCGTATACGTATGAAATTCGAATTTGTGCTTGCCATGATTAATTGTTGTCTATGTATGCTAGATGCATGTGTATCAACTTCTGGGTGAACGGATTAGCCTAATACATGTTATATTAACATACGTCGTGTATGTTACAATGCATAGCCTAAGTGTTTGAGTAAAAGACTAAATGAGTATAAACCTTGCGTTAGTGTACGCCATGACTAACTATCGTGGCTATGCGATTGTTGTGTAGGCGGCAATCCTTTGATGAAAGGACTTGCCCTAATACGTATGCTAACCAATACATACCATGTATGATATAATGTGTATGCTAAGTGTTTGTAAACATGTCTGTATGAATAAATACTTGTAAACTGTTCTTTAAATGGGTGTTAAGATAGGATTCTCAGCCACTCTAATGATGTGTACGATTTCCTCTATATGCCTTGTTTCATATTCATTGCTTTTACCTAGAAATGCATAAGTGTGGATTCATATTTTTGTTGTACTTCAAACATGCTCAACTGATTGTATGATTTGAATCATTGCTCCATTACTGCTTGAGTATCTCATATGCTAGATCGTTGTAATTGAATGTGTTTGGGGCTATTATATAGTCCAGGCAATCGGTAATAGGCCTCGAAGTAGTGGCTGACTTTATCCCGCCACATGAGACGCGCTTGATGAATCCGAGTCGTATATCGATTGGCGACAGTGGTTAGGCCACACGGAGTGCTTATGCGCTTCATGTCGATCAGCTCGATGTGCGCTCGTGCTAGTCGAGCCCATTAAATAACCCGATTGGCCCGATGTATGTTAACCATATCTGACACTACTGCTTGAACCTAAGGTACCAAACTCACTAGTGAAATCCCTGTTAACCTTGGTACCTTGATCCGCTAAGACTCATGAGCCGGACATGGTGGTATGGGACACCGTGGTCGAGCTGTCGGCCTACGCTGGGGCGACGAGCCTCCCCGTAGTGACCAGTGAGTAACCCAGACTCGTGAGCCGAATACGGTGGTATGGGACACTGTATTCGAGCTGTTGGCCTACACTGATAAGGTGACGAGCCCTTTGTAGTGACCTCGAGCATACTCTGAGTCTGCGGTGAGGCAACGAGCCTTTCTGTAACAACTAGAGTATAACTAGGCCTGCATTGATAAGGCGACGAGCCCTTTGCAGTGACCTAGAACCGTATCATCGTATGAGTTTACTACGACTGACGACCCTGGAATGGATCCTTATTTGAGAAGTGATATAAGGGATGTACCTTAGTTTCCCAATCCTGCTGTATGAAAATGACTAATAAGGGACTTGGTAATCACGTTCATGCACCGCATTACGTGTGCGTTTGGCGTTGATGGTCAAGAACTGAGGGAGTGTGGCATGCCGCGATCGTAAGAAGGAGTCGCTGAGGGAGCATAGGCAAGGGCATGCATCAACATACATACCATACTTACATTAATAAAAGTACTTAGGGATGTGTGATTTACTGCTTTATCATTACCGCTTGATTGAATTGATAACATGTTAACCTTTGCTTTATTGTTCCACTAAGTTGATCACTCCTCCCACGTTACAGGACGGTGTTGTACACACCAACCAGACCCTGTCTTAGATGCAGGTGGTGGCGATGCCTACGAGGCGGAGCCGGACTTTGAGGATGACGAGGATGCCTACTCTTATATGCAGTATTCAGGCGAATTCATTTAGACCGTTCTGATCGACGAGGCTCCAGGGTTTTACTTGTAGCAGACTACCACAATTTTGATATTTTGTATTTTGAAACAGTACTTGTAATTATTGACCTGGCAATGCATACATATTTTGGGGACCTGAAAGGTTTATAAGGTTATACATATTCTTTTCAGTCTTCCGCTTGCATATTATAACTGTCCCTGGATTATGTTTGCTGTTTTGGCTTAATCTCACTCATGTTTTATGCACCAATACATACAACATACAATCATCATTAAATGTGTTGCATAAGTGATGTGTTGGAACTCGGGTGTTGAGTTTGTACTCGACCCCTGATTTTTAGGGCATTACACTTTCATTCCCTTGGACGTAACATCCTGTGTCATGCAGCCATCTTCCTTTGTTTCTACGTTTTCCATTTTGGCAAGTAATACCTACCTCACCCTGTCGTCTGACAACACCTGAATAAACGTTTAACGAAAGTCCTTGGTGTTTGTACCCGTCCTGGTCGAGCTCTATCTCAGTGAATTAGAATCGATTTACTTGTGATCTGTACGGGCACACATTATACGATTGAAGGATTTCCTGAGATATGGACGGTCATGGCTCGAAAAATAGAACTGCTACATAGCAGTCACGACTGAACTTATTAAAGCGATCGATAGGGCTAGCGATCGAGTTTACACAAATGAATGACATGTGTGCAGCGATTAAAGTCGCATGATCACTTGACAAGTGGCTAAAGGAAAAGTAAAGGAAGCAAAGAATGTGAGAGTAATCCAGAAACAAAGTAATGACGAATGGTTAGCATAACCGTCAGAACGTGGGAAAAATCTAGAATGACCGGATTAAGGGCTATAAACAGAAGAAAATTATAACAGAACAAGTCGTCTCATACTAACCCAATCAAACCAAATCTATCTTTTAATTATCCAGTCAATTTACATTCCTTAGTGTAATCATTTACTTTCCTTGTTAAGAAAATTACATTCTGTAGTTGAAATCTTTATTTCCTAAACTTGTTGTTTTACATTTTGTAGTGTAATTCGTAGAGGTAACCGAGTAGCTGGTAAATATTTAATAGAAATTTGAATCTAAGCTTATGCGCTGGATTCAGTTTCATCATTGGAAAGGTGATCTTCCACCGTTTTGCACGACTGACTGTAAGGCTTTCTTTTCTATTTCATTTTGTTTTGTGTTGAAAAGTCCTTTCGTACAGAAGGCAAAAGAGTAAATCATTTTCAGAGGAAGAACCTCAACCTCTGAATATCACCTAGTCTGTTCTTACATTGAGCGAGTGGCTAAGTAGGCGACCGATCTCCTCAGATATTGGTCATACCTTGTGTCTGCCTACATTGGTGCTTGGGGTCATTATTGTTCGGCTTGAATTGACGCTGCAATTTCTATTTTGGCATGCCCACGCGTAACGACTAGTGTTGGGAAAGATGATGGTCAAACAATTTTTGGGCACACTCGGTGGGACATTATTTTATTGATCACCGATTCGATTTGTGAAGAAAATGAGGCAACTCGCGCTTCTGGTGCTGAACTTGCAACACCAACTACACAAGCTTCAGGTGAAGATGTGCAAGTCCAGGTGCCCCCAGAGGCACCTAATTTAAGTTCCAACCCGACCGGAAATTAGGCTGGACTATCTACGTCTCGAGCCGTGCTTCCGGATGAGGTGTCTGTTATGCTTCGAAATGTTCAAATGAGCATCCAGATGGTACAAGAATATGGAAGAGCTCAAGTTGAGCAATTCTGTCTTCAGGCCGAAGGCATCAATTGTTTCATGGCTAGTCAGACTGAAGCTATGCAACGATTGTTGACTATAATAACAGAATGAACACAACCAGCGACACTACATAATGGCAACTCGGTTGGCAATGCAGCTCCAACGCCATCATTGCTGCCATTACAAAGTAATCCACCCCGACTCCTTTCTCGAAAATCAGGAATGCGCCACCTTCTATGGAAGCTAGCCGACTTGAATGGGAAGTTAGGGATTTCATGCCTGAAATTAGAAACCATGGTCCGTCAATCGAGTTTAATCCGCAACAAGGCTTTAGGTACGATAATCATAATCGATTTGGCCCAGACCAACCACTGGTTGGAGAACCTCAACGAATCGATCAAGATCAGATTATACAGCTCATCCAAGAGGTTGTTGGCCAAGTGTTGGGCCACAACACTATTCCCATGTATCACAAGCCATACCTTGAACGGATAGATCATTAACACCCATTACCGAGGAATTATCAACCATATTTTTCCTTGCTCTCCAGTGAACCTAGTAAGTCGACTATGGAGCATGTCAGCTGGTTCACCATGCAATGTGGTGAGTTAGTTAACAACGATTATCATAAATTGCAGTTGTTCGGTCATTCTTTGACTGTCGTAGCTTTTACATGGTATTCAAATATATTGCCAGATTCAGTACACACTTTGCAAGAATTGGAAGAAAAATTTCAAGCTTAATTCTTTTTTTAAAATAGGGAAATAACCATGGCCAATCTCGTGCAGTTCCGACAGTTACCTGGGAAACCTTGCGAGAGTTATATTATGCGATTTAAACAGGCGAAAAGTCATTGCAAGTTAGTTATGACTGAGGCCAAATTCATGCAGCTCTCACAAGATGGCCTGGAATACAAACTATGAAATTGTGATTGTCGAAATAGTGGCTATATGAAATTGCATATAGCCACTACTTCGACAATCACAATTTCATATAGCCACTACTTCGACAATCACAACTCCCGAGTTCCAACGCATCACTTATGCAACAAAATGAATGATGATTGAATGTTGTCTGTATTAGTGCATTGAACATGAGTGAGATTAAGCCAAAACAGCATATCATACTCCATAGACAAGTGAGATTGCAAGCGGAAGACTGTGATAGATATATAAAATATAAAACCTGTGGTGAGTCTCCAGAGTGTGATAATGTTACCAGGTTAAATAATTTCAAGTACAATTCTAAAATATACCAAATGTGTAATGTCATCTAGTCAACATCCCTGTAATCCCGTCGATCAAGACACGGCTCACATGAACCCGCTTGAAACTGCATAAAGGAGGAATCGTCCTTATCCTCATAAAAGTCCGGCTCCGCTTCGCAGCATCACCATCATCTGAAACTCAAACAAGTCTAGTTGGTGTGTACAATACCGTCCCGTAACGTGAGAGTGAGTGATCAACTTAGTGGAACAATAAAGCATAGGTTAACATGTTATCAACTCAGTCAAGCAGTAATGATAAAGCAGTACAATCAACAATTCTAAATACTCTTATTAATGCAAGTATGAATGCAGTCATGATGCATGCCCTCACCACAGACTCCCTCGTGCGACACCATCTTACGTTCGCGGCATGCTTGCATTCCTCAGTGCTCCACATCTTCCAGGCATATGCAATGCAATGATGAGCATGATTACCGAGTTGTTATTAGTCAATTTCAAACAGCAGGATTGGGAAACTAAGGTACCTCCCTTGTATCATTCCCAAACATGATCCATTCTAGGGTCTTCAGTCCTAGTTAATCTCATACGATGGTGTGTTTCTAGGTCGCTGCAAAGGCTGCCAGGGCTGTTACACGCATTCGTTACACTACTCCCTCATCTCCTTTTTAACGGTTCATCACTAAATTGATACAGGCCTGGTTCATACTCTATACACTGCGGCAAAACTCTTCGCCTCACCGCAAATTCAGAGTATGCTCGAGGTCACTACAAAGGGCTCGTCACTAATCAGTGTAGGCCGACAGCTCGAATATAGTGTCCCATACTACCATAATCGGCTCATGAGTCTGGTTGCTCACTGGTCACTATGGGGAGGCACGTGGCCCCAGCGTAGGCCGACAGCTCGACCACGGTGTCCCATACCACCATGCCCGGCTCATAAGTCTTAGTGGATCGAGGTACCATGGTTAACGGGATTTCACTGGTAAGTTTGGTACCCTAGGTTCAAGCAGAGGCGTCCAAACGTCGTGAACATACATAAGACAGATCGGGTTGCTTGACGAGCTCGGCTAGCTCGAGCGCACGACAAGTTGAACGATATGAAGCGCATAAGCACTTCGTGTGGCCAACCACTATCGCCAACCGAAGTACGACTCGGTTTCGTCGAACACATCCCATGTGGCAAATGAATCTCAGCCACGAACTCAATCCCGTTACCGATTGCCTGGACTATAATCATAGCCCCAAACACAATCAATCCATGACCAGAATCATATAGAGTAAAGCAGAATAAACAAAGTAATTCAAACATGTTGACAAGCATGTCATAAAGCATGTAATAAAGCACAATATAAACAGGAAATATAAACACCTATATTTCATAAGTAAGCGGTTAAATTAAACAAGCAACATGGAGGAAATCATATACATTACTAAAGTAGTTGAGAATCCTATCTCAACACCCTATTAAATTTAGTTCGTCACACAATTTCTCACACAGGTATTTTAGCAAACACTTAAACTACACCACTCCAACATACATGACGTATGTTGATTTCAACATAGAATAGGACAAATCCTTATAGCAAGGAGTTGTCACATACACATCAATCATGTTCTTACATTCAATACATTTGGTAGGCATAAATCATAAATCCATATTTATTTAGTCATTTCAACAAACACTTTAAACTACATACACCAACATACATGACGTATGTTGATCACATAGGTATAAGGCCAAATTCTTTCACTAGGGAGTTGCCCCAATTATAACATGCATGCACCCACGACGGATAGTCATGGCAAGCAGGAATCCAAGTTCCATGTTCATTCAGTCATTTCCACAAACACTTGGGCTACACGTTTTAACATATATGGTGTATATTGGCCGTGGCGTGATTTAGGGCAAATCCTTTTGTCAAAGGGGTGTCGCCTATACAACAATCATGTATCCATGACAATCAGTCATGGCGAGCACGAATGCGAATTCTATATTCATTCGGTCATTTTCACAAATACTTAGAATACACTATTTTAACATACAGTGTATATTAGCAAAAACATGTATTAGGGCGAACCCTTTCGCCAAGTAAGTATTATACACATATATAATATATTCATATAGCAAATAATCATGGCAAACACATTTTCAAAATTTATACGTATACGATACTTTCTACAAATACCTAGAATACACAAAATTCCATATTCTTCGTATTTAATCGAAACGGAAAACAGACAACACTTTGTACATGTGCAATTACATGCAGATCATGAATCTATCATTATCTGACATTGAAAGTGTTGAAAACCATAACCTATACATCTAAAGTCCACACCTTTTGTCGTAGAATCGTAACGAATTTGATAGGTTTGCTAAACCTTCGTATACGGCAGTTTGGCCACCTATAGAACGAAATAGGTTAGCTATTTCATAACCTACAACTATTAAAACTCTAAATCAGTTTAAGGTTAGGGTTTGTTACCTAGAAACGGAGCCAGAATCACCGGGAAAGCGATTAGAAGGAAGTGGTTAAGCTCGTGTAGCGGCAGGGAAGCATGACAGGGAGATGCTCCCACTTCTCTCTCACTTTCTCTCTCTTTTCTCTCTCTTTTCCTAGGGTTTTTCTCAAATTCGTATGGCTGAAATGAGAGAGGGTTTAAGGTCCTTATATAGCCTAAAATCTCACCGAAATAGACTTCAGGCCAAGGTATACTTCGGTTATATCCAAAGTGAGTCAGTTTCAGCTCAACGGAGGACTTCTGGCGGCCCCTTTTCTGTGTGCGGTTGGACTTAAGCTCACTAACACTGGATCTAGGTATGGCTACGTTTTCGTTTCAGTCGACTTCTCAGATCACGCGTGATGGACCAGTTTCAATTCAACGGTCAGTGGATCTCGATCGGAGATTCCGAGTACATGAATATGTTTGGAGAAATATCCCTGACCGAGGGTGTAATTTGGCCTGATTCTGACGGTCTGGTTGCTTAATACTGATCCGCAAGCGAGACGTGTCAGATTTATTTATTTTGAATTTAATTTAGAATTATTTTCATATTTCTCACACTCCCCGCTCCGAGCTCAAGCGAATAGCACTGGGACACTATTTGGATTTGATTTCCGAGATGGTTGTCAAGCCCAGCAAGGCGGTCCTAATTCCTTAACTTTGTGTTAATCGGGCTTCCAACGTGCGGTCCAGATCTGATACGGAGTTTCGAGATGCTCCCGAGAGCAGCCGGGTAATGAGATTGATCCTAGATTTTATGGTACCCTAGCGTCAATGATTCTACAAGTTTTGGGTCTTGTAGATCGTATTTAAAGTGATTGGTGCTAATTTCACAAGTACTCTAGTTTAACACTGGCTAATTCTCGCCTCATTTCTAAAGGATTTAGTCCTGAGTAATTTCCATCTGAGGTGGTACCTGGGCCTTTGTAGTTTGTATATAAAGTGATCCAAGTTATAATACTTAGCTAGTTTAAGATAGTGTCTAGGGTGAAAGTACTTAGAAAAATTGAAAGGACGAGGTGGTGAAGGGTGGGATTTGTGAAGGAAATGGGTTCAAAAGCGGTTTTAGACTTTGGGATTGAGTTCTGACAAGTTAATAAGGTGTTAGGATCGACCCATTGCTTAAGAACGTGTAATTCAAGGTTGGCAAAAATTCAGGATGTTATAGTGGACACGATATACATCACCGTGTGGCCCATGCTACCACTGCTGCATGTACAACAACTGTATGTGGGGGTCCCACCGTCCCGTGGTGTGGACAGTGTGGATAAGACCCTTACATCACAGTAGGTCCCTCAGAACTTGGTGACGTCCCAACATCCCACCGTCCAGATGGACGGTGGGGATGAAACACATATATGGTAGGGTCCACAAGCTTGGTGACGTTAACGCAACAACTGATTAGTTGTTGTGCAATGCACCAGCAGATTAGTTGTTGTACAACGCACCAGCCAATCCACGCCCCATTGTAAGCGGGTCCCACATGAGAGGGTGTCCCACCCTATCATGTGTGTGTGTGTGTGTATATATATATATATATATATAATATCATCTAGTTCCAATGTCCAACAGCAGGGACGCTGGACTGTCTGGGTGCAATGGGGTGGGTCCACGTATGTGGCTGTAACGCCCTGAAAATTGGAGGTCGAGCATAAACTCAACTCCCGAGTTCCAACGCATCACTTATTCAACAAAATGAATGATGATTGAATGTTGTCTGTATTAGTGCATTGAACATGAGTGAGATTAAGCCAAAACACCATATCATACTCCAGAGACAGTTAAATTTGCAAGCGGAAGACTGTGATAGATATATATAATATAAAAATTGTGGTGAGTCTCCAGAGTGTGATAAGGTTACCAAGTTAATGAATTACAAGTATACTTTCAAAATATACCAAGTTGCGGAAATGTAATGTCTTCTATCCCAAATACTATAGCCCAGTCAATGTAATTCCAGGTCTTCATAGACCTGTCAGAGAGTTACATGAAGGAGAACTCCTCCTCAACATCATAGTAGCAGTCCGACTCTGCTTCATAAGCATCGCCATCACCTGAAACTCAACAAATCTGGTTGGTGTGTACAACATCGTCCCGTAACGTGGGAGTGAGTGATC